>OZ024907.1:59894181-59979181 GCA_964017125.1 Flabesymbios commensalis | reverse complement strand
AGAGGAACCAGTTTTCTATACCGAAAATAAATGAAATTTTTGAAACTTTGGCTAACCGCCGATTTATTGATCCAGGACAACTATCTTATTTTAAATGTCCGGAGGATCCTGCACCACGTAGAATGTATTTGTTACCAAAAATATATAAAGATAGAAATATGTGGCCGGGACAGGGAAAAGTCCCACCGGGCAGACCAATAATAGCGGATTGCGGTAGTGAAAGTTATGCGTCAGCCGAATATATAGATCATTTTTGTAGCTTGCACTTGCAAAACAACATAAATGGACGTTGTTAAGCACAAGGGGACCAACCCACATGACCATAAAAAATGAGATTTTTGTTTTATGACGTCGCTAGTGCACCAGTCATCATTAAAAAAATTGATCTAGACGATTAAACGAAATTTCACGCCGCCTAGCGAGTTGGAACCAAACCACAAACGACAAATGGGCCATTCTGAATTTTGCACAACAGAACCAAGCCACACATGAAAATGCGAAAAGCTGTACAATATGTTCAGATTGTTCTAAAAACATGAAAAAGTAGCAGTATGGTATTTTGTTATCAATTATAGAACATATATTCATGAAATTATGTGTCCGTAACAAGTAATTATGCGATACACATTTTCTGATTAATCATTTTGCTATTTGTGGGTTGGTCCTCTTTACCGTAATTAGCAATGCAAAATTTGTTAGTTATTTGAAAGTATTTTATTTTTACAAAAAGTAACATTAACTATAATTTGAGTGATCCTCATCTATTTTATTAATACATTCTTCTATTTTAAACATGATATGTCCCATTACAATCCTTAAAGGTAGATAAATAACTACCATTTGCCACCTTATGTGGGTCGGTTCCCTTGTGTAAAACGATATTTTACTCCAGGTTCAAGTGATTTATATTCAGATCTTGACCTTATGTGTTGAAAGCAATTATATTTCTAACGTTCGTCTAACCTTTGTCGCAATGTGTGTTTTGACAGTAAGACATCACATAGGCCTAATAGTTTACTGTCTTAAAAAGAGTTTGAACTACAAAGATGATGTGTTCATTATTACAGTATTGAATGTTCGCCTTTTAATTACGTTATTCTGCCAATGAGATTGGAACGATGAATTGTTCTGTGTAAATTTTAGCATTAAATATATTGTGTTTTCATTGCATTCTTCTGACAGCGAAATATGGAGGACCCAGTGTTTAATATTTAAGCAAAAGACTTAGTCGTTTTTATATATTTACTGTTACTACCATCATGCACAAAACGGATTATGTACTACCACCCCACGATATGGAGATGTGCAGGTGATTTTTTCAAGGTGATACTGAAGTTCAAAATGGCCGCCACAGATCAACTTTATTTTGTTTGTGGGCGCAAAAACTCAAAAACCTAAAGTCAGAAATTATTCAAATTTTACAATGACATTCCCCACGATATGGAGATGTGCAGTTGATTGTTTTAAGATTTTACAGAAATTCAAAATGGCCCCCATGGATGAACTTTATATTTTTTGTGGGCGCAAAAAACTCAAAAATTTACATCAGAAAAAAATCATATTTTACAATCACATTACCCACCATCTGGAAATGTGCAGGTGAATTTACTGAAATTTAAAATAGCCACCACTAGTCGACTTTTTAAATATTTGTTACCGCAAAAACTCAAACCCAATTTATGGCCGTGAATGATATAGGACTTCATGCAGGCCTCTTGTTTTACATAGAATTTTAAAAAGGGGGAGGGGGTCCGATGAAAAATCAGTTGTCCTCCAACCCAAAAAAATGCAAAATAATTAGTAACTCTTCAAACACAATTTTTTTCGGCTTAAATTTTGGCAAATAATGATGCTTTTACAATTTTGGTCGATTTTTCGTCAAAATAGTTCTTGAAAGCGGGGTCAGGACACCCCGCTTGACCCCCCCCCCCTCTGGATCTGCCACTTTAGATACGTCCTATTATATTATTGTGGTCTTGATGGAGGTCTCTCAAACCACCCTGTAAATTTTTTCACTCATCTTTCATTTACTTATTTTCATGGTTGAATAAACACTTCTTCTTCTTCTTCTTCTTCTTCTTCTTCTTCTTCTTCTTCTTCTTCTTCTTCTTCTTCTTCTTCTTCTTCTTCTTCTTCTTCTTCTTCTTCTACTCATATTGTGTTTATTTTGAGACCAAACATTTACAAATTATGATGTTTAAACGATCATTTCATAACAATACCAATACCAAAAACAAAAACAAAAACGAAAGCAAAAACAATAGCAATAGGAGTAACAAAAACAATAATAATAATAATAATATTAATAATAATAATAATAATAATAATAATAATAATAATAATAATAATAATAATAATAATAATAATAATAATAATAATAATAATAATAATAATAATAATAATAATAATAATAATAATAATAATAATAATAAAAATAATAATAATAATAATAATAATAATAATAATAATAATAATTATAATAATTATAATAATAGTGATAGTGATAGTAATAATAATAATAATAATAATAATAATAATAATAATAATAATAATAATAATAATAATAATAATAATAATAATAATAATAATAATAATAATAATAATAATAATAATAATAATAATAATAATAATAATAATAATAATAATAATAATAATAATAATAATAATAATAATAATCTCTCACCCGTCGGCCCACATCATCAGGTGTTTAATTTATTCTACATTGGGATGTACAAGGACACATCTCTTCCCATATCTGTCATGTTTCGACCGTCACCTAGACCATTATTATACCATTGTATGAATGCAATCAAATTTATCGGTTCAACAACTTTAGCAACTTCTTGACCTTCACAGTTTCTCGCACTTTCGTACTTTTACACTTTAGAAATTCTGCACACTCGCACTCTCACGTTCTAGTAGTTTCGCAAATTCGTAGTTTCCCTGTCCGCACTTCATTGACCTTTTTTGCTGTTTCACACTCTCGCCGTTCCAAAATAATGCAAAACTGCGGGAGAACTGTGAAGAACGTAATAATAAGTGACAATTAGTGAACGAATGACTGACTAACTAATAGTTTAGTAGATAAGGTGACCTATTGTGCATTTTATGATTAAAGCATGAAATTTCTACCACTTGTGGAACATATCCTAAGGGTCATTTTAAGATGTGGAGGTAAACTGGATTTGACTTCTGATGACCTCTAGAGGTCATTGACCTCCAAAGGTCAAAATATGCACTTGCAAAACCAAAAAGTAGTGAAAATTGTATATTGCAATGTCTATGATTTGTTTCTGTGTCCCAAAAGTATGTCAAATCCTCGAAGAGACTGTTTTGAATCATAAATAAAACACCAAGGTCATATCAAGGTCACGCCAAGGTCATTTAAAAGGCAAAATGCAAGACAATAGTTAAAATAAATGTCCACTTTTTATTAATTTTCACGCTGTTGTTGTGCAGTCATTTATCACAAAGGACTGGTTTTGACATACTCTTCGTCCTATGTATTTCCCACACACATTTTAGGATATTAAGGGCAGTATCAACCTTGGGAAGGAGGCTAGGTATTCTAGGTCTTCCACTTATTACGATTCTTCTTCAATATTTAGTTGAACGGGCCAAATTACAATTATGCTGCATTTTAAGACATTAGCTTGAACTCCCATAGCAAAATATTGATAAATAATTGGGTTATGAAGTTTGACATGGGGTGTGGTTTTGTTTTACTGGCGTACCATCCGAAAGCAATTTGAAGGTCATGTCAAGGTCATTTCAAGGTCAAGCTGGCGAAAACTGTTACCATGATCACGTGTCTTCTTCAGAGCTGTTCCAATATCTTTTTCAAACGTGTCTTCATTTAAAGGAGCCTGAGCTTCAGTCTGGTGGCATATATACAATTTTCCTAGAATCACATCTATCTACATCAACCTAACTTTATGCAGGTGAGCCATATCTGATAATTTAAAGACAGCTCAGTTTTATTATGGTGACTTCCATTAATGTAATTGATTGGTCTTAGGCCTATTGGTTATGCATCTACTAGCCTTCGTGTAGCAATCATGTCTCATTCAATAAGTTTGGTCAGTGCTCAATATGCCTTAGATTGCATGAGAAAGCCTTTGGAAATAAAAAAATTCCCTGGAGGCGGGCCCCTCGCCGCCCTGACAGTTAATTTTTTTTTAAATGTTAACCCCCCCCCCCCCCCACCCTCAGTGAAAAGCTAGATCCGCCCCTGCTAGTCTAATTTTCCAGGTAGCTGGGAGTTGTTAGAAGATCACATAAATTTAGAGAAAATGAGGATTATTTATACTGATTATAACTGCTAGATTAGAACATTGAATTGTATATATCACTGACCTGTATATACTAATCTATATATGTCTATGGTATATATATTCTTAGTGTG
The DNA here is from genome assembly GCA_964017125.1 of Flabesymbios commensalis. NCBI lineage: Eukaryota > Metazoa > Annelida > Polychaeta > Terebellida > Flabelligeridae > Flabesymbios > Flabesymbios commensalis. The sequence continues at coordinate 59,974,776 of OZ024907.1, read as the reverse complement.
ACCCTAATATCCTTATAGAAGTGGTGAGCAGGTTTTTATTCCCATTCCGCAGGGGAAGGGGGTTTTAGGCATGCTGGGATCTATCAAGCGTGAGGCATCAGGCGGTACTTAATTTGTGTGGGTGAACTAACTAAAAATCTAGTGGTCATTTTTTATTTATTTTTTAAATCACATTCCCCACAACATGGGGATGTGCAAGTGAGTTTTTAAACATGCTACCAAAATGCAAAATATCTGCCAGAGTTCAACTTCATAATTTGTTGTGGGCGCAAAAACTCAAAAACTTAATCAGAAATTATCCAAATCTTACAATCACATTCCCCACGAATGTGACGATATGGAGATGTACAGGCAATTTGTTCAAGATTTCGCTGAAATTTAAAATGGCCGCCACAAATCAACTTCATAATTTATTGTGCCGCAAAAACTCTTTGTAAGAAATTAGTCAAATTTTACAATCAAATTCTCCACGATATGGAGATGTGCAGGTGATTTTTTAATACATACCGGATACTAGATTAATTTCTAGGCTACATCAATTCCTCAGAAAGCTCGGCAATATATCGATGTCACGACTGCCAAATATTTTCTCGTTAAATTAAGACCCTGTCACCACGATATATATAAAACTGATAAAAACTGATATCGTTCGGTATTCAATTCATTCTGAATAGACTCCATTATTTTCAATTAGGACATGACGCTTTTCAATGACTTGTCGACAACAGTTGCATTATAACTAGACTAAACCTTTCACAGCCATCAAGTAGGATATATAATATTAACTACTGGTACTTTGTATATTTACTATTCCGTTATAACGGTCTAGTATTTCGTTTTAACAGTCTACTTTTCCGTTATAACAGTCTAGTATTTTGTTATAGCAGTCTACTATCCCGCTATGACGGTCTAGTATTTTGTTATAACGGTATAGTATTTCGTTATAATGATTTACTAATCCGTTATAACGAGCTACTGTTCCGTTTTAACGGTCCAGTATTCGTTATGACGGTCTACTATTTTGTTATAACGACCTAATATTCCGTTATAACGATATAGTTTTTCGTGATAACGGTCTACTCATCCGCTAAAACGGTCTACTAATCCATTATAAGGGTCTACAATCCCGTTATAACAGTCTAGCATTTCGTTATAACGGTGTAGTATTTGGCTACAACGGTCTACCAATCCGTTATAACGGTCTACTATTCCGCTATAACGGTTCATTATTGCGATATAGCGGTATATTATCCCGTTATAACTGGCTAGTGTTTTGTTAACGGTCTAGTATTTCGTTATAACGGCCTACAAATCTTTTATAACGGTCAACTATTCCGTTACAACGGTCTACTAATCCGCTATAGCTGTCTACTAATCCGCTATAACGGTCTACTGTTCTTTTATAAGGATCTAGTATTTCGTTATAAAGGTATATTATTTTGTTATAAACCGTTATAACGAAATAGTTAACCGTTATAACGAAATACTAGACCGTTTTAACGGATTAGTAGACCGTTATAACGGATTAGCAGACCGTTATAGCGGATTAGTAGCTACAACGGTCTACCAATCCGTTATAACGGTCTACTATTCCGCTATAACGGTTCATTATTGCGATATAGCGGTATATTATCCCGTTATAACTGGCTAATATTTCGTTAACGATCTAGTATTTCGTTATAACGGCCTACAAATCTTTTATAACGGTCAACTATTCCGTTACAACGGTCTACTAATCCGCTATAGCGGTCTACTAATCCGTTATAACGGTCTACTATTCTTTTATAAGGATCTAGTATTTCGTTATAAAGGTATATTATTTTGCTATAAACCGTTATAACGAAATAGTTAACCGTTATAGCGAAATACTAAACCGTAATAACGAGATACTAGACCGCTATAACAGAATAGTACACCGTTATAATATAACGGAAGACTTTACCGGCATAACGAAATACTAGATTGCTGTACCGAGATAGTAGACCGTTATAACGAAATACTAGACCATTATAACGGATTGGTAGAACGTAATAGCGAAAGACAAGACCGTTATAACGGAATAGTAGACCGTTATAACGGGATAGTAGACCGTTATAACGGATTAGTAAGCCGTTATAACGGATTTGTAGGCCGTAATAGCGTGATACCAGACCGTCATAACGAAATACTAGACCATTATAACGGAATAGTAGACATTTATAACGGATTATTAGACCGTTATAACGAGATACTAGACCGTTATAACGGAATAGTAGACCGTTATAACGGAAGACTTGACCGTTATAACGGAATAGTAGACCGTTATAACGGATTAGTAGACCGTTATAACGGATTAGTATATCGTTATAACGTGATACTAGATCATCATAAAGAAATACTAGACCGTTATGACGGGATATGAGACCACTTTAACGAAATACGAGACCGTTGTAACGGAATAGTAGACGGTTAAAACGAAAGACTAGACCGTTATAACAGAATACTAGACAGCTAGTAGGATTAGTAGACCGCTATAACGTGATACGAGACCGTCATAACGAAATACTAGACCGTTATAACGGAATAGTAGACCGTTATAACGGATTAGTAAGCTGTTATAACGGATTTGTAGGCCGTAATAGCGTGATACCAGACCGTCATAACGAGATACTAGAATGTTATAACGGGATAGTAGACGTTATAACGGATTAGTAGACCGTTATAACGAAATAGTAGACCGTTATAACGAGATACTAGACCGTTATAACGGAATAATAGCCCGTTAAAACGGAAGATTTGACCGTTTTAATGGAATAGTAGACCTTTCTAACGTATTAGTAGAGCGTTATAACGTGATACTAGACCGTCATAATGAAATACTAGACCGTTTTAACGGGATAGTAGACCGCTTTAACGAAATACTAGACCGTTATAACGGAATAGTAGACCATTAAAACGAAAGACTATACCGTTATAACGGAAAAGTAGACAGTTATAACGGATTGGTAGACCGTTATAGCGTGATACTAGACCGTCATAACGAAATTTGTAGACAGAAAAATATATAAGGAAGTGAAATAAATATATATCTCCACACACAAACTGAAATAAATATATTGCTCGAGTGTGAAAAAAGTAAACTTCTGCAGATAGAAAGTGAATTAAATAATTTGTCTAATTGACCCCCCCCCCCCCTAGTAATTGAATGGTGCCTAAATAGATACATATAGGTTTAAATGTGTGGTATAGCCCTAGTCACGGTACCACGAACACAGTCATATTAGTACTGGATTATAACACTGTAAGTAACATCATATCGCTGTATATTTTTGAAATACTGATTAACGTTGCCTCTCACTCTTGTATAAACCAATCGATGTACAAGATGTCTACAGTTAACATACAAACAGGGCACCCTTCAGCTTCTTGGAATTGGGCTTTCAAGGCCGAATTAAGGTCATTTCAAGGGTGTGTGTTTTCATACAATATATTGGGACATATAATGACTGTGTGTTATCACTATCACCAAATTATCTATCTGATACATATTCTGCAAATAAATATTTTGCCCAAGCTGATGTTTCACACTACTGCACGCTGATAAAAAAGTGGATATTTTCAGATTTTTTTGCTATTTTGACCTTGAAATGACCTTGATGTAAATTTAATATGACTGCTGTTATTATTATCAATAATAGTAGTCTCTTTGAGCATTTGACATATTTATGGAATACAAAAATAGTTTATAAATATGGTAATACACAGTTTTCACAACTTTTGGCTTCGCGAATGAGTATTTTTACCTTGCGATGTCGATGACCCCTAGAGGTCACCATGGGTCAAATCTAGCTTACCTCCACAATTTAAAATAAAGAACAGGATATGTGCCGCTAATGGTAGAAGTGTCATGCTTTAATTTAAAAATGCACAATTGTTTCATTGCAGGAACTTAACCACTACAATATTTTGTAGTATTTTGTGTATTCTGTCGAATTTTCTGAAAAATTGATGCAGCCTAGAAATTAATTCTGGTATCCGGTATGAAAGTAAAAATAAATATTTTTTATGATTTTTGACACTTTGACCTTGAAATGACCTTGATGTGACCACCTTAACGTTGTTTTTCGACGGTACCCCAGTAAAACATAATCATAACCCATGTCAGACTTCATAGCCCAATTACGCATCAATAGTTAGCCATAGGAGCCCAAACTGATGTTTAACAGCTGCTGCAGACTGTAATTTTCTCGTCCAATTAAACAGTTAGGAAGGGGTGTAGTAAGGGGATCACTTAGGGTATATTTCCCCTCCCAAGTTAGATACTGCCCTCAATCTCCTAAAAGGAGCGTGGAAAAGATATGTGACCAAGACTGTGTCAAAACCAATCCTTTCTAATAGATGACTGTACATCTAGTATTGTCTAAAAGTGGATATTTTCACTATTTGTTGCCATTTTGACCTTTAAATGACCCTAAAGTAACCTTGACATGACCTTGGTGTTATGTTTATGATTAACAGCAGTCTCTTAGAGTATTTGGCACAGTTCTGAAATACAAGAACATTTTCTAGATATCGTGATACACGATTTTCACCACTTTTTGGCTTCGTAATTGGATATTTTGACCTTTCAGGTCAATGACCTCTAGAGTTCACCAGCGGTCAAATATAACTTACCTCCACGTCTTAAAATAAACCCCAGGGTATGTACTAATAATGGTAGAAGTTTCATGCTTTAATCATAAAATACACAATGGTTTCATTATGGGAGCTTAACCACTACACTATAACTAACTAACTAACTAACTAACTGACTGACTGACTGACTGACTGACTGACTGACTGACTGACTGACTGACTGACTGACTGACTGACTGACTGACTGACTGACTGACTGACTGACTGACTGACTGACTGACTGACTGACTGACTGACTGACTGACTGACTGACTGACTGACTGACTGACTGACTGACTGACTGACTGACTGACTGACTGACTGACTGACTGACTGACTGACTGACTGACTGACTGACTGACTGACTGACTGACTGACTGACTGACTGACTGACTGACTGACTGACTGACTGACTGACTGACTGACTGACTGACTGACTGACTGACTGACTGACTGACTGACTGACTGACTGACTGACTGACTGACTGACTGACTGACTGACTGACTGACTGACTGACTGACTGACTGACTGACTGACTGACTGACTGACTGACTGACTGACTGACTGACTGACTGACTGACTGACTGACTGACTGACTGACTGACTGACTGACTGACTGACTGACTGACTGACTGACTGACTGACTGACTGACTGACTGACTGACTGACTGACTGACTGACTGACTGACTGACTGACTGACTGACTGACTGACTGACTGACTGACTGACTGACTGACTGACTGACTGACTGACTGACTGACTGACTGACTGACTGACTGACTGACTGACTGACTGACTGACTGACTGACTGACTGACTGACTGACTGACTGACTGACTGACTGACTGACTGACTGACTGACTGACTGACTGACTGACTGACTGACTGACTGACTGACTGAATGCATGAATGAATAATTGAATGAATGAATGAATGAATGAATGAATGAATGAATGAATGAATGAATGAATGAATGAATGAATGAATGAATGAATGAAAGAACGAACGAACGAACGAACGAACGAACGCACTCACTCACTCACTCACTCACTCACTCACTCACTCACTCACTCATAGGAGTAGAATGGCCCAAGTGGGTACTCTCACACTGATACCTGTAACTGGGGACCCCCCCCTAAAAATATTGTTACCTTATATTCTTCATGTATACTTATGTGTTATGGTCAATTATTATGCGTTTGTATTTATTTGGATTTAGAATTAACAAAATTGAATCCTTGAACAATAGAAATGTAACTGAGTACTTGAACTGGGTACCTACATACAAGCACCTGAACTGGGTACCTAAGTACCCAGTTCAGGTGCTTGTGTTCAGTTCAAACGGGTACCCACTTAGGTGGTGTTATGTCCTCTTGGGATTGGTGCATGTGTAAGAAGTATACAATCTACGCAATGAATCAATGAATAAATGAATCAATGAATCGTGCTGTCACGTGTTAAGTTGAGAACTTTCTGAAAAATATTCTGAAAAAAATCTACATATTACATTTGGAGAATGATACAAAAATGCCACATAACCTCTCTAAAGTTACCCACGATTACTTAAAAAACATATCTAAATTATGTTAGGAGCATATTGCACATTGTGACGTTGACAAATTTATATTGTTGAACCTTTTATACATTAGAGTCACTTATTATATTTATTTGAGATATTCAGAATACTATATATGTAGCACTGTGCATTAAAACTTTAATTTAGTATGCGGTAGAAATCACTGTAGCAATTACCAACCTACAGTTTACAGGTTAAATAAAAAGTATTAAGCTGGCAACTCCGTGACAATATGGCGACCATCAGAGAAATTGTTCAATTGTACAAGTACTTGATATGATTTAAATTATCATTTATAGATGTATCCAGTCCTTGTTCTTACTCTTAAGATTTGGACTTGATCTTTGACACAGTCAAGGACCACAATGATAACACTACACAAAATCGTTTCAACCAAATCCTAACTGTAATATTGGTCTGGATGGAACCAGAAGGCATTTGCCAGAGTTGCTTTGTCAACTGACTCTTTCGTTGGGGTCTGGGATGTTTTTGCTCACGGTGAAAATACTAAATAATTTGTGGAAATGTCCATGTCGTGACTGACAAGTGTTAAATAACAAATTATACCGTATGTACCGTAGGTTTATTTAATTCAATTGTCCGCTTGTTAGACAACATAGCTCTAAGCATTTCCTATTTTCTCTTCCACTGAAAATACTCTGGCATGAACTTACCGTCAACATGAGGAAATTCTATAAAAATAAGTAAACCACTTTACATATATTGCAAAACAAGATTTAGCTACAATTCACATTGTTCGAGCTCGGACTATGCATATACGTTCCAAGCATACCTGTAGGCATATCTGCTATGTAATTCTGGTACAATTACGATATGGTCAAAGTAAAATATATAGATTTTGTGATTTTTAAGTAATAAATTTGACTTCTCCATGAGCGAAAACATATAATTTGACATTACCATCATTTAAATCGATCCAGTGAGTCACATTCAATGGCAAAAAGTATATTTTTTGGTAGCCATTATGAAAAAACGTTTTTGCCCTTGACCTTGTTCTTTAATTGGGTATCCCCCTCAAAAAAAATCACTGGGGCCTACATTTCTCGAGTGCGAATAATGGTGCTTTAATCCACGTGGTAGTGATCTGATCACAATATGGACATAAACCAATGGACTACCCAGTGTAAATACTGAATAATATGTGATCGTCCATATAAAAATCAGGCGGAAATCGTCATTTGTGAAAAGGCTGTAAGTCAATCTGAACACCACGAAATTGAAAAAAATTGGCATCTTATCGATTGTTCAATTTTGCAATATATTCACACGCCAAACTAACGTTTTTTGTTGTCACTTTGTGAAATATAAACAATATAAAATATTGACAAAAACCTCAATTACACTCTTCTGAGAGCTTAGCTTCTGTGATTTCAAATTACGTTTGTTTTAGCAAATGTCAAACGTGGAAGGGAACTTTTTGATGACTCTGGGTTTGGGCTACGCAGATCGTTCAATTTGTGATACAAGCACCCCATATTGTATAAATTTCCATCAGACGGTTCTCTTTCCAAAACACGTAAAATTGAGTACACAATTTAAATGGCCGTCACTTTTAAAGTTTACCACCATTTGGTCAAGGTCAAACATTAAATTGATATAATTTTCGTTATTTATGTTTCTATCTTCGAGTTTTCAGTTACACCCGACACAGTGGTGTGGTCAGAAAGCACCCTGGGCATCGCACGGTGGGCAAAATCCGGGATGTCTGCAATTTTTCCCATGTCAAACAATAAATTATTGTCAATTTCGTCAGAATTGTAACAAATTTATGGTTTTGGCCTCTATCTTATGGTTTTAAGCTACACCCGACATAGTGTTGTGGTAAGAAAGCACCCAAAACATTGAATTCTGGGTAAAATCAAATATGGCAGTCATTTGTCCAAGATCAAACATTAAATTAATATAAATTTCGACAGAATTAGTGTACATTTACGGTTTCGGTGTCTATCTTAGGGTTTTAAGGCAAGACCAGCATAGTAATGTTGCTAGAAAACACGTAAACATCGCATTGTAGGTAAAATAACCCCAGGTGTCTGCCATTTTTCGAATAAATATCATTTGGTACAGAAATAAAAAAAATTATGATCTTGGTATCTATCTCCGGTATAGGAGTAATGCCAGAAAGTACCGTTAACATTTATTAGTATCACATGTTTTGATCAGATTTATAGCATGACAATCGCCTCGATGGTACCGTAGATCTAATATCGTTTAGATATTTAAAATAGTCTCTGACCTTCAACTTGGAAAGTTTGACATGGCCCATTGTGCAGTAAATAAAAAATATCACAAGTAAATATAGCATCGTCCAATACGATGACTTTGATACTGCAGCTTTGTATATCAACATATACATGTGTATGTATTGAAACCAATCAGGCAAAATATTATCCCACTACCTGACGCCAAAAAACCCCGTCGTGGTGTCAGAAACAAGCTCAGCCCCTACTTTAGAATTCAGAAGTCGATCGCATATAGATTGAATAAATTATACCCTTGAAACATTGTCACCATTATCACCCTCAAATAAAATAAAAGGGAAAATTACTTTGCTCAGAGTGTTACCACTTTATGTTAGGGTAAGCTTTGATATCTCTTGTTACCAATATGAGGGAAAACAAGGCGATATAACAGTGCTCAAACGTTGACGTGTATTTATTATGGAATCACGTTTGATGTAGTACAATTCTTAGTTTCTCTTTTTGTCGTTTATTATATAAGATAAAGCACTAGCTCCTTTGTAAAGTAAAATGAACTGCTTTCGGTGCAGGATGTCGCCAACATCCCACAGCTACGGCGTTCACGGCTTGTCGTCATACCGTGTTGGCATTAGTTATGACTGGATTAAAGGGCCACCATTCAATCTCCAGTGGGGGAGGGGGTGGAGGTTTTGTCGCGGACAATAATGTATTTAAACCCGCTGAAAATGCAAAATTTTATCACATGTTTTATAGAACAGTTATCGAAATAAAGTATTTATTCATGCAGATATATTATTTATTTCAAAAATATTGAATCCCCCCCCCCTTCCTGGACTTAAATGGTGGCTTCCTAACCATGCGCTAATGCTATTCTCTTTTAAGCGTGATGTTGGTCATAGTATATTTGGAGCTCTCACTGCTCGCTACTTTAAATTTGCCGAGGAAAAAACACCAATGATATTTGGATGAGAATAGCTTCCGTTAATATAATCTTTGATAATTTTATTGAAAAATACATATGACATCATATAGAAAGCATAAATAAATTTATTATATCCGAATGTCTTGGATTTTTAGAATCTGAAATAACATTTAAATAACATAAAAATGTGCCACTTACATAAAGCTACATAATAATGTCATTGAAAAGCTAATGAAATAAATTCAAAATAGTTTATTTTACGAAGATACAATGTTACTAAACAGTTCTGCCGTGCAAGGCTTTGCAGAGCAGAGCTAAATAAATAAATTCAATTTTATATTATTTTACGACGATACAATTGTTCTCTACAAAGCCAGAAGGCAGTATCTGTTGACTTGTAAAGTAAGCAGATACTGCCTTCTGGCTTTGCACGGCAGAATTGTCATCGAACAGCTTATTAAAGCAATTCAAATATATCTTTATTTTATGAAGATGAAATTGTCAGCTAATTAAAGAAATTCAGATAGGCCTATATATTATTTTGCGAAGATGAAATTGTCAGTCAACGGCTACTTTAATTCTAATATATATTATTTTACGAAGGTATAATCGTCAGCGAACAGCTAATTAAATCAATTCAAAATATATATAAAAAAGTTAACATACCAACACAATTACTACTCTTATTAAAAATATATAGGCCTACACCAATCAGCATTAATTTGCCATGTCGGACCTCAATAAGGTAATAATAATTATAGACCACGAATACATTTCTCGTTTTTATAAAAAAATAACTCTCAAATATATTGACTGATCCGCAAAATATACATTATACTAGTATCAACATTAACATATCCGAAAACTTAATAGAGCTACGTATATACTAACAATGATACCGCGAATACAATACTCGTTTTCACAGGAATAAACCTTCAAGTATATTGATTGATCTCTTAAGAAATGTAGGTATACAAAAAACAATATGGATTTCAAATATCAAAAACATAGCAAAAAATATTGCTGATTCCTACGTCAAGCCAGCTTGTGTAAACAGTTGATCTGACGCAAGTTTGAAATACAAATTACTAAAAAAATGCAACACAACCAGTACAAAATTAGAGGTGTACGGGTGACAGTAAGCCCTTTTATTTGTGTTACCACGTACTTATCATATGTATTTGCGGTATAATACTGGCACTGTTCTATATGCATGTTTTGTATTGGCCCACGCATATACATGCTACCTGCGGTACATCATTTATAGTCGTAGAATTAGTGTTATCAGTTGTGGGAGGGAAAGTGACAAGAGACCAATTTCGATTGAGATTGCACCCCATGAAATCACGCGAGACTTGTCCACAGGTCCGTTGCGGGTTTTATACATAACAGCCTCCGACCTCAATTATCTAATCATATCTATAAAGGTCGGCTAGCATAAGAAATAATAGACAAATATCTAGTTATGAGCTACATGTTCTCGTGTATACGTAAAAAATGTTGTAGTATCCCCCCCCCCCCCTCAATGTGTCCTATCGTGTATCATGAGATGATCATTAATATACATGTAATTACACCCGAGGCAATAAAAGTTAAAATGAAAGGAAACGGCAAGCTATAATGATCTATAAAACATGTCTTGATCACTTCATAACATCACGATTTAATGCAAATGCAAATAATTCAATTGGGCCGGATAAATTTTGAACATTGATACGGTATTTGGACCAGTAAAGACAAGAAAATGTAGTTATAGCGCCAGTGCAACGTATCGTAAAGGCAACATGTGACTGTTGCTACCAGCCGGTCCCTAGTTTAAAGGGACTGGCTCAGGCTAAATCATAAAAAAAATCGGTGAATTTATTTTGGCTTGTTTATATTACCATATGCTGTAAACATGTCCATAGACTAGAACTGCAAAAGTTTTTCTTTATTTTTGTGCTGCGCATTCACCAGTTAGGCTAGATATAGAGGCGAAATTCCTGATTTCTTATTTTCAACAACCATGTCAAAAACAAGAAATATGAGACATTACATGTCACACAACCACCTTACATGTCACACAACCACCTTACATGTCACACAGCCACCTTACACGTCACACAACCACCTTACATGTCACACAGCCACCTTACATGTAACATAACCACCTTACATGTCACACAGCCACCTTACATGTCACACAGCCACCCTACATATCACACAGCCACCTCACATGTCAAACAGCCACCTTGAACATCACAACGCCACCTTACATGTCACACACCTTACGTGTCTCAGAGCCACCCTTCATGTCACACAGCCACCCTACATGTCACACATTCACCTTACATATCACACAACCTCCCTACATGTCACACAGCCACCTTACATGTCACACAGCCACCTTACATGTCACACAGCCACCTTACATGTTATACAGTCACCCTACTTGTCACACATCCACCTTAAATGTCACACAGCTACCTTACATGTCACACAGCCACCTTACATGTCACTCAGCCACCTCACATGTCACACAGCCACCTTACACATCACAAAGCCACCTTACATGTCACACAGCCACCTTACATTTCACACATCTACCTTAAGTGTCCCAAAGCTACCTTACATGTCACACAGCTACCTTACATGTCACACATCTACCTTACATGTCACACAGCCACCTTACATGTCACACATCCACCTTACATATCACACAGCCTCCCTACTTGTCACACAGCCACCTTACATGTCACACTGCTGCCCTACATGTCACACAGCCACTCTCTAAATGTAGCACAGCCACCTTACATGTCACACAGCCACCTTACATGTCACACAGCCACCTCACACGTCACCCAGCCACCTCACACGTCACCCAGCCACCTTACATTCCACACAGCCACCTTACATGTCACACAGCCACCCTACATGTCACACAGCCACCTTATATGTCACACAGCCACCTCACACGTCACCCAGCCACCTCACATATCACACAGTCACCTTACATGACACGCAGCCACCTTACACATGACAAAGCCACCTTACATGTCACAAACCACCCTACATGTCACACAACCACCTAACATGTCACACAACCACCTAACATGTCACACAGCTAGCATACATGTCACACAACCACCCTACATGTCACACAGCCACCTTACATGTCACACATCCACCTTAAGTGTCACACAGCTACCTTACATGTCACACAGCCACTTTACATGTCACACAGCCACCTTACATGTCACAGAGCCATTCTATATGTCACACAGCCACCTTACATGTCACATAGCCACCTTACATGTCACACAGCCACCTCACACGTCACACAGCTGCTGTATATTTCACGCAGCACCCTTACATATCTCAAAACCATTCTACATGTCACAATAGCACCCTACATGTCACACAGTCAGTCTATATGTCACACCGCTATGATACAAGTCTTACTGTTACTCCACATACGTCACACATATGTCATCTATTCCAATGAAGTACCCAGTTCATTGCAAGTCCCCACTTACGCGGATGCTTGTGAAATTATACACTACCCCTCCACATGTCACACAACCACCTTATATCTCAAACAGCCACACTACATGTCACATACCCACCCTACATGTCACACAGCCACCCTACATGTGACATAGCCACCTTACATGGCATACAGCCAACATACATGTCACACAGCCGCCTTACATGTCACACAGCCACCTTACATGTCACACAGCCACCCTACATGATACACAGCCACCCTACGTGTCACAGAGTCAGTATATATGTAACACAGCCACTTTACATGTCACACAGCATCTTACATGTCACACAGCCACCCTACATGTCACACAGCCACCTTACATGTCACACAGCAGCCCTACATGCCATGCAGCCAACTCACATGGCACACAACCACCTTACATGTCACACAGTCACCTTACGTGTCACACAACCACCTTACATGTCACACAGCTACCTTACGTGTCTCAGAGACACCCTACATGCCACACAGCCAACTTACATGTCACACACCCATTTTACATGTCACACAGCCACCTTACATTTCACACAGCCATTTAACGTGTCACACAGCCACCTCAAATGGCACACAGCCACCTTACATGTCACACAGCCATCTTACATGTCATACAGCCAACATACATGTCACACAGTCACCTTACATGTCACACAGCCACCTTACATGTCACACAGCCACCCTACGTGTCACACAGCCACCCTACGTGTCACACAGTCAGTCTATATGTCATACAGCCAACTTACATGTCACACAGCCACCCTACGTGTCACACAGCCACCCTACGTGTCACACAGTCAGTCTATATGTCACACAGCCAACTCACATGTCACACAACCACCTTACATGTCACACAGCAACCTTACATGTCACACAATCACCTTACGTGTCACACAACCACCTTACATGTCACACAGCCACCTTACATTTCACACAGCCACCCTACAGGTCACACAGCCACCCTACAATTCACACAGCCACCTTACGTGTCTCAGAGACACCCTACATGTCACACAGCCACCCTACAATTCATACAGCCACATCACGTGTCTCAGAGCCACCCTACGTGTCCTACATGTCACACAGTCACCTTACATGTCACACAGTCACCTTACATGTCACACAGCCACCTGACATGTCACACAGCCACCCTACATGTCACACAGTCACTTTACGTGCCACACAGCCACCCTACATATCACACTTCCACCTTACATATCACACTGCTGCGCTACATGTCACACAGCCACTCTCGAAATGTCACACAGCCAACTTACATGTCACACACCCATTTTACATGTCACACAGCCACCTTACATGTTACACAGCCACCTTACATGTCACACAACCACCGTACATGTCACACAGCCACCTTACATGTTACACGACCACCTTACATGTCACACAGCCACCTTACATGTCACACAGCCACCCTACATGTCACACAGCCACCTCATATGTCAAACAGCCACCTTGAACATCATAAAGCCGCCTTACATGTTACACAGCCACCCTACATGTCACACAGCCACCCTACATATCACACAGCCACCTCACATGTCACACAGCCACCTTGAACATCACAAGGCCACCTTACATGTCACACAGCCACCCTACAATTCATACAGCCACCTTACGTGTCTCACAGCCACCCTATGTATCACACATCCAGCTTACATATCACACAGCCACCTTCCATGTCACACAGCCATCTTACATGTCATACAGCCAACATACATGTCACACAGCTACCTTAAATGCCACACAGCCACCCTACATGTCACACATCCACCATACATGTCACACTGCTGCCCTACATGTCACACAGCCACTCTCTAAATGTCACACAGCCATCTTAAATGTCACACAGCCACCTTACATGTCACACAGCCACCTCACACGTCACACAGCCAGCCTACCTGTCACACAACCACCTAACATGTCACACAGCCACCCTACATGTCACACAGCCACCTTACACATCAAAAAAGCCACCTTACATGTCACAAAGCCACCCTACATGTCACACAACCACCTAACATGTCACACAGCCACCCTACATGTCACAAAGCCACCTTATATGGCACACAGCTAGCATACATGTCACAAAACCACCCTACATGTCACACAACAGCCACCCTACATGTCACACAGCCACCTTACATGTCACACATCCACCTTAAGTGTCACACAGCTACATTAGATGTCACACAGCAACTTTACATGTCACACAGCAACTTTACAAGTCACACAGCCACCCTACATGTCACACATCTACCTTAAGTGTCACACAGCTACATTACATGTCACACAGCCACCTTACATGTCACACAGCCACCTTACATGTCACACAACCACCTTACATGTCACACAGCCACCTCACACGTCACACAGCTGCTGTATATTTCACGCAGCCACATTACATATCTCACAGCTATTCTACATGTCACACTAGCACCTTACATGTCATACAGTCAGTCTATATGTCACACAGTCACATTATATGTCACACAGTCAGTCTCTATGTCACACAGCTATGACACAAATCTAACTGTAACTCTACATACGTCACACATATGTCATCTATTCCAATGAAGTACCCAGTTCATTGCAGGTCCCACTTACACGGATGCTTGTGAAATTATTCTACACAACACAGAACCTGCCTACATCTTACATCTACTGTAATGAAGTACCCAGTTCATTGCAAGTCCCCACTTACACGGATGCTTGTGAAATTATTCTACACAACACAGAACCTGCCTACATCTTACATCTACTCTAATGAAGTACCCAGTTCGTTGCAAGTCCCCACTTACACGGATGCTTGTGAAATTATTCTACACCACACAGAACCTGCCTACATCTCACATCTACTCTAATGAAGTACCCAGTTCATTGTAAGTCCCAACTTACACGGATGGTTGTGAAATTACACACTATCCCTCCACATGTCACACAACCACCTTACATTTCAAACAGCCACTCTACATGTAACATACCCACCCTACATGTCACACAGCCACCTTACGTGTCACATAGCTACCATACATGTCACACAGCCAACTTACATGTTACATAGCCACCTTACATGTCATACAGCCAACATACATGTCACACAGCCACCCTACATGTCACACAGCCACCTTACGTGTCACACAACCACCCTACGTGTCACACAGCCACCCTACATGTCACACAGCCACCATACATGTCACACAGCCACCTTACATGTCATATATTCAACTCACATGTCACACAACCACCTTACATATCACACAGCAATCTTACATGTCACACAGCCACCCTACATGTCACAGAGTCACCTCACGTGTCACACAACCACCTTACATGTCACACAACCATCTTACATGTCACACAGCCACCTTACATATCACACAGCCACCTTACATGTCACACAACCATCCTACATGTCACACAGCCAACCTACGTGTCACAC
The DNA here is from genome assembly GCA_964017125.1 of Flabesymbios commensalis. Taxonomy (NCBI): domain Eukaryota; kingdom Metazoa; phylum Annelida; class Polychaeta; order Terebellida; family Flabelligeridae; genus Flabesymbios; species Flabesymbios commensalis. The sequence goes on along the minus strand of OZ024907.1, from coordinate 59,958,420 downwards.
AGCCACCTTTCATGTTACACAGCCACCTTACATGTCACACAGCCACCTTACATGTCACACAGCAACCTTACATGTCACACAGCTAACCTACATGTCACACAGCCAACCTACGTGTCACACAGCCACCTTACATGTTACACAGTCAGCCTATATGTCACACAGCAACCTTATTTGTCACACAGCCACCTTACATGTCACACAGTCAGTCTATATGTCACTCAGTCAACCTACACAGCTATGATACAAGTCTTACTGTAACTCTACATACGTCACACATATGTCATCTATTCCAATGAAGTACCCAGTTCATTGCAAGTCCCGACTTACACGGATGCTTATGAACTTATTCTACACCACACATAACCTGCCTTCATCTTACATCTACTCTAATGAAGTACCCAGTTCATTGCAAGTCCCCACTTACACGGGTGCTTGTGAAATTATTCTACACCACACATAACCTGCCTTCATCTTACATCTACTCTAATGAAGTACCCAGTTCATTGCAAGTCCCCACTTACACGGATGCTTGTGAAATTATTCTACACCACACATAACCTGCCTTCATCTTACATCTACTCTAATGAAGTACCCAGTTCATTGCAACTCCCCACTTACACGGATGCTTGTGAAATTATTCTACACAACACAGAACCTGCCTACATCTTACATCTACTCTAATGAAGTACCCAGTTCATTGCAAGTCCCCACTTACACGGATGCTTGGGAAATTATTCTACACAACACAGAATCTGCCTACATCTTACATCTACTCTAATGAAGTACCCAGTTCATTGTAAGTCCCCACTTACGCGTATATGGTTGTGAAATTACACACTATCTCTCTACATGTCACACAGCCACCTCACATGTCACACAACCACCTTACATCTCACACATCCACCCTACATGTCACATACCCACCCTACATGTCACACAGCCACCTTACGTGTCACACAGCTACCATACATGTCACAAGGCCAACTTACATGTAACACAGCCTACTTACATGTCACACAGCCACCCTACATGTCACACAGCTACCCTAAATGTCACACATCCACCTTAAGTGTCAAACAGCTACCTTACATGTCACACAGCCACATTACATGTCACACAGCCACCTCACACGAAAAACAGCCACCTTACATGTCACACTGCTGCCCCCAATGAAGTACCCAGTTCATTGCAGGTCCCACTTACACGGATGCTTGTGTAATTATTCTACACAACACAGAACCTGCCTACATCTTACATCTACTCTAATGAAGTACCCAGTTCATTGTAAGTCCCCACTTACGCGTATGGTTGTGAAATTACACACTATCTCTCTACATGTCACACAGCCACCTCACATGTCACACAACCACCTTACATCTCACACATCCACCCTACATGTCACATACCCACCCTACATGTCACACAGCCACCTTACGTGTCACACAGCTACCATACATGTCACAAGGCCAACTTACATGTAACACAGCCTACTTACATGTCACACAGCCACCCTACATGTCACACAGCGTATTACATGTCACACAGCCACCCTACATGTCACACAGCCACCCTACGTGGCACACAGCAACCTCACATGTCACACAGCCACCCTACATGTCACATGCCAACATGCCAACTTACATGTCACACAGCCTACTTACATGTCACACATCCACCCTACATATCACACAGCGTATTACAATTCACATAGCCACCTTACATGTCACACAACCACCGTACATGTCACACAGCCACCCTATTTGTCACACAGCCATCTTACGTGTCACAGAGTCACCCTACATGTCACACAGCCAACCTACGTGACACTCGACCACCTTACATGTCACATAGCCTACTCACATGTCACACAGCCACCCTACGTGTCACATAGCCACCTCACATGTCACACAGCCACCTTACATGTCACACAGCCACCCTACATGTCACACAGCCACCTTACATGTCACACAGCCGCCACCCTACATGTCACACAGCCACCTTACATGTCACACAGCCACCTTTCATGTCACACAGCCACCTTACATGTCACACAGCTACCTTTCATGTCACACAGCTACCTAACATGTCACACAGCTACCCTACATGTCATACAGCTACCTTACATGTCACACAGCCACCCTACATGTCACACAGCCACCTTACATGTCACACAGCCACCTTTCATGTCACACAGCTACCTAACATGTCACACAGCTACCCTACATGTCATACAGCTACCTTACATGTCACACAGCCACCCTACATGTCACACAGCCACCTTACATGTCATACAGCCACCTTACGTGTCACAAAGCAAACATACATGTCACACAGCCTACTTACATGTCACACAGCCATCCTACATGTCAAACTGCCACCTTACATGTCACACAGCCACCTCACTTGTCACACAGCCACACTACATTTCACACAGCCACCCTACATGTCACACAGCCACCCTATTTGTCACACAGCCATCTTACGTGTCACAGAGTCACCTTACATGTCACACAGCCAACCTACGTGTCACACAACCACCGTACATGTCACACAGCCACCCTATTTGTCACACAGCCATCTTACGTGTCACACAGCCACCCTACATGTCACACAGCCAGCTAACATGTCACACAGCTACCCTACATATCATACAGCTACCTTACATGTCACACAGCCACCCTACATGTCACACAGCTACCCTACATATCATACAGCTACCTTACATGTCACACAGCCACCCTACATGTCACACAGCCACCTTACATGTCATACAGCCACCTTACGTGTCACACAGCAAACATACATGTCACACAGCCACCTTACATGTCACACAGCCACCTCACATGTCGCACAGCCACACTACATGTCACACAGCCACCCTACATGTCACACAGCCACCCTATTTGTCACACAGCCATCTTACGTATCACAGAGTCACCTTACATGTCACACAGCCAACCTACGTGACACATAACCACCTTACATGTCACACAGCCACCTTGCATGTCACACATCCACCTTACATGTCACACAGCCACCTTACATGTCACACAGCTACCTTACATGTCACACAGCCACTTTACATGTCACACAGCTACCTTACATGTCATGCAGCCACCTTACATGTCACACAGCTACCTTACATGTCACACAGCCACCTTACATGTCACACAGCTACCTTACATGTCACACAGCTACCTTACATGTCACACAGCCACCTTACATGTCACACAGCTACCTTACATGTCACACAGCCACCTTGCATGTCACACAGCCACCTTACATGTCACACAGCTACCTTACATGTTACACAGCCACCTTACACGTCACACAGCCACCTTACATGTCACACATAGTTGATAGCATGTAGAACAAAATTACTCAATGCATAAAAATGATATTTTACCATTTTGTTGCATGTTTTAAACTGGAAAGTCAAATAAATAAACGAATAAATAAAATAATTACATTTTCGTCTTTGACATGTCATTGTTCATGATTGTTCATGATTATTTGAATTCGACGGACATATAGTGGTGATTGTATTAATAAAGAAAATTCCAAAAAGTAGTAGGGCCTATATTGTCCCTTGTTAAAGTGAATTTATGCTCAAGTCGCCCCAAAATCTGTTACATTCGAATTCGCTAGTTTGTATCTGCAAAAAAATCTAAAATCAATTAAGTTCCTTTCTGTGTAATGAATATGCGGTCTAGCGAAAATATATTAGAATACATATATACAAACTATGTAATACTAAGATTAATACGTAACATGGATCGGCAGGCATAATGACTGGGTAAAAGACAGTATATACAGCAAACATTATTCGACTAGGTCTTCGTAGGCATAGTGGACAGATTTTGATAACGACTTTGGAAACTTGTTTTGCTTTTCAATATAAAAACGTCTTTATAATGTAGCCGTGTCGTCCTCTCCGACTCCGTGGATTGATGTATTTGCTTTACCCCAAAAATCCAACATGGCGGTGACTGAGAGCGATCCCGACCCCACGGGCCGAAAAATGTCCGTACCTTTTTAATGACTGTTCAACCTTGTTAGCTCAAATGTTACTGGTTCTAAAAGAATCTATTTTCGACCTGATTATCTCACCGGAAGTCTTATTTATGACCGTCCAAAGAAATGTCCCACGATTTTGTACGCGGTCAATCTGTGGCTGAAACCTGTTTGCCCTGGGGCTAGTCATAATGCACACTGTTTCGTAATAAATAAGTGCGGACCACTCACAATATGGATAATGCAGATATATTGCTGTAAATGCTATACATATCACATATTATGGAAAAAAATAATGTCTAGGTATCTTAGTAAACATAAATGAAATGAAATGATGAAATGAAAACTTTCTATAGCGCCTAACTCCTCGGAGGGCCGAGCTCAGAGGCGCAATCCATCATTATCAAATTCCAAAGAAGAGTCGAGGGAAATAAGCATGGTCGTCATCAGGGAGCCGGGACGCAGAGGTGCTAGGGCGGAAAAGCCAGATCGAAGAAATGCGTTTTAAGCAGTTTTCTGAAAGAGGAAATGTTTTTAGCTACACGAAGGTGTGCAGGCAGTAAATTCCAAAGAGTAGGACCAGAAACAGAAAAGGCACGAGCACCGAACTTAGTTCTGATACGTGGTACTTTGAGCTTATTTGTGTTGTTTGATCGCAGATGTTTCACGGAGTCTGCAGAAAAAAGAAGGCTAGATAAATAAGATGGCTGACCATCATCGAGACAACGAAATACAAAAGTGCATATTTTGAATTGTATTCTAAACTTGATTGGAAGCCAATGTAATGATTTTAGTAGAGGAATAGAGCGACTGAAACGAGGAGCCTTTGTCACAACCCTTGCTAAACAGTTCTGAACACGCTGTAATTTCTGTAGATCTTTAGCTGGAATTTCGTGTAATAAGGAGTTACAGTAGTCCAGTTTGCTTGTCACCAGTGCCACTGCAATTTGTTTTGCTAAAGCTAGAGGTAGACTTTTTCTGATGCGTTTAAGATCTCTAATGTGATAAAAACAGGAACTGGACACCTGTGAAATGTGCTGACGAAAATTCAAACCACTGTCAAAAAAGACGCCCAAATTCCTTGCGGAATCTGCTGGATTCATCTCATTGTCCAACACCGCAAGGGGGAAAAGGTTAATAAACTTCTCCCTCTGCGATTTCGAGCCAATGAGAAGAAACTCAGTCTTGCTAGGATTGAGTTTTAGTTTGGATTGAGCCATCCAAGCAGATACCCCGGTAATACAGCTCTGAAGCATTTTTAATGACTCAGTAGCTGTGTCACCTGTTAAGGAGATGTAAATTTGTGTATCATCGGCGTATAAGTGATGACTCAATCCATAACTTGAAATAATGGTGCTTAGAGGAGCGGTGTACAAACTGAAAAGCAGAGGGCCAAGTACAGACCCCTGCGGCACTCCATGCTCAAGCAAACTAGAGTCAGAAAAAGATTTGTCAATTTTAATTCTTTGATGCCTGCCACAAAGGTAGGATTTAAACCAAGCCAAAGCCATTCCAGAGACACCATACCACTCAGCTAGTCTATTTGTTAGAGTGTTGTGGTCGATAGTATCGAACGCCGCAGACAAATCAAGTAAAGTCAAAGCTGTGACATTGCCCTTGTCAAGAGAAACTGAGATGTCATTGTGAACTCTTAACAGGGCTGTCTCAGTGGAATGGGATTTTCGGTACGCAGACTGCATTGGATTGTTCAATTTGTTGGAGTTTATGTGAGCTTGTAAACGGTTGGAAACAACTTTTTCAATAATTTTAGAAATGAAACTTAGATTGGAGACTGGTCTATAATTTTTGAGGTTATTAACAGGAAGGTTTGATTTCTTTAGTAAAGGTGTGACATGAGCCTCTTTGAATGATATTGGGAATGTTCCAGATTGTAGAGATAAATTAATTATAGTTGTTATGGGTTTGATCAAAATATCCAACAAGGCCTTAAGGATGTTCGTTGGAATCGGATCAAGGTCACATGATTTTGATGCAGACTTCATAATGATCTTCCTGACCTCGTCCTCTGATGCTGGTTCTAAATTGAAAAGTTTAGTTCTTATTTTAGGCTTCTGAACAGATGGTACATCATTCACCTGATTTGAAAAATTGGCCCGGATGGTTCTGATTTTGTCACTGGAATTCCTTTAGAGAGAAGATATCCCGGAATGTTGACATCCCTTCCACAGGGATTAATCAATAATACAACGAGGTAATAGTAGTAAATCATTGCTTTACGTCACTTTTCGGCACAAATAGTCTTTCAAGTGACATTGTAATACGATAAAAACGTTGTAGACAATTGATGAGATGAATGATGTACAGATGATGATGTAAGGGTTGTGGTGATAGGGCATGGTAGGTTATTTCCTCCGCTCTCCTGATAAGGGATTCTGTGCATGTCTAGGGGATCTACCCCCAGACATGCCCAGACAGCCGGAGACTTGGGTTTCGCTGTGCAATTTAATGCAGGCATTTCGCACAGCTCCGCTATCCTCGGGTCGGATGATCCACAGAGAAACAACAGGAAGGGTAACTCCATTCATTCCTCGTGTGAGAGACCTAATGTCATCAAACACGCTATTGCCGATTATTTAAGGCTTCCACGGCCTACACCAGCGCCAGCGCTGATGCGGGTGCTGCATTGGCTCCGCTGCTGAGCGGAGGCACCAGGGTACACCACTGGCAATCCGCCCGAAGATTATGGCCAGATACGAAGAGGCTGCAGCTGCTCTTGGATGATTGCTGTAGACTAGTGCTTCTGCATAAGGCTGTCACAACATTCAACAGACGGAACAGATCCCTAATGACCCTCTCCGGATGGGGGCGAAAATTACTACTACTAGCAATTATCTCAGTACCCCAATACAACGAGGAGTAAAGTATGGCTCAAAATAATAAGCGGATATGTGTGGTGTTTTAATAAGAGATCTTTGAGCCACAAAATGGTCTATATCGGAGAAAACTATTTGAATAAAGATTTCTTTTTAACTAAAGAGCTGACCGTGCATGATATAATATATAGCATTAGTTATATTATAACTAAAGTTTTTGACCATTTAATTTCACTAAGAGTAGGCTGGGCCTACAGTCATCCTATGTTCAAAAAAGGTGCAACTGAGACAAAATAGCAACATCATTTATTTAATGGCATGTACTTTAATGGCAAAAACAGAAACACATATCAAAAATCTAGAATAATTGGAGAGGTCTAAATATCCCAAAATCGTTGATTAGAACCGCCATTACCGAAATATACATTTTCAGCAATATCTCAATAATCAATCATGATATTATCACAAACAAGGTATCTAAACCCAGCTTTTAAATTTCAAGAAGAAAACTGCGTCATTTATAAATTTATAAAATTCAAAGCGATATTAATGACGTAATATGTAATTGAGAGATTATCATGCCTACGTAACTAACGTTTTTCAACTATGATGTCCACGCAAATAACACAAATTCATAATACGTCAATATATAAAACATGTATCATATTTATAATAATATTAATCAAATGCCTTGGGTAAATCGGTGTGTGAGTTGTCATAATTTTTTCCAAAATTTGTCTATAATTTGGACAACCCACGACAAGATGTATGGATGAAGCCCGACTTTTATCGGATGATTTAATTGGTTATTTACAGAATTTATTGCATTAAGAGAAGAGCATACCCCAAACCCATAAAACATTTTAGAGGACTGTTAATGCACAAACATAATCCACATCCGGCCCAGATTCGACTCGAACTGGCATTTGCTATGAATATATCTAAGTAGTTTATAGTCTCAGTATATTTAAACAGTTTGCTAAACAACCAAATGTCACCCACTATACAGTCATATCAATCTAAAAACATGTCCTCATGGGTGGTACCAGAGTTGACACCTGTATTAATCCTTGTGCGTTTGGATAATAATGTCAATATGTTTCATTTATTTGACGATATGCACTTGTCACTTGCCATCATATAATATAAGGTCAGGTGCCTTTTCTAGCAGATGGATTTGTGTCTTGACCTAGAATTAAGCAAGGTATATTATTTAACATTTTTTCTCGCTTAAGTTTGGTCCCAATGGAAAATTCAGTTTTACTAGCATTAAGCTTCTCAAGAGATTCCTTAGCTTTGAAAACGGAAAACGGAGCGCTGAGTGGTGTAGTGTATAGGGTAAAAAGCACTGGTCCAAGCACAGAGCCCTATGGAACCATATGAGATTGTGACTTTATATGACATAGTGTCTTTAATCTTTACGGATTGGTACCTATTTTGTAAATAAGAAGAATTTGAGCCTGCCCAGATATTCCATAACAATCTGAAAGTATATTTGTTAATGCAGCATGGGTAATGGTGTCGAAAACGGCCGACAAGTCAAGCAAGGTCAGAGCTGTAACCTCACCCTTGTAAATACTAATTATGATATCGTTATGTACTTTCAGTCGAGCTGATTCTGTAGAATAATGTTTCCTGTAAGGGGATTTTAATGGATTAGATAGATGGTTATGTTTTATATGAGCTTGCAGCCAATTTACTACTATCTTTTTGGAAATAAAACTCAAGTTGGATACAGGCTTGTAACTTTTCAGCTCGTTTTTAGGGAGAGGTGTTTTTAAGTAGTGGTCTCACATGAGCTTCTTTGAAAGTTCCCTTAAAATGTTAATTATATCAGTGATGGGAGTTATTAATATATCATAATATATTATTTATTGAGTTCCATAGAAGACGAGGATTGTCCGAATTTTCTGAAATAAGATCAGCTAAATATTTCAATTTTGCTTTGTCATCATTCTGTTACACAGGTGGCACTGATGTAACATGAACGATCTAGTTGTGTGCGAGATCTGCGCCATGTACGTTTGAGATTGTTGCGAAAGATTTTAGCCTTCATTATTTCTTGAGTCATCCATGGATATCGTGGTTTTCTGACTTATCTTACAAGACCGTATTATTGTCTAAGGTAGAGCTAACGACAGAATCATACTGTCGACAGAGTCGTGAGAGATCTTGGTTTCTTCATTGGATCCAAATTGAGAATATCTGAATGAAACGATTCATAACCAATTTCGTATATTTTTCGAAACGATGTTTTTTCTTTTTTCCATTTCGTGTATCAACCGTCAATTTCTGATATGACAGCGAGATGGTGTGTAATACATGATGCAGAAAAAAAACTGATTTGATATAATTAGAAATGCGTTCGGTGTTCAAAAGATCTAGCCAATGACCATGAAGGTGAGTTGGAAAATTAACATGCTGCTTGGGATGGAAACATGTGAGGATTTCATTTAATTTATTGGCTTATCATTTGAGTTATCCAGATGTAAGTTGAAATCTCCAATATATACAAATTGTCATGGAGTAGAATTAGTTCTCTAGTAAATCTTGAAACTGATCAAAAATTGACATGTACCGTTTTGAAGCCTATATCAGGCAGACAACGAAACTACTGAACAAATTGTTTCCAATATATCAGCTATCGATGATTGCGTTTTATCATGTTTTAACCCTGTTTTCGTCACTGCCACAATGTCCAGATTTTTCGATGAAGGGGACTGTTTTCGGTTTGATGGATCTTGCATTGATTGTTGACATTTAATTATGTCATTTGAGCCGGAGGGACCCGGATTTAAGCTGACATTTCCTGCCAGTAGGCCTAGATGTTGCAATTGAAAGATACATTTAAACATTTTGCTGTGACCAAATTTGAAAACATGGTGTTTGTTATTGATGACGGTTGACAATTTGTTACAAATATGATTGGGCCACAAGAGGACAATTCGTCATCGCTGCGTATAATAGACACGGCTGTTAGGAGTGTGAAAATAGTATACATTATTTTTTATATGGATATTTTGATTATCGGCGGCCGTAATACAGCACGCCTATGAAGCCTAATATGCCAGCAGAAAATATGATAATGCCTACAAAATGCCTATAGTTTGATCTTCAGCAGCTTTTAGGCCGCCAACGATATCTACAATTCATATGGGTAATGTTGGGCCAATGTTGGGCCACTAATGGTGAAGATAGCTAGGCTTATTATTGTTTATAAATTATTCTGACCACCTATGTTTCTACGTATTATGACACTGATGCTAATTTATTTTTATTATTTAGAAAATTATGCTATAATCTGTATAGAAATGGTGACTTACCCATTATAACCTCGCGGGGGTGTTTTGGTATAAGTCCGTGTTGGGATCTACTATTCTACGTATGTTTCAAGCTATCTTATACATTTCAAGTGAACATAATGTTAGGAGAAACAGCAAAAATAAGCTCTTTTCAACCATTTTGAGCTAATTTGACCTTCCTGTGACCTTGAGATGGCCTTACAATGACCTTATGATAACTCTTTCATAAAACTCAACACCAACCCAACTCACCTTGCGTAGGCCTACTTGAGTTGTGTTTCGACCTATTGGAAGTTTTGGTTCAATAATCTATTTTCACCAATTTTGAACTGATTTGACCTTGCTGTAACCTTGAGATGACCTTGTCATGACCTTTGGGCAAGAACCCTGTGAAATACAATCCCAATCTATTTCACCATGTATACTTGGGTTGAGCCTTACCAGATGTAATAAATGTATTGGTTATTGGTCAAAATATAACATCAGTGTGTTATTTTTTACATTGTGCCATGTGAGACAGTATTGACACAAGGGTGATTTGAAGGGGGGGGGGGCGAGTAAAAAACCCTCCAACCCTAAATGTTATCTCTGCAACCTCTCAGGGGTGTTTTCGTGTAGGTCCGTGTTGGGATCTAGGTATGTTTCAAGACATTGTGTACATTTCAAGTGAACATAATGTTAGCAAAAACAACAAAAAAAGCTATTTTCAACCGTTTTGCGCAGATTTGATCTTGTTGTGACCTTGAGATGACCGCCCCATGACCTTTGGATAACTCCCCTATGAAACCCAACACCAACCCATGTCACCATATGTACTTGGGTTGGGCTCGATCGATTTATTGGAAGTGCTGGTCCAACAATCTATTTAAAAGAAATATTTTTGAACAAAACTCCTTTCCACTGACAGTGTGTATATGCCACGCTCTCATACACCCTAGGGGTCAAGGGTACCATACTTCGATGACCCCTGGTGGCCTTGTCCATGTATGTATAATCTGCAGTCTTTCCTGTTTCAATAACTTTTTTGTTCTTAATCTTTATGATTTTGTGTACTATTAGACTCTAATATTTTGAATTTAATTATGTTATCATTAAATCTAAATTTCAAATGACACCTTAAATACTTGTAACGCATGGAGGATCACATATGCTAAAATATATTTGACCCTGAAATTGACCTTCTGACCTTGAGGTTGACGTCAAATCATCAAAAAATTTCCAGAAATGGATTTTGCAGTCAAAATCACTCGAAAATGAGGAATTACACTTGTTTCTAGCTTTATTTGGTGAAAATCATATTTTTGCTTACTTGACCTTAAAATTGACCTTTTGACCTTGAAATTGACCTTCTGTCTTTAAGGATGACTCCAAATCACAAAATTGGTACCAGAAATGAATTTTGCAGTCAAAATTACACAAAAATGAGGTATTACAGTTGTTTCTACCTTTATTTGTTGAAAAATCATATTTGACCTTGAAATTTAACTTTGACCTTAAATTTACCCCATAGTGCAAAGTGGTTAAGAATGACAAGATGTCTCCCGGCAAATTCTGAATACATATATCCTCACCATCAATAATCAACAATACAAAAACGTTACACCTCAAGATGAGGTTCAATGCTAGTTCTGCCAGACTAATAGTGATATGACGAGATTTAATCTATTAATTATATGATTTAGACGTCATAATTTAAATCGCGAAATAGGACGTTTTAGAGAAAAAATCCGGCTTGACACGACTTCGCATTCGATTCCCCATACCCGAAAATGGTTAAAAATGGTGAAAAAACTAAATGGGCAGACTTCCTACTCTGGGTCAATATTTTGCTCCGATTTCCACCAGTCTACAAAACGGATTATGTAGGTGAAGCCGAAAGGCAGCTAGCAAACCCGGTCCACTACAAACGCTTAGAGGAACCAGTTTTCTATACCGAAAATAAACGAATTTATTAAAAGTTTGGCTAACCGTCGATTTATTGATCCAGGACAACTATCTTATTTTAAATGTCCGGAGGATCCTGCACCAAGTAGAATGTATTTATTACCAAAAATACCTAAAGATAGAAATATGTGGCCGGGACAGAGAAAAGTCCCACCGGGCAGACCAATAATAGCGGATTGCGGTAGTGAAAGCTATGCGTCAGCCGAATATATAGATCATTTTTTAGCATCACTTGCAAAACAACATAAATGGACGTTGTTAAGCACAAGGGGACCAACCCACATGACCATAAAAAATGAGATTTTTGTTTTATGACGTCGCTAGTGCACCAGTCATCATTAAAAAAATTGAACTAGACGATTAAACGAAATTTCACGCCGCCTAGCGAGTTGGAACCAAACCACAAACGACAAATGGGCCATTCTGAATTTTGCACAACAGAACCAAGCCACACATGAAAAAGCGAAAAGCTGTACAATATGTTCAGATTGTTCTAAAAACATAAAAAAGTAGCAGTATGATATCTTGTTATCAATTATAGAACATATATTCATGAAATTATGTGTCCGTAACAAGTAATTATGCGATACACATTTTCTGATTAATCATTTTGCTATTTGTGGGTTGGTCCTCTTTACCGTAATTAGCAATGCAAAATTTGTTAGTTATTTGAAAGTATTTTATTTTTACAAAAAGTAACATTAACTATAATTTGAGTGATCCTCATCTATTTTATTAATACATTCTTCTATTTTAAACATGATATGTCCCATTACAATCCTTAAAGGTAGATAAATAACTACCATTTGCCAGCTTATGTGGGTCGGTTCCCTTGTGTAAAACGATATTTTACTCCAGGTTCAAGTGATTTATATTCAGATCTTGACCTTATGTGTTGAAAGCAAATATATTTCTAACGTTCGTCTAACCTTTGTCGCAATGTGTGTTTTGACAGTAAGACATCACATAGGCCTAATAGTTTACTGTCTTAAAAAAAGTTTGAACTACAAAGATGATGTGTTCATTATTACAGTATTGAATGTTCGCCTTTTAATTACGTTATTCTGCCAATGAGATAGGAACGATGAATTGTTCTGTGTAAATTTTAGCATTAAATATATTGTGTTTTCATTGCATTCTTCTGACAGCGAAATATGGAGGACCCAGTGTTTAATATTTAAGCAAAAGACTTAGTCGTTTTTATATATTTACTGTTACTACCATCATGCACAAAACGGATTATGTACTACCACCCCACGATATGTAGATGTGCAGGTGATTTTTTCAAGGTTTTACTGAAGTTCAAAATGGCCGCCACAGATCAACTTTATTTTGTTTGTGGGCGCAAAAACTCAAAAACCTAAAGTCAGAAATTATTCAAATTTTACAATTACATTCCCCACGATATGGAGATGTGCAGTTGATTGTTTTAAGATTTTACAGAAATTCAAAATGGCCGCCATGGATGAACTTTATATTTTTTTGTTGGCGCAATAAACTCAAAAATTTACATCAGAAAAAAATCATATTTTACAATCACATTACCCACCATCTGGAAATGTGCAGGTGAATTTACTGAAATTTAAAATAGCCACCACTAGTCGACTTTTTAAATATTTGTTACCGCAAAAACTCTAACCCAATTTATGGCGGTGAATGATATAGGACTTCATGCAGGCCTCTTGTTTTACATAGAATTTTAAAAAGGGGGAGGGGGTCCGATGAAAAATCAGTTGTCCTCCAACCCAAAAAAATGCATAATAATTAGTAACTCTTCAAACACAATTTTTTTCGGCTTAAATTTTGGCAAATAATGATGCTTTTACAATTTTGGTCGATTTTTCGTCAAAATAGTTTTTGAAAGCGGGGACAGGACACCCCTCTTGACCCCCCCCCCTCTGGATCTGCCACTTTAGATACGTCCTAATATATTATTGTGGTCTTGATGGAGGTCTCTCAAACCACCCTGTAAATTTTTTCACTCATCTTTCATTCACTTATTTTCATGGTTGAATAAACACTTCTTCTTCTTCTTCTTCTTCTTCTTCTTCTTCTTCTTCTTCTTCTTCTTCTTCTTCTTCTTCTTCTTCTTCTTCTTCTACTCATATTGTGTTTATTTTGAGACCAAACATTTACAAATTATGATGTTTAAACGATCATTTCATAACAATACCAATACCAATACCAAAAACAAAGACAAAAACAAAAACGAAACCAAAAACAAAAACAATAGCAATAGGAGTAACAAAAACAATAATAACTCTGGGTCAATATTTTGCTCCGATTTCCACCAGTCTACAAAACGGATTATGTAGGTGAAGCCGAAAGGCAGCTAGCAAACCCGGTCCACTACAAACGCTTAGAGGAACCTGCAAAAACAAATTTTGACAAATAATGATGCTTTTATAATTTTGGTCGATTTTTCGTCAAAATAGTTTTTGAAAGCGGGGACAGGACACCCCTCTTGACCCCCCCCCCTCTGGATCTGCCACTTTAGATACGTCCTAATATATTATTGTGGTCTTGATGGAGGTCTCTCAAACCACCCTGTAATTTTTTTCACTCATCTTTCATTTACTTATTTTCATGGTTGAATAAACACTTCTTCTTCTTCTTCTTCTTCTTCTTCTTCTTCTTCTTCTTCTTCTTCTACTCATATTGTGTTTATTTTGAGACCAAACATTTACAAATTATGATGTTTAAGCGATCATTTCATAACAATACCAATACCAATACCAAAAACAAAGACAAAAACAAAAACGAAACCAAAAACAAAAACAATAGCAATAGGAGTAACAAAAACAATAATAATAATATTAATATTAATAATAATAATAATAATAATAATAATAATAATAATAATAATAATAATAATAATAATAATAATAATAATAATAATAATAATAATAATAATAATAATAATAATAATAATAATAATAATAATAATAATAATAATAATAATAATAATAATAATAATAATAATAATAATAATAATAATAATAATAATAATAATAATAATAATAATAATAATAATAATAATAATAATAATAATAATAATAATAATAATAATAATAATAATAATAATTATAATAATAATAATAATAATAATAATAATAATAATAATAATAATAATAATAATAATAATAATAATAATAATAATAATAATCTCTCACCCGTCGGCCCACATCATCAGGTGTTTAATTTATTCTACATTGGGATGTACAAGGACACATCTCTTCCCATATCTGTCATGTTTCGACCGTCACCTAGACCATTATTATACCATTGTATGAATGCAATCAAATTTATCGGTTCAACAACTTTAGCAACTTCTTGACCTTCACAGTTTCTCGCACTTTCGTACTTTTACACTTTAGAAATTCTGCACACTCGCACTCTCACGTTCTAGTAGTTTCGCAAATTCGTAGTTTCCCTGTCCGCACTTCATTGACCTTTTTTGCTGTTTCACACTCTCGCCGTTCCAAAATAATGCAAAACTGCGAGAGAACTGTGAAGAACGTAATAATAAGTGACAATTAGTGAACGAATGACTGACTAACTAATAGTTTAGTAGATAAGGTGACCTATTGTGCATTTTATGATTAAAGCATGAAATTTCTACCACTTGTGGAACATATCCTAAGGGTCATTTTAAGATGTGGAGGTAAACTGGATTTGACCTCTGATGACCTCTAGAGGTCATTGACCTCCAAGGTCAAAATATGCACTTGCAAAACCAAAAAGTAGTGAAAATTGTATATTACAATGTCTATGATTTGTTTCTGTGTCCCAAAAGTATGTCAAATCCTCGAAGAGACTGTTTTGAATCATAAACAAAACACCAAGGTCATATCAAGGTCACACCAAGGTCATTTAAAGGGCAAACTGCAAGACAATAGTTAAAATAAATGTCCACTTTTTATTAATTTCCACGCTGTTGTTGTGCAGTCATTTATCACAAAGGACTGGTTTTGACATACTCTTCGTCTTATGTATTTCCCACACACATTTCAGGATATTAAGGGCAGTATCAACCTTGGGAAGGAGGCTAGGTATTCTAGGTCTTCCACTTATTACGATTCTTCTTCAATATTTAGTTGAACGGGCCAAATTACAATTATGCTGCATTTTAAGACATTAGCTTGAACTCCCATAGCAAAATATTGATAAATAATTGGGTTATGAAGTTTGACATGGGGTGTGGTTTTGTTTTACTGGCGTACCATCCGAAAGCAATTTGAAGGTCATGTCAAGGTCATTTCAAGGTCAAGCTGGCAAAAACTGTTACCATGATCACGTGTCTTCTTCAGAGCTGTTCCAATATCTTTTTCAAACGTGTCTTCATTTAAAGGAGCCTGAGCTTCAGTCTGGTGGCATATATACAATTTTCCTAGAATCACATCTATCTACATCAACCTAACTTTATGCAGGTGAGCCATATCTGATAATTTAAAGACAGCTCAGTTTTATTATGGTGACTTCCATTAATGTAATTGATTGGTCTTAGGCCTATTGGTTATACATCTACTAGCCTTCGTGTAGCAATCATGTCTCATTCAATAAGTTTGGTCAGTGCTCAATATGCCTTAGATTGCATGAGAAAGCCTTTGGAAATAAAAAAATTCCCTGGAGGCGGGCCCCTCGCCGCCCTGACAGTTAATTTTTTTTTAAATGTTAACCCCCCCCCCCCCCCCCCCACCCTCAGTGAAAAGCTAGATCCGCCCCTGCTAGTCTAATTTTCCAGGTAGCTGGGAGTTGTTAGAAGATCACATAAATTTAGAGAAAATGGGGATCATTTATACTGATTATAACTGCTCGATTAGAACATTGAATTGTATATATATTCTTAGCATGACCCTAATATCCTTATAGAAGTGGTGAGCAGGTTTTTATTCCCATTCCGCAGGGGAGAGGTGGTTTTAGGCATGCTGGGATCTATCAAGCGTGAGGCATCAGGCGGTACTTAATTTGTGTGGGTGAACTAACTAAAAATCTAGTGGTCATTTTTTTTTTTTTTTAAAATCACATTCCCCACAACATGGGGATGTGCAAGTGAGTTTTTAAACATGCTACCAAAATGCAAAATATCTGCCAGAGTTCAACTTCATAATTTGTTGTGGGCGCAAAAACTCAAAACCTTAATCAGAAATTATCCAAATCTTACAATCACATTCCCCACGAATGTGACGATATGGAGATGTACAGGCAATTTGTTCAAGATTTCGCTGAAATTTAAAATGGCCGCCACAAATCAACTTCATAATTTATTGTGCCGCAAAAACTCTTTGTAAGAAATTAGTCAAATTTTACAATCAAATTCTCCACGATATGGAGATGTGCAGGTGATTTTTTAATACATACCGGATACTAGATTAATTTCTAGGCTACATCAATTCCTCAGAAAGCTCGGCAATATATCGATGTCACGACTGCCAAATATTTTCTCGTTAAATTAAGACCCTGTCACCACGATATATATAAAACTGATAAAAACTGATATCGTTCGGTATTCAATTCATTCTGAATAGACTCCATTATTTTCAATTAGGCCATGACGCTTTTCAATGACTTGTCGACAACAGTTGCATTATAACTAGACTAAACCTTTCACAGCCATCAAGTAGGATATATAATATTAACTACTGGTACTTTGTATATTTACTATTCCGTTATAACGGTCTAGTATTTCGTTTTAACAGTCTACTTTTCCGTTATAACAGTCTAGTATTTTGTTATAGCAGTCTACTATCCCGCTATGACGGTCTAGTATTTTGTTATAACGGTATAGTATTTCGTTATAATGATTTACTAATCCGTTATAACGAGCTACTGTTCCGTTTTAACGGTCCAGTATTCGTTATGACGGTCTACTATTTTGTTATAACGACCTAATATTCCGTTATAACGATATAGTTTTTCGTGATAACGGTCTACTCATCCGCTAAAACGGTCTACTAATCCATTATAAGGGTCTACAATCCCGTTATAACAGTCTAGCATTTCGTTATAACGGTGTAGTATTTGGCTACAACGGTCTACCAATCCGTTATAACGGTCTACTATTCCGCTATAACGGTTCATTATTGCGATATAGCGGTATATTATCCCGTTATAACTGGCTAGTGTTTTGTTAACGGTCTAGTATTTCGTTATAACGGCCTACAAATCTTTTATAACGGTCAACTATTCCGTTACAACGGTCTACTAATCCGCTATAGCTGTCTACTAATCCGCTATAACGGTCTACTGTTCTTTTATAAGGATCTAGTATTTCGTTATAAAGGTATATTATTTTGTTATAAACCGTTATAACGAAATAGTTAACCGTTATAACGAAATACTAGACCGTTTTAACGGATTAGTAGACCGTTATAACGGATTAGCAGACCGTTATAGCGGATTAGTAGCTACAACGGTCTACCAATCCGTTATAACGGTCTACTATTCCGCTATAACGGTTCATTATTGCGATATAGCGGTATATTATCCCGTTATAACTGGCTAATATTTCGTTAACGATCTAGTATTTCGTTATAACGGCCTACAAATCTTTTATAACGGTCAACTATTCCGTTACAACGGTCTACTAATCCGCTATAGCGGTCTACTAATCCGTTATAACGGTCTACTATTCTTTTATAAGGATCTAGTATTTCGTTATAAAGGTATATTATTTTGCTATAAACCGTTATAACGAAATAGTTAACCGTTATAGCGAAATACTAAACCGTAATAACGAGATACTAGACCGCTATAACAGAATAGTACACCGTTATAATATAACGGAAGACTTTACCGGCATAACGAAATACTAGATTGCTGTACCGAGATAGTAGACCGTTATAACGAAATACTAGACCATTATAACGGATTGGTAGAACGTAATAGCGAAAGACAAGACCGTTATAACGGAATAGTAGACCGTTATAACGGGATAGTAGACCGTTATAACGGATTAGTAAGCCGTTATAACGGATTTGTAGGCCGTAATAGCGTGATACCAGACCGTCATAACGAAATACTAGACCATTATAACGGAATAGTAGACATTTATAACGGATTATTAGACCGTTATAACGAGATACTAGACCGTTATAACGGAATAGTAGACCGTTATAACGGAAGACTTGACCGTTATAACGGAATAGTAGACCGTTATAACGGATTAGTAGACCGTTATAACGGATTAGTATATCGTTATAACGTGATACTAGATCATCATAAAGAAATACTAGACCGTTATGACGGGATAGTAGACCACTTTAACGAAATACTAGACCGTTGTAACGGAATAGTAGACGGTTAAAACGAAAGACTATACCGTTATAACAGAATACTAGACAGTTAGTAGGATTAGTAGACCGTTATAACGTGATACGAGACCGTCATAACGAAATACTAGACCGTTATAACGGAATAGTAGACCGTTATAACGGATTAGTAAGCCGTTATAACGGATTTGTAGGCCGTAATAGCGTGATACCAGACCGTCATAACGAGATACTAGAACGTTATAACGGGATAGTAGACGTTATAACGGATTAGTAGACCGTTATAACGAAATAGTAGACCGTTATAACGAGATACTAGACCGTTATAACGGAATAATAGCCCGTTAAAACGGAAGATTTGACCGTTTTAATGGAATAGTAGACCTTTCTAACGTATTAGTAGAGCGTTATAACGTGATACTAGACCGTCATAATGAAATACTAGACCGTTTTAACGGGATAGTAGACCGCTTTAACGAAATACTAGACCGTTATAACGGAATAGTAGACCATTAAAACGAAAGACTATACCGTTATAACGGAAAAGTAGACAGTTATAACGGATTGGTAGACCGTTATAGCGTGATACTAGACCGTCATAACGAAATTTGTAGACAGAAAAATATATAAGGAAGTGAAATAAATATATATCTCCACACACAAACTGAAATAAATATATTGCTCGAGTGTGAAAAAAGTAAACTTCTGCAGATAGAAAGTGAATTAAATAATTTGTCTAATTGACCCCCCCCCCCCTAGTAATTGAATGGTGCCTAAATAGATACATATAGGTTTAAATGTGTGGTATAGCCCTAGTCACGGTACCACGAACACAGTCATATTAGTACTGGATTATAACACTGTAAGTAACATCATATCGCTGTATATTTTTGAAATACTGATTAACGTTGCCTCTCACTCTTGTATAAACCAATCGATGTACAAGATGTCTACAGTTAACATACAAACAGGGCACCCTTCAGCTTCTTGGAATTGGGCTTTCAAGGCCGAATTAAGGTCATTTCAAGGGTGTGTGTTTTCATACAATATATTGGGACATATAATGACTGTGTGTTATCACTATCACCAAATTATCTATCTGATACATATTCTGCAAATAAATATTTTGCCCAAGCTGATGTTTCACACTACTGCACGCTGATAAAAAAGTGGATATTTTCAGATTTTTTTGCTATTTTGACCTTGAAATGACCTTGATGTAAATTTAATATGACTGCTGTTATTATTATCAATAATAGTAGTCTCTTTGAGCATTTGACATATTTATGGAATACAAAAATAGTTTATAAATATGGTAATACACAGTTTTCACAACTTTTGGCTTCGCGAATGAGTATTTTTACCTTGCGATGTCGATGACCCCTAGAGGTCACCATGGGTCAAATCTAGCTTACCTCCACAATTTAAAATAAAGAACAGGATATGTGCCGCTAATGGTAGAAGTGTCATGCTTTAATTTAAAAATGCACAATTGTTTCATTGCAGGAACTTAACCACTACAATATTTTGTAGTATTTTGTGTATTCTGTCGAATTTTCTGAAAAATTGATGCAGCCTAGAAATTAATTCTGGTATCCGGTATGAAAGTAAAAATAAATATTTTTTATGATTTTTGACACTTTGACCTTGAAATGACCTTGATGTGACCACCTTAACGTTGTTTTTCGACGGTACCCCAGTAAAACATAATCATAACCCATGTCAGACTTCATAGCCCAATTACGCATCAATAGTTAGCCATAGGAGCCCAAACTGATGTTTAACAGCTGCTGCAGACTGTAATTTTCTCGTCCAATTAAACAGTTAGGAAGGGGTGTAGTAAGGGGATCACTTAGGGTATATTTCCCCTCCCAAGTTAGATACTGCCCTCAATCTCCTAAAAGGAGCGTGGAAAAGATATGTGACCAAGACTGTGTCAAAACCAATCCTTTCTAATAGATGACTGTACATCTAGTATTGTCTAAAAGTGGATATTTTCACTATTTGTTGCCATTTTGACCTTTAAATGACCCTAAAGTAACCTTGACATGACCTTGGTGTTATGTTTATGATTAACAGCAGTCTCTTAGAGTATTTGGCACAGTTCTGAAATACAAGAACATTTTCTAGATATCGTGATACACGATTTTCACCACTTTTTGGCTTCGTAATTGGATATTTTGACCTTTCAGGTTTTTACAAAAAGTAACATTAACTATAATTTGAGTGATCCTCATCTATTTTATTAATACATTCTTCTATTTTAAACATGATATGTCCCATTACAATCCTTAAAGGTAGATAAATAACTACCATTTGCCACCTTATGTGGGTTGGTTCCCTTGAGTAAAACGATATTTTACTCTAGGTTCAAGTGATTTATATTCAGATCTTGACCTTATGTGTTGAAAGCAATTATATATCTAACGTTCGTCTAACCTTTGTCGCAATGTGTGTTTTGACAGTAAGACATCACATAGGCCTAATAGTTTACTGTCTTAAAAAGAGTTTGAGCTACAAAGATGATGTGTTCATTATTTCAGTATTGAATGTTCGCCTTTTAATTACGTTATTCTGCCTATGAGATAGGAACGATGAATTGTTCTGTGTAAATTTTAGCATTGAATATATTGTGTTTTTATTGCATTCTTCTGACAGCGAAATATGGAGGACCCAGTGTTTAATATTTTAGCATAAGACTTAGCCATTTTTATATATTTACTGTTACTACCATCATGCACAAAACGGATTATGTACTACCACCCCACGATATGTAGATGTACAGGTGATTTTTCAAGGTTTTACTGAAGTTCAAAATGGCCGCCACGGATCAACTTCAATTTTTTGTGGGCGCAAAAACTCAAAAAAATTAATTTGGTCGTTTTTTTGAAATTTTAACCTCACATTCCTAGCAACATGGGGATGTGCACGTGATTTTTTAAAGATGCTACCAAAATTGAAAATGGCCGCCAGAGGTCAACACAAATTTTTTGTTCACATTTTACAATCACATTCCCTACGATATGGAGATGTGCAGGTGATTTTTTTAAGGTTTAGCTGAAATTTAAAATGGCCGCCACGGATTACCTTAAATTTTTTTTGTGGGCGCAAAAACTCAAAAACTTAAAGTCATAAAACATTCAAATTTTGCTATAACATTCCCTACGATATGGAGATGGGCAGGTGGTTGTTTTAAGATTTTACTGAAATTCAAAATGGCCGCCATGGATGAACTTCATATTTTTTTGTGGGCGCAAAAAATTCAAACATTTACATCAGAAAAAAATCATATTTTACAATCACATCACCCACCATCTGGAAATGTGCAGGTGATTTTACTGAAATTTAAAATGGCCACCACAAGTCGACTTTTTAAATATTTGGAGTTGGTTTGTGCTTGATACACTCAGTAGGTACGATTGCATTCGGACTTAAGGATTATGATATGGGTGGCAAAAAGCTTCACGAATGAGTATAACCCTCAGTGGTACCTTCTGGACAGTGCTTAGAGAGCACGGGTTCACATCCAACCTGAAGACCCTGGTCCCGCCCCGTTGGTTAGTTAGCCTATTACTAACTGACTAACTAACTAAAATAACTAGCTAGCTAACTAACTAACTGACTTACCAACTTACTTACCTGCTCCCTTACTCACTTACTTATTTACTTACTTATTATTATTATCAGTTAGTCAATATTGAATCTTTAAGAGTAAGGGAGAAGAAATTTTTGGATAATAGCACAATCACATAGTGTAATCATTTTGTAAGATTTTCTAATTAACGTTTTTCTGATTGACATTTGCTTAGATAACGTTAATAGCTAATTAGGACAGACGTATATAATTGACAACACTTTCACACAATGCAATTGCCGCATTGAGATTTTACAGAGTTCTAAGGAAGTGATCAATATATCTTGTCAGGTAATGTGACGACAGTATCAGGAGATCTCATCATAGTCCTATATATACATGTATATAAAGCACCGTAGCCTCAAATTCACGCACATCATAATGCACTATATAATATTAATCTGAGACTCCGCATCACTGGGACACTATTAACAATTTTCATGACGAAGACTGGTGCTCTCTGTCTCATATCTGCACTGCATATTCTTTGTTTTATACAAGGTTAGTTATAGTGCAGCGGCATAGCAAAATAATTGTGCATCTTGTGAAGAAAACACCAAATTTGGCAGACTTATAAAATATTTCATCAAGAACATTTTAAGATTTGGAGCCCCTCAAAATTCACACCGGGTGGCCGCCATATTGGATTTCAAAATGGCGGCTTCAGAAAACTATAAATTTTAAATATATTTGGTTCTATGTCTGCTGGAGACCTAATTTTAGTGTTTTGAAGTACAAACTTGAAGCCAAGGAGTTAAATGATTCCACTATAAAAATCCCTTGGCGCCTCCATCCACATCGATGTCCACGGAGTATTCTGCGATGCCCACATTTTATTGCAGCAGTGTCTGGTTCTTCCTGATTGAACACACATGGCTATTCCCACAGACGTAGATGGTGATGACTGACGCGCCTTGCCCTTAATACCTGCTCTACTAGCGCAATTCAAAGTAGGCCTAATGTCAATAGCAGTTATGGCAAATATTTGTTTTAGTATTTCTCTGGCAATAAACCATTGAAAAGGTGAGATGATTAAAACATTTATAAAATTACGTACAGCTCTTTCTAGCATCACTTGTTAGCATCACGAATCATATTCGCATGCCTCAAAATAGCCAGATCACTGCCAGTGTACAAGCTGGATGTCTCTTCCTTTCTTGTCCTCCTATATTGCGTCAACATACGCTCTCTTTAGTCGGGTTGTGTATACTCACGTACAACTCCTACCTTTTCCATTCTTGACAAGATATAGTTCTCATCTGGTTGTGTAGTGGGGACAGAGCTCTCATCATAATGATTTTTAGCTGTGTTCTTTTCAGCTTAGTAGGTATATTTTAACCTCCATGACATTTGTCACTTGGCTTGGTGGGCTGTCAGAGTGGTAACAATCCCTTGGCCTTCGTCCGTCTATTGAATGTTATCCAACGTCCAGTCGCAGCTTGTTTTATATAAAGGAAGCTGACGGATAATTTTTACTTGTCTGGTATCCCGTTTTTATATAATTATATTATTTTCGCTGAAACGGGATACTACAATGACTCTCCTATTTCAATTTGATAAAGCGTTTCCTGTCTAGTGGTGACAATGGCTTGATAGATACATGTTTCATGACAACAGCTTCAAGTCAGAAGTAGTTAACTGAATGAGTAGCGGTAACGCTAGAAGCGCACATTTGAAATTATGGATAGCCGGCAATGACTTTGACTTATCATCACAATAGGCTGACTTGGTTGAAGCTTTGAGGGGTATAATAAACCAGATCCTACGTGAGCGTTATTAACCCAAAATAATATTATCAGCCACATTATTTATTTAATTAGATTCACAGAAGCCATACTCCAATCTAGCCTTCAAAGTTTTTCAGGCTAATCAGAAATGAATGAATGAATGACTGAATGAATGAATGAATGAATGAATGAATGAATGAATGAATGAATGAATGAATGAATGAATGAATGAATGAATGAATGAATGAATGAGTACATGTGGTTTAGGCCACCTTCGTGCACATATAGGCTAAACTGGGCCCGGAGAACCACTTGAGGATGGTAAGATGAACGAGATGACACTGCCCCCCATAAAAAGGGCCCGAAATTCTAGCCCTGGCGGCCTGAGGGCGAGCACGCTACCTCTCGGTCACGGATGCTTCCCACAATATTTATTCTTTACGGCCAGAGTGGGGCTCGAACCCGCGATCTCCGACTTTCCAAGCAGGCAGCTTTAACCACTGCACCTGGGCCTCAGCCCGGGTTAATCACAATAACATGTGATAAAGCAACATTTGAGCGAAATAGATATCTAAGTTTGACCGGTAGGCCTGCTTATCACAAGAATGTAAATTATGCTGGCAATACTGAACTCATTTTGACAATATGGGGGTTTAAAGATCAATTGACGTCACAACGATGTGCCCTCTAGTTGTTGATGCCAACAAAACCCAGCAGCCCAAAACACTGTAGGCCTAGACAAGTGTCTATAACAGTGATGTTAATTGTAAAACACTGCTACTGTTTTCTGCTGATCCAGTTTAGTCTACGTGTGCTGAAAATATGCAGAATACTCAATTCATTCATTCGTTCATTCATCCCTTCTTCACCACTACAGGTGGTTATGGGAAATAAAAAATAGTACTCATTCTTTAAAAATAAACTCTAATAATGTCAATTAGGCCCCTATAGCAAACATATTTACAAATTATTGTGTGGATCAAAATATCAGCACAGTCAATCTCTTCCCCGACCTATGATATGTATATCTCGAGTCCACAATCAAATATATAGCTAATATAAAACTGAAACGATTGCTAATTAAAAAAAATTCGGGCCCCCATTTTGAAATCCAAAATGGCGGTCATTGTGAATTTCAAGTGGCTTCTAATTTCAAGAGATAGTCAATGTAATAATATATCATTGTACCAAGTTTGGTAGAATTAGAGGTCACACTCAATTATCTATCTGGTTTAAAACTGAAACGATTGACAATTGCCATTTTTAGGGTCGCTATTTTGAAATCCAATATGGCGGCCATCTGGTGGGAATTTCAAGTGGCTCCAAGTCGAAAAAGATGGTCAATAGAATAATATATCATTGTGCCGAGTTTGGTGCTTTCTTCACGAAACGCACAATTCCTCCTAAAAAGCTTGCTATGCCGCTGCACTAAATGTGTATCTGAGTGTGATAACCACCAGGCGTGTGACAAGTGTGACGTGTCATGCTCCGGTGTCATGCTCTGGGGGTGATCACTTACGACGAACGACAATGTCCGGAAAATGTAACGTTACGTGGATATGGCCGTGTACTGAAGTGGGACGACAAGCTAAAGCGCAGACGCTGGCCCAGCACTGAAACAACGTCGGGTAAATGCTTCGTGTTTACCGGGATCTGATCTACATACCCCACCTAGTGAATGTTACTGACCTAAGATACATATTTTGGTTTTACTCCTCAGGTTATTATGCTCATTTATATCGGGTCAGTTCTCGAAAATGTGCTATCAAACAAAACAGCTGTATTGTCACTTGGCGCCATTGGTCCCATGTCACTACGCCAATATGCAATTATATTTGTCACTTAGTTAATTAAACTTTATTAAAAGTTAGTTAAACTATTACACAGATCTGTAAGCAATGCTTGAGAATATTGATACACGTAGGCCTATACTAATATTTTTTTATGTAAATCATTAGTCCCCCTGATTTGTTGAAAATATTTTGTACATATCACCATAGTAGTGGTTATTATGCGTAGTAATTTATGTACATTGCAATGAAATTATTCTTTAAAATGACATAGAAAATTGACAAGAATATCCTGTCAATACGGACATTTTCACTATTTATTTCCTCGATCCTGCTGCAATGACGAATTCGTCATCTTCCATGTGCGCTCGTAGGCCCACTCATTAAGATGACTATCTTGATTATTCTATTATTTTATCTGTATAGTATTATTCGCATACTGTATTACAGTAATACCCAGATCTGTCACATTTGCAGTGTGAAATGAAATATCTATACCCCCCCCCCCCCCCCTGAGTATCCTTTAAGAGTACTGTTATTCAAAAACCTCACCCCATTGCAGATTTATTTGTGTTTGGAAGTAATACCTCTGCAAAAAGTCTAGGAACAATCTGCAACTGATCACAGAAAAAACATATATATTGAATCTAATGAGAAATAACGGCGCATTACAAATGTTTTTCTAATTTTCAAAGAAAAAAATAAAGAAAAAAATCTATGTTCCAGAGAAGAGCGATTATGTATATGTAAGAAGAATGTAGAAGATTTATTTATAAAAAATATGACAAATCTGAACATGAAAATTGAAAAGAACTATCCTAATAAAATTATAGAATTATTGTTCAATTTTGAAGTGAACGCTGAGGTTTCGCGGCACTGTCTAAATTTTATCAAAGATATTTATGCCTCACGAAGTAAGGTGTAAGAATTACAGTTTTCCAGTTAATATTGTTATATTTTTACATTGCTTTACCTAGCGATGATATCAGTATAATTTAAATCTTTAAATGAGTTTGATGGGTACACGTGTGTATACTAACCTTAGTATATTAATGTCCTGGCATTGTATTGGCGGAATAAACTAGTCTTGTCTTGTCTTGTCTTGTCTTGTCTTGTCTTGTCTTGTCTTGTCTTGTCTTGTCTTGTCTTGTCTTGTCTTGTCTTGTCTTGTCTTGTCTTGTCTTGTCTTGTCTTGTCTTGTCTTGTCTTGTCTTGTCTTGTCTTGTCTTGTTTTGTCTTGTCTTGTCTTGTCTTGTCTTGTCTTGTCTTGTCTTGTCTTGTCTTGTCTTGTCTTGTCTTGTCTTGTCTTGTCTTGTCTTGTCTTGTCTTGTCTTGTCTTGTCTTGTCTTGCGTCTGTTGGGTGGCCATGGGTGGCCTCCATGCTAGCAAACTTGTGGTCTCAATGTAGGTCTCTCAAACCACCCTGCATATATTAATTTGTTTCATTCATATTTTATTTATCATCTTCTTCTTCTGCTACAAGTTTACACCTTGTCCCAGAACTGTTTGCGAACACCAGGAAATAATGTGGACAAAATTATAAAAAAAAATAATATATCCGCCGATCAGACGTAAATATTTTTATTTGGACTTACCACAGGCTCTTCTGTGAGCAGAAATTTAGCCCAGACTATTCTGGGAGTGGCAGGGGTCGTAATTAGCAGTTCATATCAGAAAAAATATCTACAGACGTATCCGATATTTTTGCAACTGTTTGCGTTAACAAATGGTAGAGTATTGTATTTCATCATCATGGGGTCCTCCTTTTCCAGTTTAGCATGTATGTGCACAAAAATGACAAAGCTCCATTTAGTAAATTACTCTTTCATTCATTCATCAATTCATTCATTCATTCATTCATTCATTCATTCATTCATTCATTCATTCATTCATTCATTCATTCATTCATTCATTCATTCATTCATTCATTCATTCATTCATTCTTTTATAAATAGGCATTATTCTGCAATTCAATCCTACCGCGATCCATATATGGCCCCTGTTAAACAAGGCATAAACGAAATAAATTTAAGTCCAGATTACGTTTGTGTTAGGCAGGCCACCTTGCCGTTGATGGATCAACTTCAGATTTTGCACACGCAATCAGAGGGTGACCAATAGAGTGGAAAATACAGCGTGAGAGTAATCATTAAACATTTTTGCTTTATCAGCGGCGCCAGTGACATCGTTTTGGCCATCAGATACAACTGCAGGTATCTGGCGAGAATTGGTGTTCAGACGACAAAATATCCAGAAGCGCTTAGCATTATTTTTTAGTGATGGGACTAGATCAGACATAAAACTGCTACGTTAATCTCTGAGCATTAATTTTAATTTCTTTCGCAAACACTTGAATGTATTCCACATCTGTGCATTGTTTG
This sequence comes from Flabesymbios commensalis, assembly GCA_964017125.1. Taxonomy (NCBI): domain Eukaryota; kingdom Metazoa; phylum Annelida; class Polychaeta; order Terebellida; family Flabelligeridae; genus Flabesymbios; species Flabesymbios commensalis. The sequence goes on along the minus strand of OZ024907.1, from coordinate 59,929,523 downwards.
TGCGTTTCGCTGCAGCCCAAGCAGTATGTTTACAAATATCCATGTGTCGTACTTCACCATCCATCCATGGATGTTTAGAACTATTTTTCACTGGGACCCGTGGTATACAATAATTAATATGTTCAGTGACTTTTGAGCTCCATATGGACCAAGCTTCGTTGATATGGGTAGAATGATTTAGCGAAGTATTGAGTGACCTATTACTATTTGTAATCAGTGATCGCAGAGCACTAAAATCAGCCTGTTTAAAATTATGTACACTAATCTGGGTATTGTTCGTTTGTTGCAGCCTGAAAGATTGAGTTTAAACATATGTATTGAATCGTCTTTATCAAACTCGATGGGACATTCGACGGGCTCGTCCACTAGATATGGCTCAGTAGTGAACACCCAATCAAGAAGTCTGCTATGCTTATTTGAAATTACGTTATTCATCTGAAAGAGGTAGTTCTCTGTTATCATATTACAAAACGAATTACCAGATTTAGTCGAGACTCCATTTCTGAAACGAAGCCTAGAAAAAAGTCCATGCGGACATCATTAGTAGAATATGGAGGCATCCTCATTCTTATAGGAAATTTCCCGTAGAATGCGAAAATCACTGTCTCTAAGCTGAAATATAGTCCGATCACTGTCAAATTAGCCATTTTCAAAATGGCCGCCAAAAAGTTGAAGTAAAAAAAAAAATCATAATAGCCGGCCTAAAAATACATTCAAACGCTATATTATTACTAATCTATTAGTGCCGAATGTATTGCCGGCACAATTTGTACTTTTTTGCTCACAGAACTTAAGATGGCCGCCAAAATTGCTGAAAAATCGTGTTTTTGATCATAACTTTTAAATCACGCAAACAGGCAAAGGTGATTTCACTAAACCAGTTGACCATATGTGTGTTTAGTAAGGTTATCTATCTGAGAGTATGGCAAATGAAATGATAGTGGTGGAAAAGGTCACCAGAGGTCATTTAATGTCATCATCCAAGGTCATTTCAAAATATAAGGGTGTTTCTACTAAAAACTTTGACCAAGTTTGTGTCTGGTAGCATTGGAAAGGTTATCTATCTGGCCCGTGGGAGTCTGACAATGAACATTGAGATGCTGGCATTGGCACGTGGGATTGGACACCAGAGGTTATTGAAGGTCACTAACCAAGGTCATTTGAAGAGATACATTGACTTAACTGTGAAGTGTGATTAGGTCTGTGTCTAATTATCTATATCGGAGTACGGGAAATGGGTGTTGAAGTGTCAGTAGCAGTATAATATCACACTGGGCACACGACGTTATTGCAACGTTGAATCAACGTTGAATCAACGCCATCGTGTGGCGATGGGGATGTCCACAAGGGTTATTTTCAGGGGTGCAAATTCAACTAAAGGTTTGACTAGCCCAGAGCGAAATGCAACTAGCCCTTACCACCTTTTACTATGTATTTGTAAGGAAAATCTTATAGCATTTACAATATTCCACCAGCCTCGTGTTACATGGCTAGTGCGAATTTGTATCCCTGATTTTAGATCATTACCCAAAGGAATTTTAAATGATAAGGGAAATTTAGGTGAAAAGTTTGACCAGGTTTGTGTCTGGTCTCATCTTTGAATCAGACGCGGGATTGTACTATTCATCTTCTTTTCTAGCATCCTCTTCTAGAATCAAATTACAGACACTAGTAGAGCATGGTGATATGAAGCAAGTTTAATATGACTGTATAGACTAGTATATCATATTTATTGTGTTCAGATCACCCTTGCTACCTTCCTCATCTATATGTATAATTCAATTTTTTTCACTATGATTATATAATAGTGCTTATTGAGTAAGTGAATGTATTTTAAATTTAGGAGGCACAGGGAGAACTGGGGCAATAAGTAGTGTTCGACATCGGGAAAACTTTTCTCTTCGTAAGTGCCCCACTTCTCCACGTACGATTCCAGTACTTCTTCATCAACTGGATATTTATTGTGTAAATGTGTTCATATACTGTTTTAATCATTCACACCTCTTTACAATACCCGTTATTTCTTATATCGATGTATCTAAGGAGATATATGAGATTGTCCAACTTTACCCCATCAGCTGTTCCACTTTTTACAGAGACGTCACTCTTCGTCACGTGTTAATACTAAAATTGTAACTAATAGTGTATAACAATATTCCCCAACCTACATGCCGGGTACAATCAAACTTACCATAGTCATAAAAAACATAAAGTAGGATGGAATGACGACAGTGAAATGTTATCTCAGTTCTTCTGGTTCTTCACTAATTCTCCTAAAATTATCTGAGGCACATAAGCTTCCACATCTTGATTCTGATTTTGTCAATAATACAGCAAGATAATGAGTTGGGCGCACTCCATTTTTCGAAGAGATAGTTGCATCAAAATTTGATAATAAGAATCTGACCCTCTAATGCATGACTACTGCACAACAGCAACAACTGCTGATGCTTTGAAGCGCTTAGCTGTACTTCACTACATTAACACGTGTGTTAATGTCACATTATATTACCATACCTACCGGTATAAGGCTCTACAAAAATATTTAAGATGTTTAATCATGCTCATTTTATTAATTGACAATGAAAACATATGTACAGACACTAATTTTATAGATCTAAAAAAATATTGTTAGTTTTTTAGATATTGGTAAAAGTTTGCTTTTAGGTAATGTTTTAATTCTTTGCATCTTTTTTGTGAAATACCAGAAAAATCTCCAGCGCATTAAGAAAAAATAGCAAAATAAAAACAGATTATTTTTCAAAATTTGGTTGTTTTTAGTGTTTGAATGCAATAGCGAGTCCATATTTTGTGGCTGACGTGGGTGATTTGCCGCCCAAGATTTATGTTTGTGTATTCAAGCCAGATTAGTGCAATTTTTATAATAATTTGGCAAAAAAGGGGTGTGTGAGCAAAAAAAATGGCCTGAGGAAAAAAAACCCCTGAAACTACAGCTAGGTCTACAAATTGGTTCTCCTTCATTTGTGCAGTTTTTATCACATTTTAAACAATTTTACCTAATTTATGGTACTTATTATAATAATTGGTCAAAAAACGCAATGTAGCCACCACTGCCTTGATTAAATAAACTGCTAAAAGCAATAATAAACAGTTTTGTAGATATATTTGGTGAAACATAATATTTAAAATTATTTGTATTGTTTTCATCACATTTTGAGCTATTTTACTCGATTTATGGGACTTTTTTTATAATAATTTGTTGAAAAAAAGGGTGCGATCCCCCCCCCCTCCCACACATTATGTATCCGCCCCTGTTTTGACTAAATAAACTGCTAAAAGCATTAAAAGCAGTTTTGTGGACATCTATGGTGAAACATATATTTCTTGAATAATAACCTGGATTAATTGAAAAGAATGCGGAGGATTGAAAATGCCCTGAACAAAGCTCATACAGTACAGCTACAAGGTGGTTCCGCTTCCAATATGGATCAGTAGAGTTACTCTAGTCCAGCTCTGTAACAAATTTGGTGCATTTAACACGATGAGAACGATTCTCCCATTTACATGAGCAATAAAGCAAAAGTAATGGCAGCAATGATTTGTGCATCCGTAGATTAGTAATATTAGATGGTTTGAATGGAATTTTAGGCCGTTTATTAAGGTTATATTTTGTTACCATAACCTCTTGGCGGCCATTTTGAAAATGGGTAATTTGACTATGAGCGGATAATATTTCAGCTTGGAGACAGTGATTTCTGAAATCTACGCAAAATTTCCTATAAGAATGATGCTGTCTCCTAATTCTACTCTTGATGTCAGTTTACCAGAATGGAGTCTCGACTAATTCATACTTTGACGAGTGATTGGACCAATCAATATTTCGCATGTTAAAATCACCCAGTTGGGCCTAAGCAACCGTTTTTATCCCCCGCTCGACGAAGTGGGGGCGTGGGGTATTGGCGTCGCCTCGGATGTCCGTCTGTCCGTCCGGCCGTCCGTCCCGCGTCCGGATGTCCGCATTTTGTTTCCGGAGCAGAACTCGGTAACCCGTGCATGGATTTCTTTAATTTTTGACACACACATCCCTCAGGGGGTGTAGATGTGCCTTCTGGGGTTTTTGAAATTTTACCTGCTTAATTGGCCGACAATCGGCCATAGCTAACTTTAATATGCCTGATATCTGACAAACCGTGCCATATAGCTAGACCGCTACTACAAAACAAAATGTGCGGTTTCAGGTAGGGATTTGCTCTGAATATTTTAAACTTGATCAAATTCAAAATGGCCGACTATCAGCCGTAATTAACTTTAATATGCCTGATATCTGACAAACCGTGCCATATAGCTAGACCATTACTACAAAAGAAAATGTGCGGTTTCAGGTAGGGATATGCTCTGAAAATTTTCAACTTGATCAAATTCAAAATGGCCGACTATCGGCCGTAATTAACTTTATTATACCTGATATCTGACAAACCGTGCCATATAGCTAGATTATTACTACAAAACGAAATGTGCGGTTTCAGGTAGGGATATGCTCTGAAAATTTTCAACTTGATCAAATTCAAAATGGCCGACTATCGGCCGTAATTAACTTTAATATGCCTGATATCTGACAAACAGTGCCATATAGCTAGACCATTACTACAAAAGAAAATGTGTGGTTTCAGGTAGGGATATGCTCTGAAAATGTTCAACTTGATCAAATTCAAAATGGCCGACTATCGGCCATAATTAACTTTAATATGCCTGATACCGGACAAACTGTGCCAGATAGTTAGATGCTCAAACCTTCAAAATTGGCATAATTTGGAAAATGATGATGATAAAAGTTGTTTGTAGGGCCTACACTTCTTTATTATTTCTGATCCAAAAAATAATAATCATTTTGTCCAAAATGGGCCAATTGTTATCAAAGTTTTTGAAACGTGCACAGGAGAAACAAAGTGAGTCATCGTCTCAACTGTGTACAATCACCCTTTACGGCGAGAGGGGCTTTCGAAATCCCATGAATATAGTTTTAGAGCAGCCGCGCGCGCAAAATGGGTCACTTTTTAGGGTAAAAAATGTTTTTTTTGCTAGAGAAAAACACATAAAATTAAAATCCACCAACAAAATTCAACATTGATAATGCAATAAATCTATTCACAGCATCAACTCTTGGAACAAAAATTACATAGAATATGTACCAGTCCAATAAATGCTATAAAACGAAATGTATGGTTCCAGTGAGGGATATATATATATACCCTCTTAATTGCAACTTCCACAAACTAAAAAAATGCTGACTTGCGACCAACATTGACTTCAATATCTGTAATATACACAGTAATCTAGATAGGTGGATCATTATTGTAGAACAGAATGTGAGACTTCAGGGAAGTATGCACCCTGTAAAATTTCTATCACGCGGGCGGGCGGGGGATTATGGTGGCCGGCTGGCCTCTTGTTAAAGTTTGATGTAGCTCCTTTTAGTAAAGGAGAAACGTTACATAAAAATTTTGATACATCTACATGAGGTGGCTTATATGCGAGAATGAACAGAATTTTACTTTGATTGGTCGGTTTAACTTCACACACAACATTCTCTTCTTGAGCTCATAGGTAGCAAGTCATAACAGATCCGAGACGGCAAGCTTTGAACATGTGCCCTGTGACTTCACACTGACAGAAATCACACAGAGGTTGTTCACTTGAAATTTTAGGTTGGTCACTAACCTGCTGTTGATATGCGTTATTGTTTTAAACAGGTGGTTTCAGCTTGTCGTCATTAATCTGTTTTTTGGGGCTTGCGTACTTTCCCTTGATTGGGTTGAAAATGAGGCGGGCGGTTTACTTGGGTGGCATTGTTGTTAACCGCCTGTTTCATCTTAGAATTGTCACTCTTATCCCCCGCCCGTAGGGGAAGGGGGATTTTAGTCGCGCCAGGATTCTGTCCGGCGGCTGGCGTCCGGCGTCACGTTTTCTTGTGGGCGCAAAAACTCAAAAACTACTGGTCAAATCTTTTTAAAATTTCAACATGACATTCGTAGTGCTCAACATGGGGATGTGCAAGTGATTTTTTAGAGGTGCTACGAAAATTCAAAATGGCCGCCAGTGGGTGCAAAAACTCGAAAACTTAAAGTCAGAAATTATTCAAATTTTACTATCACATCCCCCATGATATGGAGATGTGCAAGTGACTTCTTCAAGGCTTTACTGAAATTCAAAATGGCCGCCAGAGATCAACTTTAATTTTTTGGGGGGTGTAAAAACTCAAAAAAATTGTTTGGTCAATTTTTTTTTTATTTCAACATCACATTCCTAGCAACATGGGGATGTGCAAGTATTTTTTTCAATATGCTACCAAATTTCAAAATGGCCGCCAGAGGTCAACTCCAAAATTTTTGTGGGAGCAAAAACTACAAAACTTAAGGAAAGAAATTATTCAAATTTTACTATCACATTTCCAACGATATGGAGATGTGCAAGTGATTTTTTTAAGGTTTCACTGAAATTCAAAATGGCCGCCATGGATAAACTTCCTATTTTCTTGTGGGCGCAAAAACTGAAAAATTGAAATCAGTAATAATTCACATTGTACAATCACATTACCAACCATCTGGAAATGTGCATGTGATTTTACCGAAATTTAAAATGGCCACCACAAATCAACTTTTTAAATATCTGTGACCGCATAAAGTCTTAACCTAATTTATGGCGGGGGATGATATAGGACTTCAGTTCTCTTGTTTAACGGTATGTTGATATCTAGGTTTTTAGCCAAGACAGCAGTGCCGCTGGCGTTTAGGTGGATCCCATCTTTTGCGATCAGGGCATAGTGACTCGAGCCATTGCGAGTTTTAAAATTGTCCTCATTATCGATAAACTGGATGTTTCTACTTTGGCATCATTCAGACACTCCTCTAGAGGAGCGAAAATATTCTGAGCTCTGGTTATCTAGTTAAGACTATCAACTGCATACTATAGTCCTCGCATACGTGATGCTATTTGTTAACCTATGTAAGCAACCTCACAACCAGGGCTGAGCCTTAGCCTCGTAACCAGGCCTAACCCTCAATCTCACAACCTGCATATCATGGCTAACCCTCAACCTCACAACCAGGGCTAACCCGCAACCTTACACATGTTACAACTCGGGCTAACCCTCAATTTCATAATCAGAGTAACCTGCAACCTCACAGCAAAGGCTAACCCTCAACCGCTCACAACCAGGACTAACTCTCATCCTATCAACCAGGGGTAACTCTCATCCTATCAACCAGGGGCAGCCTAACTCTCATCCTATCAACCAGGGCTAAATTTCAACCTAACAACCAGGTCTAACCCTCAACCTAACAACCAGGGATAGCCATTTATCTCACAACCAGGTCTAACCCTCAACCAAACAACCAGGGCTAACCTTCAATCTCACAACCAGGGCCAACCCTCAACCTAACAACCAGGGCTAACCTTCAACCTCATAGCCAGGGCTAACTGTCAACCTCACAACCTGCATATCATGGCTAACCCTCAACCTCACAGCCAAGCCTAACCCTAAACCTCAAAATGTCACAACCAGGGCTAACTTTCATCCTATCAACCAGGGGTAACTCTCATCCTATCAACCAGGGGTAACTCTCATCCTAACAAAAAGGGCTAAGTTTCATCCTAACAACCATACCTGGTGACGTGGCTTAGTACAGCCAGGGATAGCCCTCAATCTCACAGCCAGGGCTAACTCTCAACCTAACAACCAGGGCTAACCCCCAATCTCCCAACAAGGGCTAACTCTTCAACCTTACAACCAGCGCTAACCTTCAACCTCTCAGCCAGGGCTAACTCTCAACCTCACAACCAGCTCTAACCTTCAATCTCACAACCAGGTCTAACCCTCAACCTAACAACCAGGGCTAACCTTCCACAATCCAACCAGGGATAACCCTCAACCTAACAACCAGGGCAAACCTTAAATATCACAACCCGGGCTAACCCTCAACCTCACAACCAGGACTAACCTATAATCTCACAACCAGGGCCAACTCTGAACCTCTGAACAGGGCTAAGTACCTTTACCTCACAACCAGGGCTAGCCCTCTACCTCACAACCAGGACAAACCTTCAATATCACAACCCGGGCTAACCCTCAAACTCACAACCAGGGCTGACCTTCAACCTAACAACCAGGGATAACTCTAAATCTCACAACCCGGGCTAACCTTCAATAGCACAACCAGGGCTAACCTTCAACCTCGCAACCAGAGCTAACCTTCAATCTCACAACCAGCGATAACCCTCAACCTAACAACCAGGGCTAAACCTCAACCTGACAATCAGAGATAACCATCAACCTCAAAACCAAGGCTAACCATCAACCTAATAACCAGGGCTAAGCCTTAATCTGACAATCAGGACTAATCGTCAATCTCCCAAACAGGGCTAACCCTCAATCTCACAGTCAGAGCTAACCCTCAACCCAAAAAACAGGGCTAACCTTAAACCTCACAACCAGGACTAACCCTCAATCTCACAACCAGGGCTAAGTACCTCTACCTCACAACCAGGGCTAACCCTCAATCTCACAACCAGGGCTAGCTCACAATCTCACAACAAGGGCTATCCCTCTACCTCACGACCAGGGCTAACCATCAACCTCACATCCAGGGCTAACCCTCAACCTCACAACCAGGACTAATCTTCAATCTCACAACCAGGGCTAGCTCTTAAACTCACAACCAGGGCTACCCCTCAATCTCACAACCCGGGCTAACCTTCAACATCACAACCATGGCTAACCCTCAACTTCACATCCAGGAATAATCCTCAATCTCACAACCAGGACTAATCTAAAATCTCACAACCAGGGCCAGCTCTTAAACTCACAACCATGGCTACCCCTAAATCTCACAACCAGGACTAACCTTCAATCTCGCAACCAGGGCTAACTCACAACCTCACAACCAGAGCTAACATTCAACCTCACAACCAGGGCTAACCCTTAACCTCACAACCAGGGCTAAATTTCAACCTCACAAACAAGGCTAACCTCAATCTCACAGCCAGGGTTAAACATCAACCTCAAAACCAGTGCTAACCCTCCACCTCACAACCAGGGCTAACCCTTAATCTCACAACCAGGGATAACCCTGAACCTAACAACTAGGGCTAACCCTGAACCTAACAACCAGGGATAACTCTCACTCTCACAACCAGGACTAACCTTTAATATCACAACCAGGGCTAACCCTCAACCTCACAACCAAGGCTAACCCTCAATCTCACAACCAGGGCTAAGTACCTCTACCTCACAACCAGGGATAACACTTGATCTCACAATCAGGGCTAACTTTCAACCTCACAACCAGGGCTAACCCTCAAACTCACAACTAGGGCTAACCCTGAACCTAACAACCAGGGATAACTCTCAATCTCAAAACCAGGGCTAACCTTCAATATCACAACCAGGGCTAACTCTCAACCTCACAACCAGGACTAACCTATAATCTCACAACCAGGGCCAACTCTGAACCTCTGAACAGGGCTAAGTACCTTTACCTCACAACCAGTGCTAACCCTCCACCTCACAACCAGGGCTAACCCTCAATCTCACAACCAGGGATAACCCTCAACCTAGCAACTAGGGCTAACCCTGAACCTAACAACCAGGAATAACTCTCAATCTTACAACCAGGGCTAACCTTCAATATCACAACCAGGGCTAACCCTCAACCTCACAACCAAGGCTAACCCTCAATCTCAGAACCAGGGCTAAGTACCTCTACCTCACAACCAGGGATAGCACTCAATCTCACAATCAGGGCTAACTTTCTACCTCACAACCAGGGCTAACCCGCAACCTCACAACCAGGGCTAACCCGCAACCTCACACCCAGGGCTAACCCTCAACCTAACAACCAGGGATAACTCTCAATCACACAACCAGGGCTAACCTTCGATATCAATACCAGGGCTAACCCTCAACCTCACAACCAGGGCTAACCCTCAATCTCACAACCAGGGCTAAGTACCTCTACCTCACAACCAGATCTAACACTCAATCTCACAACCAGGGCTAACCTTCAACCTCACAACCGAGGCTAACCTTTAAACTCACAACCAGGGCTACCCCTAACCTCACAACCAGGGCTAAACCTCAACCTCACAACCAGGATTAACCTTCAATCTCACAACCAAGGCTAGCTCTCAACCTCACAACCAGGCCTAGGAACCTCTACCTCACAATCAGGGCTAACCTTCTACCTCACAACCGGGGCTAACCTTTAACCTAACAACCAGGACTAACCTTCAAACTCACAACCAGGGATAAACCTCAACCTCACAACCAGGACTAACCTTCAATCTCGCAACCAGGGCTAACTCTCAACCTCACAACCAGGGCTAACTACCTCTACCTCACAACCAGGGCTAACCCTCTACCTCACAACCAGGGCTTACCTTTAACCTCACAACCAGGACTAACCCTCAAATTCACAACCAGGGCTAACCATCAATCTCACAACCATGGCTAAACTTCAACCTCACAAACAAGGCTAACCTTCCATCTCACAGCCAGGGCTAACCCTCAACCTCACAACCAGGGATAACCCTCAACCGCACAACCAGGGCTATTCCTTAATCTCACAACCAGGTCTAACCCTCAACCTAACAATCAGGGCTAACCTTCAACCTCACAGGCAAGGCTAACTCTCAACCTCACAACCAGGTCTAACCCTCAACCTAACAACCAGGGCAAACTCTCAATCTCACAACCAGGGCTAATCCTCAATCTCACAACAAGGGCTACCCCTCAACCTCCAACCAGGGCTAACCTTCAATCTTACAACCGGGGCTAACCATCAACCTCACAATCAGGGCTGAACATCTACCTCACAACCAGGACTAACCCTCAACCTGCCAATCAAGAATAACCATCAACCTCAAAACCAGGGCTAACCCTCCGCCTCACAACCAGGGATAACCCTCAACCTAACAACCAGGGCTAACCCTCGAAATGAAATGAAATGAATCGGGCTTTAGGCCACCTTTGTGCACATATAGGCTAAACTGGGCCAGGAGAACCTCCTGAGGATGGTGAGATGATTGAGATGACACTGTCCTCCAGACACAGGATTCGAAATTCGAGCCCTGGCGGTCTGAGGCCGAGCACGCTACCTCTCGGTCACGGAAGCTCCCCACAATACTAACTTTTACACGTGGATGGGGAAGAAACAATTTTGTTTCTTTCAAACCGCCGAGACCGGGAACCGAACCCCGGACTCTGGCGTGAAAGGCAGCGGTGCTAACCACTACCCTAGGGCCCCCGCCCTGCTAACCCTCAACCTCACAACCAGGACTAACATATAATCTCACAGCCAGGGCCAACTCTGAACAGGGCTAAGTATCTTTATCTCACAACCATGGCTAGCCCTCTACCTCACAACCAGGGCAAACATTCAATATCACAACCCGGGCTAACCCTCAAACTCACAACTAGGGCTAACCCTCAACCTAACAACCAGGGATAACTCTCAATCTCACAACAAGGGCTAACCTTCAACCTCACAACCAGAGATAACCTTCAATCTCACAACCACGGATAACATTCAACCTAACAACCAGGGTTAACCAGCAACCTCAAAACCAGTGCTAACCCTCCACCTTACAACCAGGACTAACCCTCAACCTAACAACCAGAGCTAAACTTCAATCTCACAACCAGGGATAACCCTCAACCCAACAACCAGGGCTAAACCTCAACCTGACAATCAGGGCTAACCATCAAACTCAAAACCAAGGCTAACCATCAACCTAACAACCAGGGCTATCCCTCAATCTCACAACCAGGTCGAACCCTCAACCTAACAACCAGGGCTAACCTTCAACCTCACAGCCAAGGCTAACTCTCAACCTCACAACCAGGTCTAACCCTCAACCTAACAACCAGAGCAAACTCTCAATCTCACAACCAGGGCTAATCCTCAATCTCACAACAAGGGCTACCCCTCACCCTCCAACCAGGGCTAACCTTCAATCTCACAACCGAGCTAACCATCAAACTCCACAATCAGGGCTAAACATCTACCGCACAACCAGGACTAACCCTCAACCTCCCAATCAGGATTAACCATCAACCTCAAAACCAGGGCTAACCCTCCGCCTCACAACCAGGAATAACCCTCAACCTAACAACCAGGGCTAACCCTCAACCTCACAACTAGGACTAACATATAATATCACAACCAGGGCCAACTCTGAACAGGGCTAAGTATCTTTATCTCACAACCAGGGCTAGCCCTCTACCTCACAACCAGGGCAAACCTTCAATATCACAACCCGGGCTAACCCTCAAACTCACAACTAGGGCTAACCCTCAACCTAACAACCAGGGATAACTCTCAATCTCACAACAAGGGCTAACCTTCAACCTCACAACCAGAGATAACCTTCAATCTCACAACCACGGATAACCTTCAACCTAACAACCAGGGTTAACCAGCAACCTCAAAACCAGTGCTAACCCTCCACCTTACAACCAGGACTAACCCTCAACCTAACAACCAGAGCTAAACTTCAATCTCACAACCAGGGATAACCCTCAACCCAACAACCAGGGCTAAACCTCAACCTGACAATCGGGGCTAACCATCAAACTCAAAGCCAAGGCTAACCATCAACCTTATAACCAGGGCTAACCCTTAATCTGACAATCAGGACTAATCGTCAATCACCCAACCAGGGCTAACCCTCAATCTCACAACCAGGGCTAACTCTCAACCTACAAACCAGGGCTAACCTTCAATCTCACAACCAGGACTGATCCTCAATCTCACAACCAGGGCTAAGTACCTCTACCTTACAACCAGGGCTAACCCTCAATCTCACAACCGGGGCTAGCTCACAATCTCACAACCAGGGCTATCCCTCTACCTCACAACCAGGGCTAACCCTCAACCTCACATCCAGGGCTAACCCTCAATCTCACAACCAGGACTAATCTTCAATCTCACAACCAGGGCTAACCCACAATGTCACAACAAGGGCTAACCCTCAACTTAACAACCAGGACTAGCCTTTAATCTCACAACCAGGACTAATCTTCAATCTCACAACCAGGTCTAACTTTCAAACTCACAACCAGGGCTAACCTTCAATCTCACAACCAGTCCTAAGTACCTCTACCTCACAACCAGGGCTAGCCCTTCACCTCACAACCAGGGCAACCCTTTAATATCACAACCCAGGCTAACCCTGAACCTCACAACCAGGGCTAACACTCAACCTAACAGCCAGGGATAACTCTCAATCGCACAACCTGGGTTAAGCTATAATATCACAACCAGGGCTAACCCTCAACCTCACAACCAGGGCTAACCCTCAATTTCACAACCAGGACCAAGTACCTCTACCTCACAACCAGGGTTAACACTCAATCTCACAACCAGGGCAAACCTTTAATATCACAACCCGGGCTGACCCTCAACCTCACAACCAGGGCTAACCCTCAACCTAACAACCAGGGATAACTCTCAATCGCACAACCAGGGCTAAGCAATAATATCACAACCATGGCTAACCTTCAACCTCACAACCAGGACTAACCCTCAATCTCACAACCAGGGCTAAGTACCTCTACCTTACAACCAGGGCTAACCCTCAATCTCACAACCGGGACTAGCTCACAATCTCACAGCCAGGGCTATCCCTCTACCTCACAACCAGGGCTAACCCTCAACCTCACATCCAGGGCTAACCCTCAATCTCACAACCAGGACTAATCTTCAATCTCACAACCAGGGCTAACCCACTATGTCACAACAAGGGCTAACCCTCAACCTAACAACCAGGACTAGCCTTCAATCTCACAACCAGGACTAATCTTCAATCTCACAACCAGGTCTAACTTTCAAAATCACAACCAAGGCTAACCTTCAATCTCACAACCAGGCCTAAGTACCTCTACCTCACAACCAGGGCTAGCCCTTCACCTCACAACCAGGGCAACCCTTTAATATCACAACCCAGGCTAACCCTGAACCTCACAACCAGGGCTAACCCTCAACCTAACAGCCAGGGATAACTCTCAATCGCACAACCAGGGTTAAGCTATAATATCACAACCAGGGCTAACCCTCAACCTCACAACCAGGTCCAACCCTCAATTTCACAACCAGGACCAAGTACCTCTACCTCACAACCAGGGTTAACACTCAATCTCACAACCAGGGCAAACCTTTAATATCACAACCCGGGCTGACCCTCAACCTCACAACCAGGGCTAACCCTCAACCTAACAACCAGGGATAACTCTCAATCGCACAACCAGGGCTAAGCTATAATATCACAACCATGGCTAACCGTCAACCTCACAACCAGGACTAACCCTCAATCTCACAACCAGTGCCAAGTACCTCTACCTCACAACCAGGGCTAACACTAAATCTCACAACCAGGGCTAGCCTTCAACCTCACAACCAGGGCTAACCCTCAAACTCACAACCAGGGCCACCCCTCAACCTCACAACCAGGGCTAACCCTCAACCTCGCAGCCAGGACTAACCCTCAAACTCACAACCAGGGCTAAGAACCTCTACTTCACAATCAGGGCTAACCTTCTACCTCACAACCGGGGCTAACCTTCAACCTAACAATCAAGGCTAACCCTCAAACTCACAACCAGGGATAAACCTCAACCTCACAACCAGGACTAACCTTCAATCTCGCAATCAGGACTAACTCTCAACCTTACAATCAGGCCTAAGTACCTCTACCTCACAACCAGGGCTAACCCTCCACCTCACAACCAGGGCTAACCCTTTACCTCACAAGCAGGGCTAACCTTCAACCTAACAACCAGGGCTAACCCTCGAACTCACAACGAGGGCTAACCCTCAACCTCACAACCAGGGCTAACAATCAACTTCACAACCAGGGCTAAACCTCACATCACAACCAGGACTAACAATCAACCTCACAGCCAGGGCTAACCCTCACATCACAACCAGGACTAACAATCAACCTCACAGCCAGGGCTAACCCTCACATCACAACCAGGACTAACAATCAACCTCACAACCAAGACTAATTCAGGATTAACTCCGCAATGAGGGCTTGGTGGGATACTGAACATATGAAATGCCATTTTGATAAAATTGCGTTTGCCCAAATTTATAATATACAATGGAAAATATAAAAATAGGTTGTTTTTCTTCCTCTGTCGCCTTTCCTTTTATTCCAGATATCGGCATAAATACATCAACATCATTTTATAATAATCAGACCTACTTATTTGTCCGACTTAATTGAATCAGCCTTAGGGCTTAGGCCTTTCTACAGCTCTATGCCACCTGCTTTCTTTGGAACTACCAAACAAATGTCTCCACTTCCATTTTAATGTTACACCACTTATTGATCAAGCATATCGAATTGAATGCCAGATTTATAAATAATTGTCGTCCTTGATAACACTGCCGTCCTTCGCAACGCCAGCAGGCCGTAACTGATTGCTTTTTAAGTAAGCAGTTACTGCATCTTGGTTTGCGCGTCTGAGCGGCTGGATATGACAAGGTGTATCATTACATAACGACCAGCCCTTAAAATCACTCATTTTGAGCATTTTTTTCAAAAGTGGCCTAGTCTAGGGAAATTCGATAATGTCTGTGAATAATTCAAGCAATCTTAACCCAGCAAACACAAAACATTTGCATTACATTTGTACAATGTTGAACCAGCGTCGAAGACGTTGGGCGGACGTTGTACAAATGTTATGCAATTTTTTTGTGTTTGCCGGGTTATCGTCATGCTGACAATTTCAGTTCTCATTGTTTTTTTTAGCGATCTCAGATATCAGACCATACAGTAAAATATGTTTTAGTGCAAAGAAATATGTCTTTGAGCAACGGTGTCGACAGAGATGTTTTACTATCGGGCCAGCATCGCAGACAGTTGGCCAGCATTAAAAAGACATTTGGCAAACGTTTCGTGTATTCTGAGTATACCTCAGTTCAGTGACCAACGTCAGCCAAGCTGTTTTTGGGCTGGTTTATATGCATTAACCCTTTCAGCGCGGGGGCCGACTATAGACGTAAGAATCTGGCCTATTTAGACGTCTATATAGACTTCAGATTCTGACGTCTAAAGTCGTTCCCGCACTTAAAGAGAAAAATTGTTATAATGTTCGTAGACCCATAACATATTACGGAAGATTTGAAACGACATGACAAAAATATTTTTTATCTCGTTATAACGACTTATAAGTCGTTAAATCTAGTTATGCTAAGTCGTTATAACGACTTATAAGTCCTTTAATCGACTTATGCTAAGTCGTTACAACGACTTATAAGTTATAAGTCGTTTAATCGACTTAATCGACTTAACATAAGTCGTTATAACGACTTATAAGTTGTTTAATCGACTTATGCTAAGTCATTATAGCGACTTATAAGCCGTTAAATCGACTTAAGATAAGTCGTTATAACGACTTATAAGTCGTTTAATCGACTTATACTAAGTCGTTATAACAACTTATATGTCGTTTAATCGATTTATGCTAAGTCGTTTAATCGACTTAGTATAAGTAGTTATAACGACTTAGCCTATATATCCTTTAAATAATCTACATTTGTATCCAGTTTTTGACAGAAATTATATTGCGACTTGTTCGCCAGCTGGTCAATGGTACCAAAACTAACCAATTTCCATTTTCCACCCTGTTTAAGCTTAGGTCAATTTTATACATGAAAATTACTTTTTTGGGATGATTATTATCTGTGTCTATAGTCAACGTAATACTTGATTTCCCTATGATTTTGGTGGTATCGTACACCTGTGCTATCACTTTATAGCTTATGTATAATGGTTTGCTTTAAATAAACTCCACACACAAACTATGATATGAATGGCTTAGAGGTAAAGTGATCCAAGTCCGTATTTTCTTATTTTTCTATAGAAGTCTTTAAAGTTAAAATCAATTAACAAAATATATATATTTCGTTTTTGACTCAACTTTGTTACGTCCACAATTAGAAGAATATGGGCAGTTTTGCATTGGTGTTTCTTATTTATTCCTACCGGCAGGTACATAGTCATCAATGTCGTAAAACCCATTTCTGGCAATTTTTATTTCATTTTATTTTAACAATGAACTTTTGAAATTTAGAAATATAAATTTATTTTTAAAAGTCACAAACAAATGTAGAAACTGTGTAGTGTCGCATCATCTTGCTCCAGTAAAAAAATGGTAATGATTGGCATATCACAAACTGCTCCATATAAGGGGTGTTTTATAACATTTCAGCAGCCATTTTCCGTATGTCTCAGAGGTAAACTGATCCAAGTCAGAATGCCCCTATATAAACTGATGGACTTGGATCACTTTACCATTGAAAAAAAGTATCAGTTTTGAAAGTGAACAAATGCATGCTGATTAATAAGTTTTTAACGAGTGGCTTAGATATTTTAGTATATCATTTTCTAGATATTTAACTTTCTCAATATGAAATAAACAGAAAAAATCGAGTTTCGGACTTGGATCACTCTACCTCTGAGCCATTCATATCAGATATGAGGTCAGTCAGGGTGTCTCAATGTGCCCCAAAACTGTCTCAAGATGCCCCGAGTCTATCTCAAGGTGCCCCGAAAGTATTTCAAGGTGCCCCCACCTTTTTCAGGCACATATTGTTACTGCGACATCTAGCATTAGCCAACTGCAGGCTTTAGCTACAGGTATATGTAGTATTCAAATCTTGATTTCAGCTAGATCCACGTTGTCTTCAGGTTCCTAAAAAATGGTGTCTCAATTGGACAAATCCAATTTTGATGTGATGTAGGCCTACATGTAGCATCTAGCAGGCAATAACGTTAGGCCTAAAGCATACTGTGTAACCACTGGTAACAGTCGACCCGTGCTGGTTTGGACAACACCAGATGAAATAGACCTAATACGGTCCGTCATGACTAACGTTAGCTCAAAATTGGGATATTTCCAGCATCAGATAAGGTCGAGCTGTGACAAGAGCATTCCCGTATTGCTAATTTTTGACATGGTTGTCAATAATTGGAAATTTCGTCTCCATATCTAGCCTAGCTGGTGAATGCGCAGCAGAAAAAGTAAAAAAACTTTTGCAGTTCTGGTCTATGGACATGTTTACATCATATGGTCATATTAAGTAGCCAAAATAAAATCACCGATTTTTTTATGATTTTAGCGTGGGCCAGTCCCTTTAATTATCCATTTATATCAGTCGTGATATTGATAGAATAAACACACTAAATTAAAAAAAAACATGTTGCATGATGTTTGTGACTATTAACAACAAAACGTCACCATTTCATCAAAATCACAGATTTGATACGCATAGGCCTATAAGGCACGGAGCCCTCTATGAAATGCTTTTAAACTGTTCTTTTTCAGCAGAAAAAATGGAGGTGATACCTCAAGGCATGTGTAAATGAAATGAATCGAGCTTTAGGCCACTTTTGTGCACATACAGGCTAAATTGGGCCAGGAGAACCTCCTGAGGATGATAAGATAAATGAGATGACACTGCCCTACAGACACAGTATTCGAAATTCAAACCCTGGAGGTCTGAGGTCGAGCACGCTACCTCTCGGTCACGGAAACTCCCCACAATACTGAGTTTTATGCATGGATGGGTAAGAAACATTTTTGTTTCTTTCAAACCGCCGAGACCGGAAAACGGACCCCGAACTCTAGCGTGAAAGGCAGCGGTGCTAAACACTACCCTAGGGCCCCGCCCTCAAGGCATGTGTAGCCCTAAGTTATCAAATCGAAATTGAACCATATTTATTTAAAATAGTTTTTTGTGAACAATACAAACATTAGCCAAAGAATATTCTCCCGCTTTGTAGTTTTAAATGATCAACAATATTATAGCGAAATATGTGTTCTTGATTAAAGTAAAGTGAATACACAGATTTTGTTAAAGGGACAGGCCCAGGCTAAAATTATCAAAAAATCGGTGATTTTATTTTGGCTTCTTAATAAGACCATATGATGTAAACATGTCCAAAGACTTGAACTGCAAATTTTTTTTAATTTTCTGCTGCCCACTCACCAGTAGGCTAGATATAGAGACGAAATTCCCGTATTTCCTATTTCTGACATGGTTGTCAAAAATTAGAAATCAGGAATTTCGTCTTTATATCTAGCCTAGCTGGTGAATGCGCAGCACAAAAATTAAAAAAAAATTGCAGTTCTGGTCTATGGACATGTTTCTTTATTAAGAAGTCAAAATAAAATCACCGATTTTTTGATGATTTTAGCCTGGGCCAGTCCCTTTAATACATTAAACACTCCTTGGAACTAAGTTAAAACAAAAATCACATAGTGACTATCCAGTGTTAACGAGTAGGATTTTCCTACGTTTTGGCAGTTTTTCCATCGGACCAATGGTGGCTCACTGATGAGAGTGATCACTGCCAGTGTGTTGCCAGCGGTTGGCCAGTGGGGTGCCAGAAAAAAAACAATGGTGGTGGTGGGCTGCCGGTGGCCGATGGGCAAGCTGCCAGAGCCCAGATAGCAGAAATTCAGTGGGCTGTCGGCGGTCCACTAGTGAAGCCTAGTGGGGGTTTGTCCGGTGGGCCACTACCAGCCCACTGACTACAGCCGCTGCCGCCAGTGGATCATCAGTGGACAGCCAGACAATATATGGTGGCCCATATAACGATTTATGCTAAGTCGATTTTACCACTTAAGTCGATTTAACTACTTATCAGTCGATTTAACGACTTATTCTAAATCGACTTATTCTAACGACTTACTAGGTCAATTAAACCACTTATAAGTCGTTATAACGACTTATGCTAAGTCGATTTAACGACTTATAAGTCGTTATAACGACTCATGCTAAGTCGATTCAACGACTTATTAGCAAAAGTCCATTTAACGACTTATAAGTCGCTATAACGACTTATACTAAGTCGATTTAACGACTTATAAGTCGATTTAGCGACTTACTCGGTCGATTTAACGACTTATAAGTCGCTATAACGACTTATGCTGAGTCGATTTACCAACTTATAAGTCGTTATAACGACTTATGCTAAGTCGATTTAAAGACTTATAATTCGTTATACCGACTTATGCTAAGTCGATTCAACGACTTATAAGTCGTTATAACGACTTAACATAAATCGATTTAACGACTTATAAGTCGCTATAACGACTTATGCTAGGTCGATTTAACGACTTATAAGTCGTCTAACGACTTAGCATAAGTCGATTTACCGACGTATAACTCGTTATAACGACATATGCTAAGTCGATTTAACGACTCATAAGTCGTGTCGATTTAACGACTTATAAGTCGTTATAACGACGACTTATGCTAAGTCGATTTAACGACTTATTAATGGTTATAACGACTTAACATAAGTCGATTTAACAACTTATAAGTCGTTATAACGACTCAGCATAAGTCGATTCAACGACTTATAAGTCGTTATACCGACTTATACTAAGTCGATTTAACTACTTATAAGTCGTTATAACGACTTAGCATAAGTCGATTTAACGACTTATAAGTCGTTATAACGATTTAGTATAAGTTGATTTAACGACTTATAAGTCGATTTAGAAACTTATACTAAGTCAATTTAACGACTTACTAAGTCGATTTAACGACTTATAAGTCGTTCTAATGACTCATAGTAGGTCGATTTACCGACTTATAAGTCGTTATAACGACTTATGCAAGTCGATTTAACGACTTATGAATCGTTATAGCGATTTGGCATAAGTCGATTTACAGACTTATAAGTCGCTATAACGACTTATGCTAAGTCAATTTAACGACTTATAAGTCGTATAACGACTAAGCATAAGTCGATTTAACGACTTATAAGTCGTTATAACGACTTATGCTAAGTCGATTTACCGACTTATTAATCGTTATAACGACTTAGCATAAGTCGATTTAACGATTTATAAGTCGTTATAACGACTTATACTAAGTCGATATAACTACTTATAAGTCGTTATAACGACTTGGCATAAGTCGATTTACAG
This sequence comes from Flabesymbios commensalis, assembly GCA_964017125.1. NCBI lineage: Eukaryota > Metazoa > Annelida > Polychaeta > Terebellida > Flabelligeridae > Flabesymbios > Flabesymbios commensalis. The sequence continues at coordinate 59,908,558 of OZ024907.1, read as the reverse complement.
ACGTATAAGTGGCTATAACAACTTATGCTAAGTCGATTTAACAACTTATAAGTCGTATAACGACTAAGCATAAGTCGATTTAACGACTTATAAGTCGTTATAACGACTTATGCTAAGTCGATTTAACGACTTATTAATCGCTATAACGACTTAGCATAAGTCGATTTAACGATTTATAAGTCGTTATAACGACTTATACTAAGTCGATATAACTACTTATAAGTCGTTATAACGACTTGGCATAAGTCGATTTACAGACTTATAAGTGGCTATAACAACTTATGCTAAGTCGATTTAACGACTTATAAGTCGTATAACGACTAAGCATAAGTCGATTTAACGACTTATAAGTCGTTATAACGACTTATGCTTCCGTAACATATGTATTAAAAAGCTAAGGAAGACATTTAAAATGATTTTAAATAAAAAACAACCCTTTGTTCTCCTGGTTTATATGAAAAATATTTCAGCGCTTTAAGGGTTAAACAGCGGCGAATCCAATTAGTGCAAGAGCATTAGTGAAAAAAAACAGGAACCTGGAATAAAATTGCAGAAAGCTGATTTTTTCAGGAATGATACCTGGACATCTCCCCAGACGAATTCCGAAGAGGCCCCAAAAATCCCCTTTGTGCATTTTTTTTAATTCAAGATGGCCGCCATCATGTAACGCCATTTTCGAAAAACAGGGGTATACCCTGATTCCTCACCTTTGTAATTAGAAAAAACATATTTTGGTGTCTCTACTTATGTTTTAAAGCACAAAGAGTTGATCCAGATGATCAGAAATGATATCAGCACTTTTCTCAATATCAAAAATTCAAGATGGTCGCCATATTGTTCTGATTATGTTGAGCGATCTCTTAAAAAACACGAAAATATGAGATCTCGTTGTTGAACCTAAAATGTATTTTTTGGCCAAACCCATGGAATCTAGCACTTATTTAGATCACCACTATTTTATTATATTGAATTTATCAACATAAATCCCAAATAGTAGTTAATTAAAAATAACACCAGGTAACGCCATTTTTTTTAAAAAAAAGGGTATACCCTAATTCCTCACTTTTGAAGTTAAAACAATGATTTTGGTGTCTCTACCTATGTTTTAAAGTACAAAGAGGTTATCCAGATGATCAGAAATAAAATCTAGATTTGTGACAACCCCCCTCCCCCCTTGAACAACCCTCTCTGCACCCGCTATTCAGTCTTTTTAGAACTCTTTCTGGAGCGACTACTCTTTCAGTTTGCGTTGGTGACAAACGACCATAAAATCCGTTCCCAGACTGTAGATTCCACACCCTCCTGTACAGCAAAATATGATCTGTATAATAATGGAGTTTAAACACGAGGCATTCATCCAATGCTGTTTTTATATTGGCTGACCGTCTTCGACGCTGGCCCAAAAATTAAACATAATTTGATTAATGCCCCGTGTTGGCTGGGGCAGTAGGTGACGTTGAAGGGAGGCTTTCTAGCAGAAATCAATTACAAGATAAGGACCTTCGCCTCACAAGTTACATGTACATGACATCTTTGATAATCGTCCTGTAACAATGCTCTTTTAAATACTTACGTTTGTCCATGATCTGCGAATGTCAATATGTTTAATATCATTAAATACATCATTTAAATATCAAGTTATTACATTTTGAATAATATGATATATATATATTTCGTAATGAAGTTATTGCATTGTATGGTGTTGTAATGAGATGATTTTACATCAGAATATCGGAAAATGACATTAACTTAATTGATGTCACAGTTTATCGTCAGGATATGATCTTTTTATGTCACGATAATATGAGGACAAGACACATTAACATCAAGATATGGTTTTGTAATGTCCAAATATTGCTCTTTATTATAGTAAAATGACGTTATGATGTCTGGATACAGCTTTATAAATGCAGGATATGGTGGTTAAGCATCACGGCATGGTATTAAAGTGACAGGATATTTTAGTGTATTGTCACGATATTATTAAAATATCATGATATAGCATATTAACATCACAATATGACATTTTTGTGTAAGAGGAAATGAAAGTAAGAGAGGGCAAGGCCACATGCTGTTCAAAGAGCATGTGTCTTAACCCTATCTTACTTTCCATTTTATTGAATCTTCCGAAGTGCTTTTGTTGTTGGCAGTTTTGGAGTACCGGTATTTGAGCGATGCAGAGTCCTTTAGTTACTGAATTATATTGCGATATATATGTTGAACTGACATGTGCCATCCTGATATTGGAATGTTCTATGTCGATTCTGTATTACCATATGGTAACGTGCGTCTGTCAATATAATGTTATTGAAATGTTATACCTTGACATGACAATATAAAATCCTGACATTAAAATGCCATATCCAGACTTTGAAGTAACATATCCTGACATTCTATGGTCACATTAAAATATTGTAGTGTCGTATTCAGTCATTATAATGTCACATTAGAATGCCGCCAAGCCCGCCAAATCTTGATTTGTTAATGTCATATCCTATCATAAAAAAATGAATATCTTGACATTTAAATCTTATTGTGTGATATAAAAGGACAAAATTATAATACCATCTTATGACGTGTCATATTCTGATAAATTACAATCGAATATCCTGGCATAAATATGCCAGATCCTGCCTTCGAACTGTTGTTTATGTTTTTTTTCTATTTTAATGCCATAATCCGACAAGTCTATTATACAATATTCGATATTCAATAGCATGTTTGTCATTATAATGACACATCATCACATTGCAATGCTATATTGTGACCGCAATGTGTCATTTCATCAATGTATAAAGTCATATCATAATATTCAAGTACCATATCCTAATATTCAAATGTCATATCTTGACATTAAAATGGCATAGTGATGTTCAAATGATATATCACGAAATTGTAATGCATTTCGTGATAATATGATGCAATATCGTTTCATTTTAATACAGCAACGTGATGTTTAGCTACTATTTACTGCCTTTATAAAGATGTATTGAGCCATCATAACGTGATTTTGCTATATTAAACACCAATGTTTGGACATTATATTACATATCATGATATTAAAGTGTCATATCCTGATATCTTATTCATATATTCTGACATAAAACTATCAAATCCTGACGTTAAACTGTCACATCCACTAATTTGATGTCATATTCTGACATTTCAATGTAATATCACATTGCAATATCATACAATGTCATATATTTATTACGTAATACACTAATATTCAAATAAAATATCTGAATATTCTAATCTATAATCCAAGGTATTTATTACCATTTTTAGGAAATTGACCAAATTACATAGGCCTATAGATGGCCAAACTCTGCCAGAAAAATGATGTGATTTAAAACATATTCTTATTTAGTAGTACATGTAAATAACCAACAGTCTCGTAGGACACGTGTTCAAGCTGGTGTAATATTGTACTTAGCTCTGTTATTATGTACATTCACACAAAATTAGCTAATATTCAAATACTAGAATAATCACAACTAATACCTAACCAAAAGCAAAAAAACATTTTATATAGGCCTACTATATAAAATACCTACATTGGAATTAGTCGCTGGGTTTGAAGCTGCAATTTCTTACACTATCTCAAGCTTCAAATGAATGAAAAATACCCTTATATTTAAAAATGAGACATGTTAGAATTTTTAATCAATGATTTCTGACATATGATATTTTGTAAATTTGATAAATCTATATCTATATTCCGATATGAAAAAGCAGTTGGACATCGCTTAATCGTGGCACCTGCGCTAAAAGAGCTTACCAATATGGCAGCCATGCTAGATTTTGTGTTAATAAGCACATTCTATTAAAAAAAATGGTGATGAAAATATATTCTAGATTCCGTGGCTCTGAAAAAAAAGTTTTAACAACATGATGATTATGGCATGTAGGTGATTTTCTGAGGGGGGGGGGGGCGCTTGACATAATGGTCGCCATCTTGTATTTGTGGAGATAAGAAAAGGAATGATATCATTTCTGATCCTGTTGATGAGCTTTTTGCGCCTTAAGACATGTGTAGAGGCACCAAATATTTTTTTTTAACTGCAAAAGTGAGGAATTGGGGCATACTCCTGTTTTTTCGGAAAAAGGACGTTATATGGTGTTACATAACATTAAACTATGTAGAATTTATGTTGATAAATTCAATATAATAAAATATTGGTGATCTAAGTAAGTGCTAGACTCCATGGGTTTAGACAAAAAATACATTTTAGGCTCAACAACGAGATATTTTCGTTTTTTTAAGAGATTGCTCAACATACGCGGTATATCAATATGGCGGCCATCTTGGATTTTTGGTATTGAGAAAAGTACTGATATCATTTCTGATCATCTGGATGAACACTTTGTGTCCTCAAACATAAGTAAAGACACCTAAATATTTTTGTCTAACTGCAAAAGTGAGGAATTATGGTATACCCCTGTCTTTTCGAAAATGGCGTTACATGGTGGCGGCCATCTTGAAATAAAAAAAATGCACAGGGGGGATTTTTGGGGCCTCTTCGGAATTTGTCTGGGGAGATGTCCATGTATCATTCCTGAAAAAATCAGCTTTCGGCAATTTTATTCCAGGTTCTACCCTAATGCTCTTGCACTACAATAGTCGACCAACATTAACCCTTACAGCGCGGGGATCGACTTTAGAGTCAGAATCTGACGTCTGTAGGCGTCAGATTCGGACATCTAAAGTTGATCCCTGCGATGTAAGAGTAAACAAGAGTGAGAGTATTATATTTCTAATTACCGTAGACTCATAACGTCGGTTTTCTAATGGATCAGAAAGAGCAAACAAAGACATTTATGATGATTTCAAATTTAAGTAAAGCGTTTGGTCTCCATGGTTTATATAAAAACAAATTCAGCGCTTTGAGGGTTAAACTGATGACCTTGACTGTCTGTTCACTAGATACCGTGATGACCTTCACTTGGAATTCGCTGCATGTCAGAACAATCTGATATGAGAAAAGTGTGCGGTGACTTTAGTGACAATCATTAAGGTTTTCTTGTCTAAGTCGCAGTACACCAATTGTCGATCACGCCGAAAAAAATCATGTCCTCCCCTAGCAGCCAAAGTGTTGTATGTGCCACTCATTTGAGTGGTACATTGAACGCTTTGACTACTGGGGGACGGCGGCTAACTTTGAAGACCCGTTATTTAAAGCTCCCTAGAGAATACTGCTGTATACACACGTGACACAGTTTATTAGATCCACATAATCTGTTCAACATCGGCACAATGCTGGGCCAACACCTGTGACGCTGGCCGCTGACATTGGTCCAGTATATTACGCTTAATTGTGCCATCCTATACAAAAAAACACGTACGCCCAATATAATTTTCTTTCCAACGTGATGGTGGGAAAGGTAGTCGGTGATGTCCCCCCGTCACAATAGTTTATTATTTTGCTTTAATTTCACGTTTCAGTGAAAGGTTTTTAACAGTTGTCATCTGTCACACAGCAGCAGTATAGTAGGCTTAAGTTACTATATATCCAGGAAGCATCGCGTGGACTACAGAGATAATCATGATAAGCGCCACCTTGTGAATAACTAAGAACATAAACCATGTAAGCCGGTCTGAGAGTGGACTACTGCTTTAGGGATAACTATTGCAATATTTTTGTCCATTATTATGCCCCCCCCCCCCTCTGTAGACAGAGGTGGGGACATTTTGGTTTATATTTGTCCGCTCAGTGTTTCTGTCGCGTTCAGTGTGCCCATCTGTCCAGCGGTTTCTATTGTGCAGGCAGAGGCAGCGGAGGTCGCCCCAGCAAACACGAGACGTTGACCCAATGCTGGGCTAATGTTGGCCCACCGTCTACGACGCTAAGCCAACATTAGCCCAGTATTGGGTTACCGTGTCATGTCTGGTGCCATGCTGCATGCGGGCAAGCATCACAGACGGTAGGCCAACAATAACCCAGCTTTGGTTAGAGCATATGCCGGTACCGCCAGCATGAAGTGCTGACTAGGGCTGAATGGATACTGTCCAGCACCGGCGACGCTTGCTCAACATTTAACAGACATTGGGTCGGTGTCGGCAGTAAGCACTACCGACCCGCGTGCTGGCTTGATGCTTGGCCAGCGTCACAGACGGTGGACCAGCATCGGGTCAACGTCTCGTGTTTGCTAAGAGTGTTGACAAGCCACATTATGTTTCTCATAAGTGACCTAAAGCCCGATTTATTTAATTTCATTAGATTGTGTTTCGCACATCTGTGTGGTTCCAAAACGGAATAATAAATAACCCTTAATACATAGTCTCTACTGTCCACAGGAGCCACAGGAAATGAAATGAAATGAATCGGGCTTTAGGCCACCTTTGTGCACTTATAGGCTAAACTGGGCCAGGAGAACCTCCTGAGGATGGAGGAGCCACAGGAACATTAATTACAAAAGCCATTGACACGACATCTATTAGCTATCAACCTTTATGGTTATGCTGCTGGAGGGGAGACATCTCCAGTTTTTTTTGTTTACAAAAAAACTAGACCCTTTTTGTTATATTTGTTGTTAATTTGCTGAAAACCCTCCTAATCATTGAATCGATCACTGTGTGTCTGTATTGCGCAGATGTGGTGAAATAAACTTTTGTCTATTGTCTACTTATATGTATTATCATTTTTTTACCCACGTAGAAAGATATGTATAGCCCACAGGACTGGTATTAATTAGCTATGAAATATATTCTATAATTATTGTATAAAAGGAAAAATTATTCGCAGCTGTTCTCAACAGCTGTGTTGCCACTCAGAGTATTTACATACGATTAGAATGAAAAGCATGAACCAATCATAATGCATAAACAAACGATCGAACAAACAAACGATTGGACGAACGAACGAACGAACGAACGAACGAACGAACGAACGAATGAATGAATGAATGAATGAATGAATGAATGAATGAATGAATGAATGAATGAATGAATGAATGAATGAATGAATGAGCGTACGAACGAACGAACTAATGAACGAGCGAGAGTGAGAGTGAGTGAGTGAGAGTGGGTGGGTGGGTGAGTGAGTGAGTGAGTGAGTGAGTGAGTGAGTGAGTGAGTGAGTGAGTGAGTGAGTGAGTGAGTGAGTGAGTGAGTGAGTGAGTGAGTGAGTGAGTGAGTGAGTGAGTGAGTGAGTGAGTGAGTGAGTGAGTGAGTGAGTGAGTGAGTGAGTGAGTGAGTGAGTGAGTGAGTCAGTGAGTCAGTGAGTCAGTGAGTCAGTGAGTGGATTAATTTATCGTTGTAGATAACTGTTGCTATTGGTCGCGAGTCAAAAAAAGTGATGCATCATAAATGGGTGACAACGATGAAATACACTCAACACATAAAATTGAGTACAGCCGTTACGTCCTCACTTGCTTGTTTCATAATTGTCACCACATATTCATGGTAGTTTGCAGCTGCGATAATATGTATTTTAAGTTTTTGGTAGTTGTGGCTGAAAATTGGTTTGCAGGTGCTATGATGCACAGGGTGATAGACAGGTGGGACATGTTGAAGTAGAGGTGATTTGTAACGGAAAAAACTAGACATACCTTTACAATAACAATGTGTGTTCGTTGGCATACACCCAACTCAGGCGTCATCAAGCGGATAGAAGCAAACGATCTGCTGCCGGATTTCATGGAAATATCAACATGTATGCGTCACAAACAGTTGCTAAGCGTTGAGCTTTATTAACAGCGCCATTTTTTTTTTTTTAAATTTTAATCGACATATTGATTGACCGGACTATGAATATATACATACTTAACAAGACATAGGTCAATATGTCAAAATATTAGCATTAGAAAGATATATTGTACAATGTTGGACCAAAGTCGAAGATACTTGGCCGACGTTATAAATGGTATGGAAATGTTTTGTGTTTGTTAGGATATCTGCACAGGACTTGTTCTAGCCAAGCTTCAATAGTTTATACAGAGTACACAAAAGGAGACTAAAACAACAATTTTTCGATCATTAACATCTACTAAAGGAATCGATTTTCTAGAAATATCAACTGATCTGTGATGATAGTGTAGCATATAGGCCTACTTACGACACAGAATGTGTCGACGAGGTCTTCGTATAACCAATCCAAGATTGTGTCTGTCAACCACATACAAATATCGAAGTAAACACCCTGCCCCCCCGCCCCCCCCCCCCCCGTGCATGTTTTCACAGTAGACCACCATTGTTTATTTTAAAAAGTTTTTGAAAAAACAAAAAAATAATTAAAATGTAATTTTTTATCGAAAGATCTGTTTACAGCATGCACTACATTGCTAGATTTAAATAACTACAAAGACACATTCTAACGCATTATACTATCATGACAGAGATCAACCCATCACGTCACCATATCACCACGTCACTCTGAAAGATCAAAAGCAATGGGTCTCATTTCTGGGTAGATTACACACAAGTCGCATTTTGTTTGACAGAAAAAAACAAGGCATATTAGTTCTATAGTTGACATGTGACAGAGTAACTCTTTATTATCAGACCCAGCCTGTTAATACTTACATACAAAACAAAAATCATTGTGTCTCATTTCAAAGTGGCTTTAACAAAAATCGCATTTTGTTTGACATAAAAAAACAAGGCTGGTTCTATAGTTGACATCGACAGAGTCTCTCATCAGGTTCATCCTGCTGATAGGCCTACTTAGATATCCCGTCACCTTGGATATGAAAGGGTGTATCTGTCACTTTTTAAAGTGGCAGATACACCCTTTCATATCCAATGAGATACATGTGTCATCCTAGTTGTTGACAGCGCGCATTCACCCTGATGTGGTGGCCAACACTGCCGCCTGTCACACCACAGCAAGCGGGCACGTAGCCCGATCTTGACTTCATAGTCTGGGACGTCAGTTCTCAAAAAGCTGCTAGTTTTTGAGTTCGCTTGACCCAAAAAGTGGCGAAGGGTCTGACATGTGTATATGGCAGGAAAATCTCCCTCGAACATTATTAGGGTGGGTGTAGAAGTTCCCCGTGGCAGCAAAGTATTTAAAATGAGGGATGTTCATGAGTAAACTCGAGCCCCAAAGACTGTACATTTTTAACCCCAGGTTATAAAAAAATCAAACCACAATTTTTATAAACAATTTTTAAAGCACTGTCGACCCTATTTCTCTTGCATTAAAGATAGGATGACAAATCATTACAGTCTCGATATTTTTCTCAAAACATAAATCCACCCTTAGAGCGCTGAAAGTCAATATTTAAAAAAAGTTACCTCAGGTCGTAGAATGTAATTTCGCCGTTTCCTGTATATTTCTTTGATTATGATCATGCTAATGTCCGTTGACTTCATTTGGTACATAAGCCATCTGATAACACTATGTCAAATTAGAATAACCATACCTTTTTGTGTGAAGGACTTGTGAGGTCAAAAGAGCGGATGGGGTACTCTCACAAGTTACATTTTTTCGACCCCTGTAATAACATAATCCTCATTGTTATGGTTATAAACAGTTCTAGTACCACTCATGGCCACATTTTGTCATTGAATATATTCAGAATGAAACAGATGTGAAGTTTAGATTTTTTTCATTAAATGTAGATCTACCCTTAGAGCGCTGAAAGTCTATATCGCAAAAAAAAACATTGAAAGCAGTTCGTAGTATGTAACCTTGCGTTTCCTGTACATGTGTATGATTATGAGCATGCTACTGTCTGCTGACCTCATTGATAAATCTGTCATCTGGTATCACTATATAAAAATTAGAAAAAAACTTACCTTGTTTCATGAAGGAGTTATGAGGTCAAAAGTCCAGATGGGGTACTATCACTAGTTACATTTAGTCAACCCCTCGTAATAACAAAATTATCATTCTTATAGTTACAAACAGCTTTAATACCACTCTTGCAACATTTTGTTATTTAATATAATCAGAACAAAACATATCAGAAGTTTTGATTTTTTTTCAGAAAACTTAGATCCACCCTTAGATCGCTGAAAGTCAATATTAAAAAAGAATACCATAGCTCGTAGTATGTAACGTTTCAATCTCCTGTACAGTTGTATGATTATGAGCATGCTAATGTCTGCTGACCTCATTTGATAAATCTGTCATCTGGTATCACTATATCAAATTATGTAACAGCTACATTGTTGAATGAGGAATTTATAATGTCAAAAGTGAGATACTCTCAGTTACATTTTTTCCATACTATATCTTGTAATAACAAAATCCTATTTTTTATGGTTATAAACAACTTTAATACCACTGTTGGCAATTTGTGTCATTGAATACATTCAGAACAAAACATATCTGTAGTTTTGATATTTTTGACAAAATAAATATAACCTTAGAGTATAGTAGTATAGGAGTTATTTTTCAAGAGATTAATGGTGTAACCAGAAAAGGAAATGGGGGGTGTAGGAAATGGGGGGTGTAGAAAACAATCAGGGGTGGGCTTTTCTGCAACAACGCATGTCAAATGGAACAATTACGATGGTACCCCTGAAGCTCATAGCCTCTTATTTGAACTACCCCAGTGATAACTTCCCCAGTGTTAAAAATCGGAACTGGACTATTTTGAGGAAACATTTACAATTTTGGCATATTTTTTCAAGTTTAGTTATATCCACAGGTGAAATATAATAAAGTTGTATTTGTTATCCAATTTGTAAAATAAAATATATAATAATAACAACACCAAGAAAAATGTCTGGTGCAGCAACCTAGGCATAATAATTGTGTTTGTTACAATGCCATCAAACGTAGCCATCTGCGAAAAAAATCAGCTTGTCTATTATTCAGCTTCGTATGACATGATTTGTCTTCAGATCTCAGAAATGTGTTTTTTTCAGAGTGTCCTTTTTTCTCAGACAATACAAAAGCAAATTTATAAACCACCTTTTGAACCATGTCACCCCGAAGATTCTATAATGCCTGGGATTGTAAACATCTCGCGCACCCTTGGATTCGTGTCTGAGGTTGCATTAAGCAGCATTTGTAGAAGAGAACGTAGCTTAGAGCAGCATGGTGCCGCTTTCTGAATATTTCATGTGATAACTAAAATCAACTGCAGCATATATTCCAGAAATATAGATATAGCAATGTTCAATAAATGTCTCCTAAATGCAAGTCTTTTATGCTGAATCATATTTGCAGAACGCCATGTTCTACTCACTTGGATAGTTGACACCATTGAACACCAGGCTGTATAATATAGCATTACCATTATCCAGAGACACTGCTAACAAGCCCAGTGCTCTAACTCAGTGAAATAATTGTGGGCAGAGTGTAACATACCACTCAGACAGCGATATACTACTAATACGCTCTGCATTATGCCTCTTCTCATTTAAATATGTTTTACTACCAGTGTATATCTTACATCCATTATGATGTCAGGGTAAATTATTTTTTATCAGACTGTTTTCTCAATATGTGGCTTTAATCTCTGCCAATAACTGCTACCTTAGAAAGTGTATCATGAGTAACGTCTTCGTATGGGACTGTACTGTACTGTACTGTACTGTACTGTAACTAGTGAGAGTACCCCATTCAGACCTTTGACCTCATAAGTCCTTCATGCAACAACTTATGGGTTTTCAAATGGGACATAGTGGTACCAGATAAGTGATGAACCAAATGAGGTAAGCATACCTTTGCAAATTTACAGGAAACGGAAAAGTTACATCTCGAGAACAAAGCTACCTTTAATTTGGAATATTGACTTTCAGCGTGTAAAGGGTGGGTTTATTTTTTTCTGAAATATTTCAAAACTTCAGTAATTTGTCATTCTGTATGTACTAAAGGAAAAATAGGGTTCACAATGATTTTAAGATTGTTTAAAACCTCTTAGTTTTAAATTTGTAATTACCTGGTGTTTTAAACAATACAGTATTTGGGCTCGAGGGTACCCTTGAACATCCCTCATTTCGGGTACTTTGCTGCCACATTGAAGTTCTACACCCACCCTAATGGTAACCTACGGCTATTTTCCTGTCATAATAACTATTCAGATCTTTGCCACTTTTTGGGTCAAGCGAAGTGACACGTTACAGGACTTGGCTCTCAGACTATCAAGTTTTACAGAAAAGTAATGACCTTTCCGCGCCCACTAGTAAAGACTCTATATTGCAGGGAGCCTCCGTGACCGAGGGAGAACTATCTCGACATCAGACCACAAAGGCTCGAATTTCGAATCATTTGCCTGAATGGCAGTGTCGTCTGATTCATCTCACCGCCCTCGGAAGGTCTAAAGCTCCACCTATTCATTCATTTCTATTCATCTATTCATTTATTTTGTCAGTACTGATATTTTAATTTAGATAATGTAGGGATCGTTATGTCAATGAGCATCGAAATATTCATGGAATATATTATTGATTAGTGTGCGTGATATTGCACGTGATATCGTCCCCTTGGATATGAAAGGGTGTATCTGCCACTTTAAAAAGTGGCAGATACACCCTTTCATATCCAAGGGGACGAATTATGGAAATTTAGGAATTATGGAATTTAGGAAATAAACCTGCAACTGATTCTTGGTTTGTGGTATACTTTAATCAGTTAAAATTGTGAAATGAAAAATAGACTACATTGAGTTTAACAAAAAGTTAATAAAAATCACTTTGCTGCATTTTTCGCGGGGAGTATATTATAAAACAGCTATTGATTTAAACCCGGGAAAGGCTAAATAACTCGTGGCGTCTGTTCTGAAAAGGTTCCAGAAACCACCTCGGTATACACGAGCCAATACTGGTTTATTGTTCGCCCAACGTCTGCGACGCTGGGCCAACACTAATCCATTATTGTTACAGCGTCTTGTGTTTGTTGGGATATCGATTTTTTCTCGAGGTCGGTTAGAGCTGATCAGTGAATGGACAAGACGATACCAGCCTTCATCCAGATAATAGATGTAAAGGTTTAGAGATCTACCACTGGTCAATACATCTCAAAAGAAATGTGTAAATGAATATGTGCATATGAACTAATTCACCCGAATCCATTCACAAAGGGGAGTTGATCTGAGTAAATGATCATCCCCCCCCCCCCTCCCCCTGAGATACACAACCCATTTTGTTGAAATTCAAGTCAAGGTCACACACCTAATATATATACATTTATTTATTTATCATAGTAACAGCTACGAGTTGTATAAATTCTAGGCCTAGTTGATGCAAACACATTACTTGGTTTTAAGAAAAGTTTAATGATGGTTTATTGTAAACGACAACTGCACATGGGTTCTTGTTCGTAAGTGTGCATTTGCAGACAATGTTCATAATGACAAGACCTGCAGGGGTGGACTTACTGGGTATATATACCGCCTTTTCCACTTCCTTGCATACAAATGTAATATACAAACAAATAGTTTTATGTAGTTTTCTACCATTTATGTTATATATTATAATTGTATATTTTACTGTACATTTGGTAGCTGTATTACATTGAATGCAAATAAATACATCAATAAAATAGGCCCACAGTAGGAAAAAAATGTAACATTGTTGTAAACAAACCGCATATATAATCTACGTGGATAGACGTATACGTTATACACGTGGATTACATTATCACTAACACGAGACGTTAAACCGATGTCGTTTCAATGCTGAGTCATCGTTGTAGACGGTGGACTAATGTTGAAACAACATTGGATTAATATGTTGTGTTTTCTGGGTATTGCTGCTTGCGTAACATGCTTAACAAATTAAACATGAGATGTTGACCCACTGTTAGTTTAAGTGGCTGTCACACTGTCATGATCTGTCAGGTAGATCCCCACACGTTGTCCCCGTTCCCATAAATTTATCGAAACGTGAGTAGGACAGGGTATCTAGTCTTGAAACACATTTCTACAACGTCTATACCACGTTCATTCCGACCTTAGTGCGGTCCGAACTTGTTGAACGTAGTGCACACGTGGCTGGTAGTGGCGTTCTTACCCCGTCCTCACAACGACCATCCGGTCTGCTACACGTCAGCTACACGTCCACCACGTTCCTCGCACGCTCTTAGCAGGTCATATGGCATTGTTAACACGTTGCTAGTACGTTTGTCAGGCGTGCTAGCAGTTCGAAAGAAGATCATCCCGAAAAAATTGCCACAGCACCACAATCTATAAATAGGGGAGAAATAAGGCCCGTTTCACTTCATCTCTGGCAGTTAACATGCTGAAAAAAGGTCCAAGGCTGGTTTTAAACTGGAAAATACAAATAAAACCCCAGTATCTCATCTTCCTTCGTCTTCTCTTTCTCCTATTTAAAACGAAATGGGCCAGTGCAAGATGATTCTCTCCATCATCTAAATGAAGGTGCGCTAAATTATTATTCACTCTCAATCTTTCAGCAGCAACCATGTTAGCTGTTGAAATGGCTGGAGCTGAGTAGGCCTGGATAGAGCACAGCAGGTAC
>OZ024907.1:59886681-59889181 GCA_964017125.1 Flabesymbios commensalis | reverse complement strand
CTCTCGAAAAGCATTTTAAGCATTTCTGATGAAGTGAGTATATTACTTTTCACATACATGCTGCTTTCTAACCCGAAACATAGTAGGGAGCGATATCCTTCTAGGTAAAAATATGATACATTGATCAATTTAGTTACGTTCAACGAATTCTTTGTAAAGATCATCATTTAATTTATTCTGAACTAGCCTGTTTTACGGTTCATGTAACAATTTTACATCTCAGCAAATCAATCACACTTTTAAAGGACTACAGTCACTAAGCTGAACAATATTTCTATGGGAGTTAACAGCCCCACCCACTCCTGTTATGCGGCGCCCATTTCTATGCATTATCAAAAGGCTATGATATGTATGGGAATTGCTCAAATTACCATACATGAGACGTGAGACGTACGACGTGCGGTGATGCGAGCATCAGCATGTTAACAAAGACATGTATTCGCTCCGAAAAACAACATTTTAGACACCAATAAAACCCGATAATTGGATAAGATATATCAATGATACGATCACTTCTACAAGAGAAGGTTCATTCAATGCTACGCTTTCGAAATACTTGCATACTTGTTAACCCTCTATCTGTACTGATTAACCTGGGAATTAGCAGTGTGAGCATCATGTAGCAGAATCTTGAACAGATTGCATTTTTTCTTTTTTTTTAATTATTGCTTTATGGCATTCCCTGTAATAGTAAAAAAATATTTTAAATATTTTGTAAGACTATCAGGCTATTATTGATGTTTTTTAGAGGAGGTAGTCCTTTTCAACGTGAAATCAAATGTATATGTTGTTTTCTATTTTGACGTTACTCCACAAAATTTTCATTCTACTCCGGTTATAAGAATCAGTTTAGAATGATACATACCATTAAATACATTTCATGGATCAAAATCAACTGGTTGAAAAACGTAGAAAATTACGTTACACTCGTGTGCTTTTTTTTATCACAATGTAAACTCTTCTGTCGATTTGTTACACTTAACCATGATATCGGTTTATTGACTTTATAAAAAAACTTTTTACACTTCAGATTTGTTATTCCATAAGCGTGTAGAATTTTCTTATGTTCACCGGCCATACTCACTATTGTACTTTTTTAAATATCAGAGTGCAGGTTGTTCAATTGAATGCAACCGATAGGAAATACATGGCCAGCAACGAATGTTTTGTTACACAACATTCTACATAATTAATCAGACCTTCATTTAATAATTTCAGTCTTTGCTAAATTCTAATAATGTAAAGCTAGTCTATGATTTCGAGCTGTGTTGGCCAAGGTGTAATTTTTTACCCAATCACGGGCAGTATTTCACGTCACATGTTGCTAAATTGTCATTCAACAGTCTTTTTCACTTCTTTCTGATGACGAGCGACTGGTGGGAAATGTCTTTTTTTGCTTTCTGCCCACTATGGTAATATCGCGACATGACAAAGCCGGAAATCGGGAATATGCGCATTGTTCTTATCAAATGCCTTCAATTATCTCTGACCCTGCAATTATCAATGTACACATGTCTTTGAAACGTTTGGAACATGAACAACGACGACGACAAACATCCGGCTGGGTCGGGACTCGAACCCGAAGCTCCACGTTACGATACGCAATCAGGCTTAGTCAGCCATCTTTAACCACTCTTTACCATTTCACTACAGTGTCAGTAATGTGCCCCGGCCCAATAAATGTATGACATATAATTTGGCCGTCGTCGCGACGGTTGTCGTACTGCAATGTACACCGAGAGGCCGTCGTGCCGACGGTCCACGTAGTGAAAGGGTTAAGTTAAGTTAAGTCTTTCGAACGAGTAGAGTATAATATCTGAGGTTTCCTCCAGCTTCCATAAGGCCACATCGTACAATTAATTGAAAGCTACATTCATGCATGCGTTCCTTACTTTTTTCATTTTTTTCATTTATTCCTGCATTTACTTTATTTCATCCTTTCTTTGTTCTGCCATTTCTTGATTGATACCTTTATATTTCTTTATTCTCACAATTCTTCCTTTCTTCATTCCGTCTTTGTTACACATGCCTTTTAGTATTTATTTCTCCATTCCTTCCTTCTTTCCTTCCTTTCTTCATTATTCCTTTGCTTCGTTTCTGCTTTCCTTCTTTCCTATATTTTGACATGAATTGAATGAATGATTGAGTGGATGGATGGATGGATGGATGGATGGATGGATGGATGGATGGATGGATGGATGGATGGATGAATGAATGGATGAATGAATGAATGAATGAATGAATGAATGAATGAATGATGAATGAATGAATGAATGAATGAATGAATGAATGAATGAATGAATGAATGAATGAATGAATGAATGAATGAATGAATGAATGAATGGATGGATGGGTGAGTGAGTGAGTGAGTGAGTGAGTGAGTGAGTGAGTGAGTGAGTGAGTGAGTGAGTGAGTGAGTGAGTGAGTGAGTGAGTGAGTGAGTGAGTGAGTGAGTGAGTGAGTGAGTGAGTGAATGAATGAATGAATGAATGAATGAATG
>OZ024907.1:59874181-59881681 GCA_964017125.1 Flabesymbios commensalis | reverse complement strand
TTTAGTAAAACACATCATAATGATACCTCACCAAGCCTCCCATCATATGTACACCAATGTCCTTGGTTAAACACATATTTTGTACACAAGCCTCCAATCATAAAAAAATGAAATGAATCGGGCTTTAGGCCACTTTTGTGTACATATAGGCTAAACTGGGCCAGGAGAACCTCCTGAGGATGGTGAGATGATTGAGATGACACTGTCCTCCAGACACAGGATTCGAAATTCGAGCCCTGGCGGTCTGAGGCCGAGCACGCTACCTCTCGGTCACGGAGGCTCCCCATAATACTGACTCTCACACGTGGATGGGGAAGAAACATTTTTGTTTCTTTCAAACCGCCGAGACCGGGAACCGAACCCCGAACTCTGGCGTGAAAGGCAGCGGTCCTAACCACTACCCTAGCCCCCCCCCCCCTCCTCCCATCATCTGTACATCAATGTCCTTGGTTAAACACATATTTTCTAGGCAAGCCTCCTAGCATCTGTAGATCAAAGTCCTTGGTTAAACACATATTTTCTAGGCAAGCCTCCTAGCATCTGTACACCTTGGTGAAACACATATTCCGGGGCGCATCCAGGGGGTGATCAGGGTGCCCCCCCCCATTATTTTCTCATCTGCGTATTTATTTTTCAAGATATATCATCCCTGCAACTCAGTTTTTCAGAAATAGTTTAAACAATACAGGGCTTGGTTTTTCAATTCCACCAAATTTAATCTTTGTAGGCCACTATAGTGTTTGTGAATAGACTACGCATTTGTTCATTATTAAGACCTATGTGAACTCGTCGTATTTTCTCATTGCAATATTTAGCCATCCAGAATAGTTGTTTCTAGTTTCTAGTTATGCTGAAAACTTCCCACTGAAATCATTTTCAGCAGTGTTCGATAAAACAAAAATATCTGTTATACTGGTGATGAACCTGGAAGCAAATATTGTATTAAACAATATTGTGCTATTGGGGGGGGGGGGGGGTAATAGGTGAATTCAACAAAACATATCTCATTAATTTTAAGTGAGCTTTAGTGAAAATTGTAAGCATTTTAATGTTCCACAACCTTTTTTTTAAGAAATGAATCAATCAATCAATTCAATCAATGAAATCTTATATAGCGCATGCATCCAGCCGGAGGCTGTTCAGAGCGCTGAACATCCAGAATAACTTAGCAAGGCCTGTTATCATTCAAATTCCAACTCTGTCTCCTGGGAGATATACAGATGAGCTGCCATTAATGACATGCTATTAGTAGTTATTCTTAATTATTCCTTAGTAATTGTTAAAAAAAAATATCTGCAATACTTTTAATAGGGGACATGATTATTATTACAATGACGTTTACCCAACATTGTATAAATGTCAACATAACATTGGGTCAACGGCTGTTTATGTTTCTCATGTTTATGAATTTCCCATTATGTAATTATGTTAAGTTAAATAGTTGGACTAAAATAGGCTATTGTGAGTTGCACCTGTCAAGTTGATTTAAAAACTGATATTTTGCTAGGCTCTCATATCTTCATTTTACACCAAAGATACAGCGAAATCATATCATTTGATGTTCATTTTTTCAAAACATTTCCCAAGGAGGGGCGGGCGGTGCATCTAAGAAATCAGAGAATCCCCCCCCCCCTTAATTCAAGCCTCCAATCATCTGTACACCAATATCCTTGGTAAAAACACATATTTTCTAGGCAAGCTTCACGTAATATATTATTATTATTATTATTATTATTATTATTATTATTATTATTATTATTATTATTATTATTATTATTATTATTATTATTATTATTATTATTATTATTATTATTATTATTATTATTATTATTATTATTTTTATTATTATTATTATTATTATTATTATTATTATTATTATTATTATTATTATTATTATTATTATTATTATTATTATTATTATTATTATTATTATTATTATTATTATTATTATTATTATTATTATTATTATTATTATTATTATTATTATTATTATTTGACACCGGTCACTCTCAAGTGAACTTATGAGAGACACCAGGTTTACCAGTTTAAGACACATTTAGTCCTAAGAAGTTAGTTATAAGTTATCACCGATTTTTAGTACAGTATTTGCAAATCATGCTACACTAAGATAATGTTCACATACAGAATTATGTAATAAATAGATAATGATGTTAGGCTCATTATTAAAATAAACACAATATGTTTTAATAATTATTACTTGCAATATACGATATAATAAAAGTTAGGAAATAGGATGGAAAAAACATTGTTGATGCCATTATTAAGCTAATATTATTGTTAGTTAATACCGATATTTATTTGATACAGATGCAACAGAATTATACAAACAATGTATTATGAAGCTAGCAATAAGTTAATAACATTATTCAGTAAACGCAATAGATTTAAATAATTAGTAATACGATATATTAAAAAAAAGTGTTTATACATATGATGCAATAAGACTATTTTGAAGAGAAATGTTCCAAATAATATCACAAAATAATTGGCTGAAGCTTTCGACCTGTTATTGAATTTAAATAATATTGTATATATCTTGTCATAATATTGAAAATAAAACCAATATAAGTATGTTAGGTTAAAATTACTTTATTTTAACTTTAATCGGTATAGATGATAATTAAAATAAACAAAATAAATTGACCAATTAGACAATAAAACAACCACATCCACAGCTTTAAAATTAATTAGGTAGTGAATTACACGTGTATTTTTTAATTGTATCCTTTAAAAGTCATGAGTAAAATTGATGAAATAGCAAGAAATAGACTTAACAAAAAAAATATTTTATTATTAATGAGAATTTAAAGTGGAATTCCCATGTTAACTATAATACAACTAAGTAGTCGTTGGGCATTAATTCTCAGCCTCGTGAGAGCACTCTTGTGCATCGCATGTGGTCTCGCTATCGATGCTCCATTACTATAAATTTCTTAGTAGCGTAGGCCCTATTTTATTTTATGTAAACGTTATCTAAACGGGGATGAGCTTTTGTCGTCTGTAGACGTCAGATTCTGACGACGAAAGTCGATCCCGCACTGTAAGAGTAAACATATTTCTAATTGTCGTAGACACATAACATAGGTATTCAAAAGAATCAGAATGAGCAAAACTGAGACATTTATGATGATTTCGAATTGAAAAACCCTTTGGTCTCCATTGTTTATATAGAAATAATTCAGCGCTTTAAAGGTTAACCCGAGTTATCTGATTGAAATGTTCACCCACTTGAAGTTGTGTCTCGCTACCTCGACCCACAACTTCAATTGTTGAGAAATTTACTAATATTTGTTTATTTTGAGTCGACACATTTGCAAATCTTGATGTTTAAATGTTTCATTCCCAATAACATTGATTTGGTGGTTGAAAGAACGGATTAAGACGACAATGGTCGCGCATAGCGATGACAGCGATAATGTCCGCTGATTTGAACATATGGCTTAAAAATTATTTGTATTATTAATTTCTTGTAATTCATTCATTATTACTGATCTATCTATTGCTTTGCTTGTTTCAGGTAATTGCATGTCAAACTGTGTTGGCAAAGCGAATGGCGACTATCATTCTTGCAGTGGATGTGACGTCTTTGCCAGTTGCCTGGATGACGTTCTATACGATAACAGAGAATGTGCAGCCAACCTAGTATGGGATGATACCTTAAAGAGATGTGAATACACATCTCCTACTTGTGAAACTCCTTAGTTAAGGAAACATGTACGTCAGCTTCATCCTACACCCCAGGAAACACCAGAAGCTTAACCTGTGTTGGTTTAATGTTGAGCCAGCGTCGTAGGCCAGTGGCCCAACATTAAACCAACACTGGTTAAATGTTTCGTGTTTGCTGAACTGTTATTCAGTACCGTATCGCACCTTCATTTTCGTGGAAATATTAATTTTAGGCCTGCTGCAGACACCACGACTAATATCTTTTTCAGAATAAAACTAATATGAATGCATGGTACTATAGCTCGAAACTGATTGAACTAATGTGTTTAAATAGTATAGTATTAAATGTTTTAATTCAATACGTCATCATTGTGTATTTTTGTGTACGTGTGTGATAAAAGAATTAATGATGATAACAAATTTTAACGAAAAATAAGCTATTACGTTACGCATAGAGCTAGAAATGAGAGTAAGATGAGAATAGTTATGTTTTAATTGCGTTGAGTGAGTAAATATTGCTTCACGTTGCTCGGACAGTTACTCTTTTCTATAAACACAGTGCACAAACAGTAGGCCTACCATAATAACAGCACTGTAAATTTAGAGGTTCTTTTTAAAGGTGTATTCAGGGTTATTTAAAAACCAATGCAGTGTTGTTACCACAACATATTGTGCCCCCAAGAATTATACAACACCACATTTGAGCTGTACTTTTGATTCTTAAGATACTAGTTTACATAATTATGGTTATCATTATAGGCTTACTATTGTTAGCCAGCATCGCACACATTGGGCCAACATTGAGCCAACGTCTCTTCAAGTATTTTGTTTGTGACACCAGCTTACCCATTAAACGAGACATTGGCGCCGCGCTGTGTTGGAACGCTGTTGGAGACGCTGGCCCAGCATAGGTCCACCTTTGTTCGGGGTATCATGTTCACTGAGTATTTTATTGTTTGAACGAATTATTACGAGTATAAGATGCGCTGGACCAATTCTGCTTCATTGTTCATCGCCATTGGGCCGTCACCGGTTTAATGCTTGACAATATGTAATAGTCCAGATTTCAAAATGTGAGTGGTGCGATCATATCATGTGCTAGGCTGTGGAACACAATTTGAATAATATCATCAACAAGAGCACCCAAAATATCAACACAGTTCAGCAAGTGTAATTAAAGAAATACTCAAAATAATTGTATAGTTAGTTATAGCAACGTACGAAAATGTGCCTTTGGCTAAACAACCATGAATATACCTTTGAAGTACTGTATATGCACAGATCGCGTCTTGCATACACTAGACATTCAGTCAATGTTGATTTAATGCTGGTCCACCGTCTAGGACGCTCAACCAACATTTATTCAACATTGGGGCAATGTGTCCAAGCTTGCTATATCTTATTATGTCTGTGAAGATGTTATCATAATTACTACAGTTATGTGGCCTATATGCATTCCCCTTGCTGTATTCACAATGTTTTATATTATTTGCACGGATTAAAAAGATTTTAAAATGTTCAAACTTCCAAATGTTTTTTTTAATCTTCAGAGTCAAGGGCAAACTATGGTGACAGCCGTTACCATAATATTTTAAAGCAACCAGTAACACACTAAGTCTGTGTGACATTCCCTCATCTAATTAAAAAACGATCACGGGCTCAAAAAACGATGTGAGGCTGCATGACAGTTAGGCCTACAAGGTTATCGGAATGTTGTTTCTACTCATTTAAACACTGAAAAAGATATAACAGAGCTAAAACACAAACATGCCATTTGCCTGGGTATGGGCCTTTAAGTATATAGAATTTCAAAAAAAAAACAGAAAGCACATCTACACCCTCCAAGGGATGTGTGTGTCCAAAGTTCAAGAAATCCATCCACGGTTTTCCAAGTTCTGCACCGGAAACGGACGGACGGACATCCGAAGCGACGCCAATACTCCCCGCCCAAACTTCGTCGGGCGAGGGATAAAAAGTGGAAAAGTATATTTTTTAATTCGTGGTTTTACTGCAATACTATCCAGAACATTTGTTTTCAAAAATAGCACGAGGGCTGGACCAGCTTTAGTGTTGGACCCGCGTCGTTGTCGGTCGCACAGCACCTGAAGCAGCTTTGCTTTCGGCGCCTATTGATTGCAGCTAAACCCTAGTATAAAAGGTGAATTATGTAACTTTATTATAAAATTATCTCATCCTTGTGGTTATTTTTTAATAAGTAGTAAACAATGTGCTAGTGGTCCGGCATATACAGGACTTGGATCCTTTGTTAGATCTATTTGCTCCAACATTATAATATACGGTGGTCCAGCACGGGTCCGACACAGACTTCGGGTCTTGTGTTTGTGGACTAGTTTCAAGTTACCCCTCTAGTTTCAAATTACCCCCTTCAATTTTACTGGTTAACTTTCAATGATAACAATTATTATATTTTATATTTTCATCACATGACATTGGGACATTTTTTGAGACACTTTATTCTCCATAATTATAACCCTTTGATTTTTAGGGCAACTAGTTAAACAAATATGTCAGCATTATATAACCCTCTATGGTAAGTAACGTGAACAATTGTTTGTGCGAGGTCTTGACACACTATAATCTCCCTATAACCTTATGATTTCCAGGGCAACTGTTTTCCTATCATTGTCGTTATTTTCTATCGATTTATCTATTGCAGATGTAACGTTGGCAAATGCAAATAAAAATTGTCTATTTTCGTAGGCATATGTAATTATTTTCAGTGATCAAATAGGGGCCTACCTTGTCCACATGCTTGCATGCTGTAAGCATGCACAATGCCAGTCATCAATGACATCAAACCAAATTGGCGGCGTCTAAAAAACCTGTAACGTGAACCCTTTAACCGCCGGTCTCGATTATATTCGTTAATTCATTTTTATTGGTACATTGAACATGTTAAAGATAAAACGTGACAACAAGATTTCAAAAAATTGTTGACCTCCATTTGTCAAATCTGAATAATTTTCACTCACTTCAGGCGGGCGAAACTCCCAATGAAATAATTTGGCGGTTAAAGGGTTAAACTTGACCTTGGATTGGACGTTGACCATGCGCATGCGGTTTAAATGTGTACAATGATGTACTCAGTGAATCGTGGCGACCATGCATCTTCTTTAATCTAGGTCTAACGGTACGTAAAAGTTCATAAATAATCATATTTGTTGTTTTTTTTTGGGGGGGGGTGATTAAAAGTGATTTTTTTCAGTTTAAAAATACCGGGGGGTACTTTGAAACTAGTTTCAACGTACCCCCCGGTGTGCTGGAAGGGGTACGCTGAAACGGCTACACCGGGCCTCGGAGTTGGGGAACTCCGGTTCTAGTTTTACTACGATGGGCCATTGCAGGTTGATGAATTATTTTTGAAGTGCCCTCTAGCGAATAAACATAGCTCTGGTGGGTCAATACTGCAAAATGGTTTTATTTTGGCTATTGTATTTGCTCCAACGCTGGGCTAACTTCAAAATAAAGCATGTTGGCAATGCATGAGATAAACTATGTTGGGCCAACATTGCTAAATGGTAGGTTGGGCTATTAAACTTGGCCCAACGTCGGCTGGTATATTTTTATATGTTGGCAATACATATTTTTACTACACTGGGCCATTGTAGGCTGATGGGCCTGATGATTTTTTTTGGAAGCGCCCTCTAGTACTGCCATATTGTACTGTCGATATTGTGTGAAAGTTGCAAAATGATTGGTAATTTTAATTTAATTAAATAATTTAATTTTAGAGGATTGTTGAGCTTGTTTGCTACTGTCGTATGCAATGGCAATAGGTTAGTTTTTGCATCG
>OZ024907.1:59872821-59873981 GCA_964017125.1 Flabesymbios commensalis | reverse complement strand
AGATAATATCCGATTTTCAGATATGCTCTACCGATAAACTGTTCATACAGGTTAATAGGATTTATAATTACTGTGAAAATAGAGATCATTATGTGGCATTAGCTTAACATTGCACAGTTTATTTGTTGTTTGCGCTTCAATGATTGTGGCAAATACTAATACAAAAAATGATTTAATCAGTATGAACTTCTTGCTAACTAACACTAAGTTAGAGAATAATTCACTGAATATAAAAGAAAGTGATCACTGTCTTGTTGAATCAACGTTAGTCTTAACTCGTATAGGGTCATTGACGTCGCTGTTTATTCTCATGACTGTTTTATTTACAAGTAATAACGGTATTGTATTTCGAAAAACTAAGCAATTAAGCCAAAAACACATTTAGTTTTAGTTTCTGAAAGTCGGTAGATGTGAGTAAATTATAAGTTACTGAATCGATTTTGAGATGTGCATACTTTTTTGCAGTGTGTGAAACAAGCAAGAAAAGGCCTGGTGTAGGCGAATGTGTTTCTTCGTGCAAACGTGTCAAGAAGGACGGAGATTACCAGTCATGTGATGGGTGTGACCATTACGTCTCGTGCAGTCACCAACGCATCTACTCCAACCGTCCATGTGCCCCTGTACACCCCGGAGAGGAGCCCTTACAGTGGGACGATAAAGTAAAGAGATGTGTACGGTCATCCACCACTTGTACACCACGTAAGTGAACCAACTACACTACATACTATGTAATGTCTTTAGTAAAACACATCATAATGATACCTCACCAAGCCTCCCATCATATGTACACCAATGTCCTTGGTTAAACACATATTTTGTACACAAGCCTCCAATCATAAAAAAATGAAATGAATCGGGCTTTAGGCCACTTTTGTGTACATATAGGCTAAACTGGGCCAGGAGAACCTCCTGAGGATGGTGAGATGACACTGTCCTCCAGACACAGGATTCGAAATTCGAGCCCTGGCGGTCTGAGGCCGAGCACGCTACCTCTCGGTCACGGAGGCTCCCCATAATACTGACTTTCACACGTGGATGGGGAAGAAACATTTTTGTTTCTTTCAAACCGCCGAGACCGGGAACCGAACCCCGAACTCTGGCGTGAAAGGCAGCGGTGCTAACCACTACCCTAGACCCCCCACCCCCTCCCCCTCCTCCCA
>OZ024907.1:58267799-58597799 GCA_964017125.1 Flabesymbios commensalis | reverse complement strand
TGCCATATCTAGACGTTAAGGGGCCATAACCTGGCATTATATTTTCCCTTATTGACTTTATAATATCATATCCATTAAAATAAGATATCCTGAAATTAAAATGTGATAGCTTGGCATTAAAATATCATATCCTGAGATTTCATATCCGTGTACTATATTTCCATATCATACCATTTTAGTGTAATATCTTGACCACAAAATACCATATCGTGACATTTTACAGCCATAATGTAGCTTATGAAATGACTGAGATTATCTGAGTCAATATTGGATTCCATATAACATTTGCGTTCATTTTGTTATCGCTATGGTATCGTACCAGAAAATAATATATATCCTGAAATTGATAGAAAAAGCTACCGAGTAGTGTTATCTAAGAAACAATATCGTGCGTTTTAATATCATATTATGCTTCAGGCAGGCGGTCGCTCAATTATTCTGAAAATAATAGTATTAAAATCTCTCTTAATGACTACGCACTCAGGAATAACTAAACCTGTATATATTTTGAATATGATAACAATGATTAACTATGATTACTCAACACGTTATAGAATATAGAACTCACAGAAACAGTTATCCTGCTTGTAACAAAACGCCTTGTTTGATCTTGTTCCTTGAAAAAGGCTGGGGCGGGGCCCCATGCAGGGTAGTTGTTAGCACCGCTGCCTTTCTCGCCAGAGTTCAGGGTTCGGTTCCCGGTCTCGGCGGTTTGAAAGAAACAAAAATGTTTCTTCCCCATCCACGTGTGAAAGTCAGTATTGTGGGGAGCCTCCGTGACCGAGAGGTAGCGTGCTCGGCCTCAGACCGCCAGGGCTCGAATTTCGAATCCTGTGTCTGGAGGACAGTGTCATCTCAATCATCTCACCATCCTCAGGAGGTTCTCCTGGCCCAGTTTAGCCTATATGTGCACAAAGGTGGCCTAAAGCCCGATTCATTTCATTTGAAAGTTTAATGCATCCTAAAACTGTGTTATTGTTCACTGATCACTTTTTAGATATCGTCTGCAAGTCTTCTATTCTGGCTAACATCACTTTCTTATAATATTACCTCGGGATACTACAACAGCTACAAAAGCCAAAATTGTATAGCCCTACAAGTAGGCCCCTATCTTGTCGGGTAGTTAGTGTGAGATTGTGAACAATAATCCCTCAAAAACTACAACTTCTTTGGGTTTCAGGTGATTTGTCCGACTAAAAACGGGATGAATAGGAATGCATTACTGTGGCGCACCACCAAAATACTGTGCCACTATAAAAATGGGCAAAATGCATAAAACACCGGCGCAGATACGTATTTATAACCTTGTTAGCGGCTTCCATCCTTGCTGCTCTGATTTGTTTGCGCATTTTTCTAACTTTTCGTTTCTAATCTCCCCAAGTTCCTATTATCCTCATTCCATTTGCTATGAAGATTTTGTTTACATATTTGCATGAGAAATGTTCAGTATGTTTGTTTTAAATGTACTTGTTGATGTTCCTATTCATCCCATTTCGGGTATGACTCGGAATAGACAGTTATTTCTAAAATGCCACCATAAAACACCCGATGTGTAGGCACATATGGACATAAACCCGCTTCCCCTAATATTTGGAGAATAGTTAAGAACAACACATGTAAACTGGTTTTATCCGTGACACAAATCCTGGTCATGGCACCAATGTAAACTGGTTTTATCCGTGACACAAATCCTGGTCACGGCACCAATGTAAAGGGGTCTTATCCTTGATACGTTGACACGCTATCGTCGGGTGTCCAAATGTTCTGGCACGGCAAACACAGCACTCGTGGATAAACTTAAATTAACTCTTGAATATATATAAAATATATGTTAAGCATAAAACATTCAATTTCTCAGTACACTGATGTTAGTACTTATATCTCGTTGTGTAATTTTGCTGTTGCTTCAGTGATCTACAAGATGTTAGATACCGAAGCAACTCCCACTAAACTTAGCCAAACCCGAAACGTCTCTGTTACAATACTCCCTAATTTCTCTCTGACTTTCTCCCTGAATTTTCCTCTGAATTTCCTCTCGAAGGCTGTGAGCGCCTTCCTTTATAGCGGATCCCGACGGGCGCGGTCACTTCCTGTGGTGAAATGACATCTCCACCAATCAGGATCCTTACTTTGATATACATTCACATTCCTGGGCTGTTTTCCAGAACCGACTCACACAGGCCTCTAGAACTAGGGGACGTCCTGTATGACAATAAGTACTTGTCGCAGTACCGTCTCCACCATGTGGTTCACATGTAAACAGCCCAGGACAGCATGTTTATTCTACCCTTTACTTACCGAAACCCCAATTTAGCCACCTGTTACTTTACATTGTTACATACCTCCCCCTATGGAATCCAACTTGTTCACACGCTTGAATTCCATATTTCAATCCCTTAAAATCCCTATGATTAGTAAAATCATATGAAAAATAAAAATATAAGTTTCGGAGGTGCACACATCTTCCACCTATATTTTTCTTATACAAATATATATTATTTTTACTTAAACAATGTATATGTATTGTCATCCTCTTCTCTGGAACAATGTCTTGAGTGGAATACACTCTAAAATCATATATGATGTTTTACTTACATTTTACATTTTAAACATCACTTCCCAGCATATACGGTGTCTGGAACATAGTTATTGCATAGTTACAGTCATCATGATATCAGGTTTATCCAATATATAAGTATATCATCCTCTTCTCTGGAACAATGTCTTGAGTGGAATACACTCTAAAATCATATATGATGCTTTACTTACAATTTACATTTTAAATACACTTCTCAGCATTCTCTGCCTCTGGAACATAGTTTATATACAGTCAATATAATCTCACGATTATCAATGTATCTTGTAGGACGTCTCCTACACACGTGCACTACCATCCAGTCATCAGGAAGCCAGTCTGATTGGACCTCTGACCGTCTCAGACAGCGCCAACACCTCCGTGTTCTCACCACTTGATGTTTGGGCACTTGCAGGTGTTATAAATACTAGGCTGCGTTTTTTTCAATTTTTTGAAACAATTTATTAATATCCCAGGGTATCTCCAGTATACTATGCCCACTGCACCCACCCCGGTCATTAACAAAATCATCAATCCTCCCAGTGTGAAGGTAACATACCTGTGGCGTTTCTGTACTGGTGTCATAGCTACAATCTTAGTTTGATGTAACTTCTCTATCAATTGACTTAAAGGAATGTCATCTATGTCATTTAATTTGGGTAATCTATTGATTTCATCTATTAGATCTATGTCGTCACCTAATTCGTCGAGCGGTCCCCCCACAATGTCACCCGTAAATTTCTTCAGATGAAGTAAGTCAGCTTGCCTAGATTTCAAATGATATTCTGATTCGTGATAGTAATAGGGTGGTAAAGTCATTTGATCTGAGAAAGCATGGCATGACATGTTCAGAGCAACATACGATACAGCTGGACAAACTGTAGTCTGATAGCGTTTATTGCCAACACACATAACCGTGAAAACAATGGGTTCTACTGTAATCACTACCCATGTCCCGTCTGAAATATATAGTGCTATCGGCAGCTTATTGTTTAAAGTGACAATTGTTTTACAAAATTTTTCAATTCTCTCAACATCTTTTAAGAAAAGTGCCGTAACACATCTCTGAGAATCATGTAATGGAAAAGAGGGCTTTCTCAAAGCGCAGAAACTAGTTCGAGGAGCCGCACATTGGAGGAAATCAGTGTCAGATAACAACATGTATTGTGTACGTTTAATGTTCACCGCCAGATGATTGGTTTCAAGCTCGTATTGAGCTGTCATCCGCGTCAGGTTATACGGTACTGGTAAGTTGAAAATCTGGTACAATTCATATCGCGAATTTGTATCTATCAAAGGTAGACTCACCAGAGTGAGCAATTTCTTTCTCCTAATTATTGTCACAGTCGTTAAAGATTGATAATAATACCATATTGTTTTGGGATCTTGTGGTAGAGATAAATATTCTGGAATATGTTTCTGAATATCATATAATATGTCCTGTAATTGTTTAGGTGAAATCACGAATGGTGATAAATGTCCTAAGGCTAGTTGATTTAATTGTAGTTTAATAGTTTCTAGATATAACAGTGCTTTATCCAGAGATTCCTTAATTTCAAGTATCATCAAACTTATCCTTGAATATGTCTGTACTACACCATTTAAGATCAATAAATCCATCTTTAACCCTTGTGTGATGTTAGTGAATTTTTTATCTAATTCCCCTACTATCAAACTCAGATTGTTAATAGCATGTCGATTTTCTGTCAGCTCTATTCGCGTTATATTGATTATAGATAAACTGTCCTCTATTACATGAATTAAGCTTTCTTGGTTTGTAGATAAAACTTCTAATCCTTTTCTCATTACTCTTACATCACTTTTTGTAGCTGTGCCAAATAAAAACGATAACCCTTTTCCCACTAGAGGAACTAAGGTTCGTTTTGTACGTCTGGTAGCTTTCTCTCGTAATGACAAAATTTCTTTAATTCCTGTCATTGTCATATAATAAATAGTTTTCATGGACTGAACTTCTTCTCTATAGCTGTTCAATAACTTTTCATACTGACCTTGTCCAACTGGAACTAACTTAAGATTCTCCAGAACCTCCTCACTTTTGAATAATTCCACTCTTATCTGTTTAGCAAATGATTCATATGCTCCCAAGTCAATGACAAATGTAAATAACCACCGCGCCTGTGTAATTGATACTTCTCTTGTCTTCCTAAATATCACGTTTTCGCTCACCTTCTGGGATTCACATGCGTCAGGCATCACTGCCATGAGCATTGCAGCCACCAATATTATTATGCCTCCAGCCGCCATGAGTTAGCAAAGCTCTAGCACTGTAACACAATAACATTTTTTTTTCTTACCTGATGCTCGTACGTTGGTTTATTTTTTTTCTCTTAAAATTAAACCCATTTAAACTCTCTCATGTGTTGATAATTTCTTCTCCTGAAAGTTATCAACTTTAATTACATATCAGCGTAACTCCCAACTGATATCCACATCTCCTTGCTCACGGGAGAACTATATACCTTCATTGATAATTTATTCTCTTTAATTTATCAACTTACCTTCTTATTGATATCCCTATTATCATCCTTTTATTCCGTATTGATAATTTATTTCTCTTTAAATTATCAACTTACCTTTATTTCAAGTCGACTGTTTCCTTGTTATCGAATTGATAATTTCGTCTCATGAAGATTATCAAACCTTAATCTCTTACTCCTGACCTTATTCCATATGACGCTTTTGTTTACGCTGGTCTCGTAAACGCGTATATGTATCACGTGCCTTAGCAATTTTCTTTTGCTCGATCCAAATGGCACTTACCGTATTCTCACTTCTCATGTCACTTACCATTTCTGCCGTATCTGAATAACTATCAGCATCTCGTAACCGTTGTCTTAACTTAGACAAGGGGAGATTGTCCTCTGAATCAGATGCCACGGGAGGGGTGTATAGATCTGTTTGTTCACTATCTTGCTCTGTTTCGGTACTTACCACTGGTGGGACAACATACTTAGCGGCTCTGTCATTTATTTTTCTAGGAGCAGGCATGGGCCAGTCTGATATATTAGCCCTCTCTAGATGTTTCGCATGCACTTTCCTTACATCGCCTGTAAGTTGGTGTTTAATCGTGTAGGTATAAGAACTATGTTTGGTGACAATGCGGTAGTGACTCTGCCAACGTTTTTCCAACTTACTCTGACGTTGATTGTTGATTCATATTCTTTATCCCTAGCACGTTTGTCATGGTAAAATGCCTGCTTCCTTCTAGCTTGCTGGAGATTATGTCTTACCTTGACGAAGGCCTCATGTTGACGCTCCAAAGCTAGTTGATGATGTTGATCACCCAAGTACTTCCTCCTGGGACGTAAAAGATTGTCAATAGGTAGTACAGGGTCACGTGTGTACAAAAGGAAAAACGGTGCATATTGAGTGCTATCACTCACACCCACTCTATATGCTGCCAGAACTTGTGAGAGACTTAAATCCCATCTCTCTAGCCTGTCAGAGGCTTGTTTTGACAACATATCATTCATGACTCTGTGGAACCGTTCCGTTTTCCCATTACCTTCTGGATGATAAGTAGATGTAAAATATGCTTAATATTCAAATTCTGACATAATGTTTCCATTACTGAATTCTTGAATTCCGTCCCATTGTCCGTCACTATGGTGACTGGACAGGAATGTCTCGGAATCAGCTCATCCAAAATGATGTTGGCAATGGTTTCTGCAGATTTATCTGGAATAGCAAAAGCTTCTGGCCACCCACTATATATATCAACTATAGTTAAAATATAGCGGTTGCCCTGCAGTGTGGTTGGATAAGGTCCGCATGTGTCAATACCAACCTTTTGAAATGGATATGTCACCTCATCCATTTCCTGCAATGGAGTGCTGTGTTGTTTTAGCATTCTCTCCTTGCATGGTACACATTTATCAATATGACTTAAAACATCCCTGTACAACCCTACCCAATGATACTTGTTGGTTATGAGCTTGTATGTCTTATCTGGTCCCCAGTGCGCACAGCTCTCGTGAAATTGCTGCAGCACCATGTCCTGATATTTTTTTGGAACCATCTGTCTTAATTGTATTTCTGCCCCCTCAACACAGTAATACAATAATTTATCCATCATGATATATCTCTTTAATGAACCTTTTGTTGCTGATCCACTCTCCATATCTCGGATGAGGGATTGCAACTGTGGATCATCTCTTTGTTCTTTTTCCATATTTGGCAACATCAATGCAGATTCGTCGTCTGTCTTGACGTCTGACATGTCTGCTATGTTGTCACTTTTCGCATCACGCGTTGCAACTACATTAGAGTTGAACATACCTACCTCTGGCATGTTTTCATCAACTTGTGATACAGGCAGCCGACTCAACATGTCTGCACGTGTGTTTTTCTTACCTTCCAGATACTCAATTGAACAATTATATGCACTAATCTTTATGGCCCACATTTGAATTTTTCTGTTTTTCATTTCAGCAGAAAACAAGTATTTTAGTGGTTTATGATCTGTTCG
Source organism: Flabesymbios commensalis (assembly GCA_964017125.1). Taxonomy (NCBI): domain Eukaryota; kingdom Metazoa; phylum Annelida; class Polychaeta; order Terebellida; family Flabelligeridae; genus Flabesymbios; species Flabesymbios commensalis. The sequence goes on along the minus strand of OZ024907.1, from coordinate 58,590,735 downwards.
AATCACAAATTTAGCCCCTTGTAAATAATGATTTAATTTTTCAAGTGTGTATACAATCGCAAATCCTTCTTTTTGAATAGTTGGCCATTTTTTCTGTGAGTCAGACAACTTATGTGACAGATAATGTATGACCTTCTCTCCGTCATCTGATTCTTGCGCTAATAACGCACCCACACACTGATCACTAGCGTCTGTATATAGTATATACTCTCTGCTGGGATCTGGGTACGCTAAGATCGGCGCTTCTGTCATCATAGTTTTTAATTGTTCAAATGAGTCCTGGCATGCCTTGGTCCAGGTAAATCTGGCATGTTTCTTAGTCAGGGCAATTAGGGGTGTCGCGATTTTAGAAAACTTCGGACAAAACCGCCTATACCACGACACACACCCAATGAATGATCTTATGCCCCGGACATCAGTTGGTGGCGCCATCTTTTGTATAACCTCTACTTTGTTTGGGTCAACTTCTAACCCCTCACGACCAACCATAAATCCTAAATGATTAATTTTTGGTTTCATGAATTCACATTTTGACATTTTCAATTTCAGTCCAAATTTTCTTAATCTGTCAAATATATTTTGAAGATGGATCAAATGTTCATGTTCTGTCTCAGAATAAATGATGATGTCATCAAGGTATGCGATGGCATATTCACCACTGATTCCTTCAAGTACATATGTCATCAATTCTTGAAATACGCTCGGAGCGTTGCACAGGCTAAATGGCATCACATTAAATTCATATAAACCTTTGTGACAAGCAAAAGCCGTTTTACTGCGGTCTTTAGGGTCTAATTCTACTTGCCAGTACCCAGATTTAAGGTCCAAACAGGTAAAATGTTTCATCTTTCCCATAGATGCTAATATATCATCTATATGTGGTAGTGGCCAAACGTATGATTTTGTAATTTTGTTCAATTTCCGAAAACCAACACAAAATCGTTTTGATCCATCCGATTTTTCAATTAGAACTACTGGAAACGACCATTCTGAATGACTTGGCCTGATTATGTTATTCTTTAACATAACATTCACGGCGTCGTCAATGACTCGTCTCTGATTTATGGCTGTCCGATACGGGCGTAACCTGATGGGCGGGTTATCACCAGTATCTATTTTCATACTCACCGCTTTGGTTCTGCCTAAGTCTTTATCCGTTTCTGCGAATAAATCCTTATTCGGACTAATCAAATGTTGTAATTGATTCTGATACTCAGGGGGTGCAGTTATTTGTCCTACTTCTAACACGGCCTCACCCCATCACCTCCCCCCGTCACTGTAGACTCTGAGTCCACAGACTCTAGATACTCACTTCCTCCGTCGTGTTTACGTCTAGCAGTACTCACCTCCCCCAGTCTTTGGCCCCGGATAGTTGACAGATTGTATACACGACACATTAACCCTTTCTGCTTTACCGACCACATTGCCCTTGCGTAACTTAAATGTGCGGTTTGTGTGGTTACAGATTTGTATGGGAATTTTTTTGTTTTTGTTTTCGGCTATGGTATTTGTCACTAACAGACCCGGTTCTCTTTCCATAAACCCTGTTTTGATTGCACTAATATTATATACCGTTTTTTCAAGTCCCCCGTGTTTTAGTCTGGTATTGCATACGGCAGCTGTCTGTGGTGGCAAAACAACGTCCTGGGCTAATCTCACAAAGGAGGCTATGTATGCGTCATCTTCCATGCGTATAGTTTGTTGGTCAATTGTAAGCTGGGTATTTTCGAAATCCAGTTTAACTGTATTTGTAACCAAAAAATCTCTCCCCAAAATCACATTTTGAGAGACACCTTCTGTTACGTAAAAAGGGTGTTTCTTATACAATTTTCCTATTTTGAATTTCACATCGGCGATGCCGGCAATTTTTATTTTATCACCATTGACCGTCCGTAGCTTTAACTGTGTATTTTCTAGTAGATCATGACCCTTTAATCTGTGCATAATCCTGTCTGAAATGATTGACACTTGAGCACCTGTGTCAATTAAGGCTCGAAATCTTTGTCTTCCAATTGTTATTAGTACTGAGGAGCAGTCCTCTTTCTCTAAATTAACTTCACAAATGTTAGAACCCTTTTGTCTATTTGAGTCCAGAATCGGGGCTTTTTTTAATTCTGGACGTTTCCGTTTAACCCTTTTCTACAGGCTTTTTGTAGGTGACCCTTTTCCCCGCAGGCAGGACAGGGTCGCCTGTACGCAATGTGTTTATAGGGGCAATCCCTTTTGAAATGTGTCTCGGCCCCGCAACACCAGCATCGTCGCGGCTGTGCCTCTACCCTACGTATTGCTCCCGTCGCACCATGGCGACCTGTCGCACCCTTGCCACAAGAATAAGCTCTGTGCCCTATTTTACCGCAACGGTGGCATTTACCATAAAATTTGTCAACCTCCATCGGCTCCTCGACCCTATCGTTTCTGTCTTCATGTCCCGTTTTTCTATTTCGTAATTTAAACCTCATATCTAAATTTTGTTCCGTAGCTGCTAGTTTTACAGCAGCTTCCATTGTTTCCGGCTGTTGGCGCATTAATTTCCTGGCCATCGTATCAGATGTCAGTCCGTCCACGAAAATATCTACAAGTTGGCATTGTACCAACTTGTCTGTGATTCTGTCAGGCCACGCGTCTTCCGCGAGTGCAAGCATGCGCTCGGCATATACTTGTACTCCTTCAGTATGTTTTTGACGTGTCCGTCGCAACATTGACAAAGCTTGTTGCGGATCCGTCACTTCCCCAAAATATGCCGTTAGTTCTTTTTTTAGGTCAGCCCATACTGTGGGCGAATGGGCAGTAGTATATCTGCCTATAAAATCTGACACCAATCCCTCAGAAGCCTGGTATGCTATCCCCACAGCTTCATCCTCATGTTTGGCCATAATTTTTACATGTTTCTCTATGCTTTTAACCCAATTTCTGAACTTTTTGGTCTCCCCAGTGAATTTAGAAATTGCGTTATCGCAGTGTGTTTTGCCTAATATACCTGAAATACCCGCTAGTTGGGATAATTGTTGATTTTGTACCTCTAATGGGTCATTAGCCATTGTTGCTAATAATATTTAGTTCCAAATAATAATAATAATGATACAAATGACAATTTTCTTTATAGCAGCCTAGAATTTAACTGACCTGCAAGTGTATCGAGGTGTTTGTGTCTAGCCAACGATCCCAACGTTGCGTAGCTGTTGTGTAGATCTTGTTTTGTTCCTCCTGGTAACTCCCGTCAGTCTGTCAGCGCCCAGCTCCGTCCTTGATCCCGTCAGTATATATGTCCACGCCCAGCTGCGTCTGGATCCTGATTATTTGTCCTCCGTCTCGTCTCGATAAAAGTGGTGGTTTGATATAGCCACCACTACGTTCATTACCTAGTATCTATCCACTGATATTTGTTTTGCCGTGCCAAGTCAAGTCACTTTGTAACTTTCCAACGTTGTTCAACCAAGGTTCTTGCATTGATTTAATTTGCTTTTCAAATTAAAATCCTGTCAGATGGCACCAATGTAAACTGGTTTTATCCGTGACACAAATCCTGGTCATGACACCAATGTAAACTGTTTTTATCCGTGACACAAATCCTGGTCACGGCACCAATGTAAACGGGTCTTATCCTTGATACGTTGACACGCTATCGTCGGGTGTCCAAATGTTCTGGCACGGCAAACACAGCACTCGTGGATAAACTTAAATTAACTCTTGAATATATATAAAATATATATTAAGCATAAAACATTCAATTTCTCAGTACACTGATGTTAGTACTTATATCTCGTTGTGTAATTTTGCTGTTGCTTCAGTGATCTACAAGATGTTAGATACCGAAGCAACTCCCACTAAACTTAGCCAAACCCGAAACGTCTCTGTTACAATACTCCCCAATTTCTCTCTGACTTTCTCCCTGAATTTTCCTCTGAATTTCCTCTCGAAGGCTGTGAGCGCCTTCCTTTATAGCGGATCCCGACGGGCGCGGTCACTTCCTGTGGTGAAATGACATCTCCACCAATCAGGATCCTTACTTTGATATACATTCACATTCCTGGGCTGTTTTCCAGAACCGACTCACACAGGCCTCTAGAACTAGGGGACGTCCTGTATGACAATTAGTACTTGTCGCAGCACCGTCTCCACCATGTGGTTCACATGTAAACAGCCCAGGACAGCATGTTCATTCTACCCTTTACTTACCGAAACCCCAATTTAGCCACCTGTTACTTTACATTGTTACACACAGTACTATGCAGGATTGTTCCTATTACCACCGATTTACTGTATAACATGTGTAGTTGAATGAATATTGTATTGAGCTGAACTGGAATGCATCCTTCACATTTTGTTTAATAGTAATGTTCTAACTATCTGCTCCGGTTTTCCAGATATTATGCATAATAAAAAAATAATGGCCGATAATCGGCCATTTTGGCCGTCATAACCTAATTTCTGTCCGAATCCAAGCTATTAGTGAAATGGATATATGGTATAAATTTTGGAGCGAAATATAAAAAAATGTTGAGTGAATCGCATTAACGAGAAAATTTGTCGATCGAAAGTGGTCGCCGGTCGACCATTTTTAATTTGATCATGTTGAATATTTTCATGGAAGCCCACATCCCTACCTGAAACTGCACATTTTGTTTGATAGTAATGGTCTAGCTATCTGGTCCGGTTTTCCAGATATTACGCATATTAAAAAAAAATGCGCTATGACCTAGTTTCTGTCTGAATCTTGCCCAAATTTGAGCTCATCCGAGCTATTAGTGAAATGGATATATGGTATAACTTTTGGAGCGATAGGGCCTACATAAAAAATGTTGAGTGAAACGCGTTAACAAGAAAATTTGTCGATTGCAAAAAATTCTGAGGCATAGGGGTCACAGAAAGGTCAAATGTGAAATTAGTCAAGCTTCAGTCATGATTAACCTGTATGTGAAGTTTAATGTGCATTCCAGCTATGCGATAGTGATAAAGGTGGCGGACAGACAGATGAAAGGACGGACGGACGGGCGGACGGACGCGCCTGATGACAGCAATTAGTCTGGGATCCTGTGACAGAAGATTTCACCCCATTAGGCCCATGAAATTTGACCCTCTGACGCTATTTAGGTCATCGACGTGATACAAAAAAGATTTGTCAGCTAGGTCGGATCTGGACCCCCCCCCCCCCCCGCCGACAAAAACATCCACAGGGGGTGAGTACACCCCATCTAGCCCATGGACAAAATTTGGTCAAAACAAAGTAGCATATCCATACAATATAAAAAAAAAAAACTGACAACAAATCAGGTCGGAAAGGTTTTGTCAGATCCGTTATAAGTGAGCACCCCCCCCCCCCCACTCCAACAATTTTATATACATAATCTGAACAATGAACCAAACTCTGTCAAAACGAAGTAGTAGGCTACACTAATCAAAAAATAAAAAAGGAAAACCCGACAAAATATCAGTTAGGGAAGGTATTGTTATAACCCTTATAAGTGATCATCCCACCCCATGAAAATATTGCGATAGTTGAATAGAATTCTGCTTATGGAATTTAGAACTAACGTTACATTTTGAATAGGCATCACAGAGCGCACATAACGTGAACGTTACCCCCGACGTTACCACATTTCGTCCTTCTTTTTTAGTAATTAATACCCATAGACCTCAGTGATCATCATGCATTGATATGTGCTTATGTATGACATGTCTGCTATGTATTTTATAAATTAGTGTTTGTTTGTGCCAAAACAATAAATTGCCTTGTATAGAACAAAATTGTATTTGTGGCATATGTCACTGTATTTACATATTTTATATAATTATATTGGAAACACAGGGGAATATTTTACAGAATGGTCAAAAGTATTTATATGTCACCATTACACAAAGAAATCAATCAATCAATTTTCCGACGATATCGGGTAGTGATAAGGTTGTTCGGCTATGAAAAATACTAAAAAATATTTACATATTCTAGTCAATATTATAAAAACTTTACACTTATTGTGTTCAGGAGAGGAGTGATTGTCTAACATAATGTACGTGTAATGGTATTTTGGTGAATAAAGAATAGAAATTGTTACTAGGTGTAAATATTTAGATATCTTCTTATCTTCAACTTTGAAGCGATATATAAAGACTGAGGCATTGTGTATAGCAGGGAAACAAGAGCTTTGTACAATTTATATAAATATAAACACAGGTTTGGTATGCTACCAATAAACGTTTCCTAAACACCATTTGACAAAATAGTACTGCAAATATTACTCTATGGATCAGAGACATGGGGTCATACATGATAAAATAAGGTGTGCCAAATCCCGGTTAAATTGTTAAATTTTCCTGATCATAGAATGACAAAGGTTTGTTTTAAGATAATAAAAATGGGAGGAAAATCTGGGAAAATGTTGTGAAACTTCTGTTAGAAATATTTTTTTTATATTTGTGGATGCAGCAGGGGTGGGAGATTAATATTAAGTCTGAGTAATATTTGCAGTACTATTTTATCAAATAGTGTTTAGGAAACGTTTATTGGTAGCATACCAAACCTTTCAATTCAGAATAAAAACATATATTGGCAAAATGGAAACAAGACAACTGTTTTTTTGGCAGTAAATTAGCAATATATTACTGCTTACAATTTTAATTGGAACTCGGAAGATATGTATGTGTTAATTTTAAACTGGACTAATTGTATATTCAGCGTGGCTCGTTTCAAATCATAACTTAGCGATAGAAAAAGCTAGACAAAGTGCTATTAATTTAGAAAAAAAAAATATTCAGGTATATTGCAGTAACATTTAAGGTAATATGACAATGATACAGTGGCCTACGTAAAACAATTAAGTATTATTCTTCACAAACTACGAATGTAACACAACATAACGCAAAACATTTTAGCTACATAACTAGTATACAAAATCTTACCAGCTATATTTACCTCAATTATATGTTTAGACATTGTAGAACATAACGGGAATAAACAACATACATTGTATTTTCTGGAACAAACCATATTATTTAATAAATAAAACACAAGTAATGTATCATTATGGTGTACTTGCAAAAATGAACATTTTCGTCACATTAATGATTTATTTTCTAAGACCCTCAAATGTAAAGAATAACCCGGATTCAAAATGGCTGCGATCTGATAACCCGTAGATGATCATAAAGCATAAAAAAACCTTGTAATGAGTAGGGATGTAACATCAGGGAATGGAATATTTATTTTATATTCAAGAATGAGATGAAAAAATGGCCTTGACTGTTCAACCTGCCTGTCCAACTGGCTAACAAATATTTAGCTCGTGTTGGTGGGTATGGGTTCGACGGGGAGGGGGGAGGGGGTATGCTACAACTGGATGAGGGAATAGGCACTCATAAGGGATCTGACAACACATTCCCGACATGATAATTTGTAAGTTTTACGTTTTTTTTAATTATCTATTGGTGTACTACTTTTTTTGACAAGGTTTGGCCCATGGGTCAGATTGTGTATAATAAAATCGATGTAGTGGGTGGGGATGCCCAGTTATAACGGATCTGACAAAACCTTCCCGACCTGATTTTTTGTCAGTTTTACGTTTTTTATATTGTATTGATGTACTACTTTGTTGTGACCAAATTTTGTCCATGGATGGGCTAGATGGGGTGAAATCAACCACCCTGGGGGTGTTTTTTGCCGGGGTGTGGTCTAGATCCGATCTCACTGACGCAGCTGACAAATATTTTTTGAATTACTTCGATGAACTAATTAGCATCAGCGGGTCAATTTTTATGGGCCTGATGGGGTGAAATCTTCTGTCACAGGCTCTTGGTCTAAATAGGCATCCGCCAAAATTTTGGCTGAGGCCTAAAAATGCCGTTAAGTCGGTGCTGAAAGTCGGCCATTTTTAATTTGATCGAGGTGATTTTCTTCAGGGTGCATCCTTCCATGAAGTCTTATATTTTGTTTTATAGTAAATTGTCTAGCTATCTGGCATGGTTTTCCAGATGTTATGCATATTAATGTCAATAATGGCCGACAGTCGGTTATTTTGAATTTGATCGAGTTGCTATCGGTTTCCAGATATTACGCCTATTAAAATCAATATGACCGCAAGTCAGCCATTTTGAATTTTTCACGGTATATCCTTCCCAAAAAGTCGCACATTTTGTTCTATTGATAGTAGTGGTGTAGCTATTTGGCACGGTTTTCCAGATATTATACATAAAAAATAATGGCCGATAGTCGGCCATTATTGGCCGCCGTGACCTATTTTTAGCTCAATGCGCGCCCATTTTCGAACTCATCCGAGCTATTGGTGAAAAAGATACGTGTGGTATACATTTTTGCGCGATACATAGCAAAATGTTGAGTGAATAGCGTAATCGTGAAAATTTGCCTATCGGAAGAAAATGAAGGTCAAAAAAACCACAAAGGGTCAAAAGTGAACTCAATTAGTGTTTAGTCACGATTATCCTGTATGTGAAATGTAATATGCATCCCAGTAACGCGAAACAAATTATAATGCTAAAAGTGGCACACGGACGCGCCGCATGACGAAAATATAGGCCACAACAATTACATAAATTGTATTTTATTTGATGAGCGTAAAAGCACTATGTTCTTTATTTACAAATTCACAAGATATAAATCTGTAGGCAATAATTACAGATTTTTGAAGCATAAATTATTTAAATTACCAAGTTACTAAACGAACTTAGAGGGTGCATCTGAATTTGAAGTTTAGTTTCGCCTTTCGTTTTCTTTTTGAATTCTTCAATTTCTTTACAAAAAGTTTTGATTCGTGTTTTGAGCTTAATATCTTCGTGTGATTGCTGATCACTCCTTATGTCCATGATTTGTGCACGTTTGGTGACCGTCATCAAGTTCTGAAGCTTGTCTAATTTATTGGTTTCTTTGGATACAGCACCATCAACTTTCTCCGCGCTTATCTGTATTGCTATTCTACCTTGTGGTCCGTCTGGGACAGCAGACACAGAACGAGTTTTCCCCTGTGCATTTTTTGCCTGAAACTCTGCCAGCAGAGTTTGGCGTATCACACGTCTGGATCGAGGTTGGTAAGACGTTTGCGGCCGTTTTGGGCGTCGTCCATTTGTCACAGGCATTGCTTTGTTAGACCACTTATGATCGGGATTGAAGCCTCCAGGGCTGAATATGTTCTCCATTTCCTCATCCTCATGAATGTCAACACTAGAAAATCCAGAAGTCCTTGCTACAGCTGTCATAGCACGGCGAGGTTTCCCATGATACGCGTTTGTGGTGGGCGTTAGAACCGATCGGTTTCTGGCTGGTAAACTGAAACAAGAACCAGCAGACCGTAATCTTTTCTGATACAGTAAACGCTGCTTCTCTTCCGCCCTTACTGCATTATCCTGATCTTCTTTGACTCGAAGCAACATCCTCGTCTCCTTCAGTTTCTGGAGCTGCTGCTGCTTCATCGTGTTCTGTAACATAAATTATTGCACACCGCATATTTTTATAAGTACAGATCCAACAGAGATCTTAAATAGGCCTATCGGCTAAACGAAGCTGAATGCAACATCTATAGGCCCTGTATATCTGAGGTAGAATGAATGAGTGAATGAACTAATGAGTGCACGGATAAGCAAAGGAACGAGTGAGCAAACAAACAAAAATTGACTATACACGTATAGTATTTTATATATAAAAAAATTAAGTACCTACTTTTGTATAGTTATCAGACTGTTAGCTTTTTGCAGGGTTTTTTATAATAGTATTGTAATAAAAAATAATATCACATGAATCATGGATGGTCTCTTACCTGCATATCAGTGTAGTCCCTCATCATGTCCCTGGTTTGTCGTATAGAGTGTGCGCGATCTGCCATTGCTCGGTGCTGTTGGCAGAACAGCGTATCCACAGTACGCTTAGTGTCATCGTCCAACCTATCATTCTCCAATGTGGCATCACTATAATCAAGACGTACCCTGCTGTCAGGTGTTACTTGTCTGGTGTTCGCAAGCCAGTTCCCCGATCCTTTTGTTTGAGGCATGTTTATGGTCTTTTTGTAACCCGTTAACCATCTGCTGCCATCGGTTGTGGTGATTAATGCCTGGTTATTCTACACTGGGACTTGTGGAGTGATTTTTGTCAGCCAGAAATGCGTTGTTGACATTCTATTATCTGAAAAAGATCAGGATTAATGATTGCTTAAGAAGAACACTTGATGTCAGCGTGCTATGAGTATTAAAGTAATTTGTATGATATTTCAGGTAACATTTTTTACAAAAGCGTGATTTTGTCTGTTTCAAAATAGCACTACAGTGCTCCCCCGCTGTATTGCCCCCCGGTCATAATGCCAACCCGCCTTATGTCAAGTAAAAGTAGTTAAACGGATTTCCGCCAATGGTAATTACCGCGGTATAATGCCATCCCCGGTATTTGCCATCCGGCAATAGTTTAAAAGTCCCAATGTCACTTTTGTCATATGTTTTCCCCCGATCGTATTGCCAACATAATTTATCAAGCATCGTGACGGTTAAATAAACACTCTTGGGTGATTAACAATTGCCGCCTCCAGGCCGACTGCGTTCACAAGTTCTGGAAAGCGTGACAGAGATAAAACACTGGGTAGGGGGGACCTACTAACTGGGTTATGCAACAGAGCATCAATAGGCCTAGGGTACAAACTTGAAAGAGACATGTTTATACGAGCAAACAAAAGCAGTTAGCCCACGTTTATTTAATCTTTGGCATTCACATTTATCAACCACTGAACACACGTCTGACTTACTCTCTTGTAGCTTCCACCCATTATTACCCATTATTACAATGAAATAATAACTCATCGGGTATGAGATCCATTGCTGGTACAATGGGCCAGCGTTGAAAAAAACTAGTTGAACAACAATATTATTTTATGCAGAGATTTGAGCCCAATGCAGACGCCCGATGTAAACTACCACCATAAGAATTGATCTCAAGTTCGATTCATGAGTAATTGGAAGTCAAAACATAACATAGCGCACTATCGAGTAGTTTAACAACGCCATCGGGTTCCATGAGTGTGACGCACACTAGCATTTATAAGCTTCTGACATATAACCAGGATAACACTTGATTGTCCCTCCGTGGTGTGAGCGGAATGTCACACCTATTGTTACTAAACACTGACTGGCGCCTCTGGTATATTCCTTTGATCGCGGGAATAGGCATAGGGTCTACTATAAAGGCCTACTTATGAATTGAATTAACCCCAATTTAAATGCCAATCACATTTAGTGTCTTTTTCTCGTGCATTAAAAAAAAAAAAAATCGGTATAATGATCTTAACAAAACAACGTATATAGGGTGGATTTCATTGTTTTGTATTACTATAAACTGAATGCGTGAGAGCATTCAATATGTATCAGAATTAATGTAAATCAGCTGTCATATATCCACAGGCCTAAATCACCTCCCTCGCCATAATGCCACCCCGCCATAATGCCAAAAAATGGCAGAGTCCCAATGTTGGCATTATATAGATGTAGTACTGTATATATAATAATATTTTTTTGTATTATCTTAGATGCTTCCTATCACTGGTGTTATCAATATATTCATACTTATTTATTATTATAATATTGTAGTTTCGTAATATGATTATGTTACATGATCACAAAGCATCGTAAAATTCATCTTGAGATATTGTTTTACATTCTTGTATAATGAATGCCGTTTTTAATTTACACATATTTAACCCTTTCACGCCGGTAGAATATGCCGCCATTTTTCCCATGCTGGTATGTCAAACTGTAGGATATTTAAAATGTTTACACCTTTATCAAAATAAAAGATTTCTAGCTATGATCTGGAAAATATTTTGCACTGTAAAAGCCATTAATGTAATTCCAAGTTGCTACGTTTGTTTACGACCCATTTAAACCACCTCCTCAGCAGTCGCAAATGTAGTTCTCATTTGAGACTCAAATATGATACGTGTGTGTTTGCGACTATCTGGTGTCCTATATTTTTGATGCAGTTGGTGCACATGACACTTACGAGCAACGTTTCGTTTGCGACTGTGTGGTGCACGCGGCCGCTGTTTTGTAGTCAGCGGATCGAGACTACGACCTACTTTATCACAACTTAGCCCAGCTAGCCTTCTCAAACTTTTGAAACGTTGTCAAATTTTAAACACTTTTGATACGACGTTCAACAGGGGTAACCGCATTCTGTAGTCTCTACACATTGATGTCGCTCAGATCAGCCTCCCTTACCATGATAATCTCTTAGGTCAGGATGGGTCGCGAACTTTTATCAATATACGCCAACGAGTCCAAACTGCATGTGCCCAAAGTCGGCCTAACTTAAACTTCGTACTCTGAATCCACCTTGGCGTCAAAAGTATACAGCTGTGTGGACAGAGATACTTACGCAGTATGCCCCAAATTACGTCAACGAATTCCATATCAGGAGAGCAGTGTGCGTGGGTCCGGCAATGTTTGTTCGATTAAGACATATCGAGTTGTGGGGGTGGTTTGTTATCTGTTAATTTATCGCGGTAGATATAAAGCATACAATATTTAGATGGCGGGACAGGGATCATTTTGGTGGCTATTAATCCCCTAAGCTCTTAAGATTTGAAAACTGGATTACTATTTCGCAATCCACTCAGAACATCAGTAAAGCTGGCACAAATATAACTGAACTTGATTAAGCCCTCGAAATGGAGGCATCTAGGCCTAACTCTTTATGGCGATCATGGGTGATATGCAATCAAGAGTTCAGTCAAACTAATAATTTATGTGCAAAATATTACATTTGACTTTTAGTGTCCATTTTTTAGATTTAATTTTGAGCCATCTACTTTGTGGCGTGATCTCTAAAGATTAGATTGTATTGGCCTAAAATTGTCAACATTACTTCGCTAAAAAGGGTCCCTCGAGTGACATGCATAGGCATCCAAATGACTAATTTAATGTAAATTAGCTCATTCTTCACATTTGTTAAGACCAATCATGAAATGTTCGCATGTAGTTAGGCCTATCCCAAAATGTATCCTAGGGGAAGTTACACGTAAAATTGCATTTTACGTCATTAAGTACACGCACATGACCAAAATACAAGAAAACATTGTGCTTGCGCGTCTGTGGTACTAAACATATTTTCAGCGATATTCAATTACGCATATCATTAATGATCTCCAAATGCAATGAAAACATTTACATGCGAAATTGGTGAAAGAAGGTAGTTTGAAAAAGGAATCCAGGGCACATTCTATGATAACAAGTACTTAGCGACACCTCTTAGGGACACCTTTTCAGCCGATCAGCTTCTTGCAAACATTTTTCTGTGGCCCTTAGCTGGCGTCACACATGTCCTTCCAGAATCATAGGCCTATTACAGACAAGTTTGCTAGTACAGTGACAACAACACTTAGATTTTTGCAATAAAAAGTTATTTTTCTGTTTTTTATGTTAATGAGTAAAGCAAGTTGAATATGTACAGTACCTCATATTCTGGGTATCCTTGCAACCTTCTTCGTGTAAGTTAAATGTTGTTTACTATTTCTAGTATCGATGGATCTAAAGAGATAAGTGAAACTGCATGTCCCACTTTACCCTATTTGGTATGCCCCTGTTCTTCACGTTTTTGGGCGGGGGCCCTAGGGTAGTGGTTAGCACCGCTGCCTTTCACACCAGAGTCCGGGGTTCGGTTCCCGGGCTCGGCGGTTTGAAAGAAACAAAAAATGTTTCTTCCCCATCCACGTGTGAAAGTCAGTATTGTGGGGAGCCTCCGTGACCGAGAGGTAGCGTGCTCAGCCTCAGACCGCCGGGGCTCGAATTTCGAATCCTGTGTCTGGAGGACAGTGTCATCTCACCATCCTCAGGAGGTTCTCCTGGCCCAGTTTAGCCTATATGTGCACAAAGGTGGCCTAAAGCCTGATTCATTTCATTTCTTCACGTTTTAAACTGTTTTGGGCAGGAGGAAAAATGTACTTGACATTACATATCACTAAAACGGTAACTAATATTACCGGTATGTAATACTACCCCAAAGCTACACTTAAAAGGGCATAACAGTAAAACATAAAGTAGGGTCAAATGACGACAGTGAAATGGTATCCAAGTTGTCCTGGTCCTCCCCCACTACTACTACTACTACTCCTACTACTACTACTACTACTACTACTACTACTACTACTACTCTAAATTAATTATCGTAACCTGGATCCGGATCATAATCCGGATCATGTGCATTGGATTGGTCCTTGGCCCGAGACGCACCTCTGATAAAAGTTTCATACAAATCCGTTCATCACTGGGTTATTGCAATTGAAGTTTGGCTGCCATTGGCGTCGGCGTTAACATTTACTTGTGGGCACGATAACTTGAAAATTTTTCCATGCATCCTGCTCAAAATGAGTCAAATTTGTTCTGTTTGTTGTTAGTAATATAACCAGTTCTCGGACAAGTTAAATAATGTCTGAAAAAGTCAAATTGGTCGATTCATTGCGATTTTTTACGTCAATAATTTTCCCTGTTGGCGCGATAACTTCAAAAGTGTTTCATATAGCCTGCTCAAATTTGTTATGCATGTGACTATTACCTAATTTTCGGAATAGTTCAATAATGGCTGAAAAAAATCAATATGTCCGTTTTATTGCAATTTTTCGCATTTTACGACGATCATTTTACCTTGTGGGCGTGATAACTTTAAAAGTTCTCAATCTATCCTGCTCAATTTTGTTATGCATGTTACTAATAACCAGATGTCGGAAATGTTGCATAATGACTTTAAACAAAATTGCTGATTTATTGCGATTTTTTGCTTTTACGTCCCTAATTTTACTAATATATAACACAATATAATACAATATATAATATATGTTGCTAATAACCAGTTCTCGGACAAGTTCAATAATTGATGAGGGCTATTGTCGAATGTGCTCTTCCTACGTAATCCGAGGGACGGACAGACAGGAAATAAATCAACACGAGACGCACCTCTGGTGAAAATTTTATGCAAATATGTGAGATCCGCATCTTGGGGGATCGTGATCCGGATCGTAATCCGGATCACGATCCCCCAAGATCTAATAGATTATTCTTGGTCCGAGACACACCTCTGGTGACGGACAGACAAACAAACAAGCCAACACGAAATAAATAAATAAATAATAACACGAAAAAAATAATATAACAATCCTAGTGGAGGTGATCATAATAATAACTAGACAGTCAGTCAGAGCCTGCAAAATTCCGCATAACCTAATGATCGTACTCCGAATCGTAATCCGGATCGTCCCCCAAATTTAAAGGATTTGTCCTTGGCCCGGGACAAACCTCTGATAAAAGTTTCATGCAAATCCGTGCTATCCGTATCGGATCCGGATCGTAATCCAGATCATCCTCAAGTTCCAATCGATTGTTCCTTGGCCCGAGACACACCTGTGGTGAAAGTTTTATCCATGCAATCCGGATCGTAATCCGGATCACCCCCAAAATATAATCGATTGTTAATGGGGCCGAGAGACACTTCTGATAAAAATGTCATGCAAAACGTTTATTACTTTTTAAGTATCGTACTCCAATGGACGGACTGACAGACAGACAACCAGCGCGATCGAAAATATAACCATCCTGGCGGAGGTAATCATAATAATAACTGGACAAAACTCCGCATAAATTATTTATCGTAATCAGGATCCGTATCGTAATCGGGATCACCCCCAAAATTTAAAATATTAATTGGTCCTTGGCCGAGACACACCTCATGTAAAATTATCATGCGAATCTGTGAGATCCGGATCGTAATCCAGATCCTGGATCCGGATCGTAGCCTAAACCGGATCATCCCCAAGATCTAATCGATTGTTCCTTGGCCCAAGACACACGCCTGGTGAAAGTGTCAGGCAAATCCGTTCATTACTTTTTAAGTAGTCCGAGAGACGGACAGACAAACAAACAAACACGACCAAAAACATATACCTTCCTGGCGGGGGTAAATAATAATAATAATAATAATAATAATAATAATAATAATAATAATAATAATAATAATAATAATAATAATAATAATAATAATAATAATAATAATAATAATAATAATAATAATAATAATAATAATAATAATAATAATAATAATAATAATAATAATAATAATAATGATAATAATAATAATAATAATAATAATAATAATAATAATAATAATAAAAGACGTGTGTGTTGGATTTAAAATATATTTGTATTTGTTGAAGTACTTTCGACTTTGCAATGGGCGGTGAAATTAGTCTACAGTTGTGACAAAAGATGGGCGAATGGGAATTTTTTGTGCAAGGTTGAGCTTGGCCTGCGGGTGCGGTCAATTCTTTAAAAAAAAAACACACACAGGAATTGAGTGTAATGAATACATTGCACATAAAATCAACTTTGTGTGGACTAATTCATGAATACCAAATCTTTGATTCGACTAAGTCTTTGAGTATATGGCTTTCACATGCAATACATGCATATTTAAAAAATAACACTGAAACGTAAGCATAATGTATCACACAGGTCAAGACGTTCGTTTGTTCGCAAAACTGTGAAGTGTGACTATACTTAAAGCAAGTAGAACTGAGACGGTTCCCAGCAAACAAGAGGCGTTGGCCCAATGTTGGGCTGATGTTGAGTCAGCGTCGTAGACGATAGGCCAACGTCAGCCCAACATTGGGCCAACGTCTAATGCTTGATGGGATTCACTTGAGTCTAGTGGATGTGCGTATGTCATGTGATCAGACTAGTTCAAGGGCCATTATATGCTTATATCATTCTGCAAACACCATTATATATACATAAGCTATTTACTGTTGATACGTCATCAAAAGCAGACTCAATGACCGATTCATTTCTTATAGACCTACATGGGTTCAATGATTCTTCTCGTCTTCAAAGCGCTGTATGTACTGATATTTTGATGGACCATTAATACTTGTTCTACTGGTACGCTATCAAAATAAATTTGTTTTATATATTAACGTTATCACATCAATTTCGATGGAATATCCTGATGTAACGTTACAGTTTGTTTTAACAAGTTGACTATACATGCAACATAAAGCTGATCTTGAGTGTTCATGAGTGTTATCATTTAACCCTTTGTATCCGTTGTATCCCACTTATCATATTCGTAAACTGTGTTTGTTTGCGCAGTCAATAACGCATTGATTCTTTATACATTTTTTTTGTTCGCACCCATTGTATGAATAAATCAAAATTCACCTTGTTTTACATACAGTACGTGCGGTGATGGATTTACTCCACGCCCGCTGCCTAACAAAAATATTAAGTCGCCCTTGGCGTAAAAGTAAAATATAAGTACGGTAGGCCTACTGTTCTGCACGAGCGGCACTTTAAAGACTGCAGTAAACGAAAATCACTTCATAATGATCTACTTCATGTGATATGATTTGTAACAGATACATTTACTATACTGCCCTATGGCATATGCAGCTATGTATAGTTACTTCGGATTTATATATATACCCTATGAGGCCTACATTTAAATCATGCAGATATTGTGGGTGAAGAAACCATATTAGGCATTAGCAGATGCTCATCTCAAAGCTTGTTTCCATGAACTATTTTTCACCCTTAAATTTAAGAACACAATATGACCTATACGATCCGCTTAATTGACTCACAGCGGCTAAATCCACTTATTGACAAGGCTGCCTTAATGTAACCAGATTAAACCAAAACGAACCTCCATTTCTCTGCACAAATTACTACCCTCTTAGCACACGACGTTGGTACGACGTTGAACAGCGTCACTGACGTTGATTCAACGTCGTAACAACGTCGTGTGTCCAGTGGGTATGGCCTCTCGAATATATGTAGCTGTAAATGTGTGAAAGGTTAAATGTAAGACACAAGATAGCGTATTTAAACAAATTGGTATTTATTTTCAGTCAGATATAACAGTGGAGAAGAAGTGCCCATTTTTTTATTGCAATACATCATCCCTTATATCAATTCAATCATAGTGTCGTATGCGCCACACATTTCAGTGGCACATACGATAACAGAGCTATTCAGTCGTCATAACATCAGTACCGGTAATTAGTTTTCAGCATGATATAGGAGGTTATAATTATATAGACAGAAATTCCGTCTCTAGCGCGCTGGCTGTCAGTGAAAGAGCCATAAGAGGACTGTAGCACAGGTTAGGTTATATATGGATGTTCAATATACTCTACTGATAGTTACATTGGTACTGATGTTGCAAAATCCTTTTCTGGTAATTTTCGTTAATATTAGATTTTTTGATATTAAAAATAAATCCTTGAAATTGTGGAACATGATATTTTGTTAAAAATCATAATCTATTGAGTATAGCAAGAGCTGCCTAGTGTATCATCATCATGCTTCAGGGATGTTTTGATAAATGATTGGCGTGCCATAGATTAATCCATGTAAGGAATGTTTTATAGTATTTTAGCTGTCATTTTACATCAATCCAAGTAAAATAACCTCATTTAAATATATTGACTTGTACCACTTTAATATAAATGAAAGACTCTATAACGAGCGAGCAGGTTAGATATTTCAGTATCTTATTTCCTTTCGTAAATATTACACAATCATAAAAATAATATTTTGAACTTAAATCACTTTAGCCTACATCTTAGCCAATCAAATTGTGTAAAAGCAAACTGAGATGATACATGTTTGGCCACGCGTAGCTATTAAAACCCACCATATCTGACATCAAACCAGCATTTCATGTTCACTAAGGAAACGCCCATTATTGATTGATTGAATGGAAGAATGAATGAATAGATGAATGGATGGGGGGGGGGGGGGCTTAGGCCAACTTTGTGCAAAAACAATAATCTCCCGAGGATGGGTTAAATGAGACGACAATCATACCCTCTGGACACATATTTCGAAAGTTGTGCACGCTACATCAATATCCTCATGGCCCAGTTTAGCCTATATATACATGCACAAAAATAGCCTAAAGCCCCATTCATCTCTCCTTCTGCTATCAAGTTGTATGCTACAGGCGGTCTGCATGTGTCTGGCTTTGACTGGGCAAGATGCATTCACCCATGCATACCGAAGGTTTCAATATGGATTACAATTATAGACTGTCGTTTGTTTGAAAGAGCTACTTATATTTTTTTAATAATTTATAGGTGGTCTCCAAACTTATTATTCAAACTTTGTTTTATTTAACCACAGGAGAAGTGTGTACATCAATTAAAGGATAGTCAACAAATAAGTATATTATGATTGTGATTTAACTGAATCACAATAAACCGTTCGAATAATAGATCCTACATTTGTTCCACAAAGAAATATATCCACTTATCCTGAATACCATGATATTTTTTCCGCGCTCTATTCACATTGTCATTTTTAAATCCAGTTGTATACTTTTTATGTCGTGCATAAGAATTAAATCGTACAAACTGATGTTATTTTAGTTTTCATGCAATTTTGTAAGAATAATAAATTCCAGAATAATTGAGCATTATGTTCTTAGTCATTTCTCCTAATTTAGCGACCTTATATAATATATTCAATATCCATATATGTAACCCTACATTCATAAGAGAAAATGTTCCTGAATGCTGTTTTGTGTATATTAGAATAGACAAGAAATCCACATGCACGTTGAACTATATTATTATAGTTTATTATACAACAACAAATACCCTTTAATTGTTTTCTCATGTTACATGTAATATTATCCTACTACTGATTACTAATAATACCAATCATATATTTTTAAATCTTAACTACAAATACAATTATATAGAAATTATATATCAATAAGGTTTTATAGATAAAAAAGTTATAAATACCTTTCATATGTATGACTGTGATCTGGATAATTTTTTT
The DNA here is from genome assembly GCA_964017125.1 of Flabesymbios commensalis. NCBI lineage: Eukaryota > Metazoa > Annelida > Polychaeta > Terebellida > Flabelligeridae > Flabesymbios > Flabesymbios commensalis. The sequence continues at coordinate 58,570,920 of OZ024907.1, read as the reverse complement.
ATGCCTATTCTGTCATATTATCCTTTTTACAACAACACACACTAGTCCAGCAGCTATTCTAACCAATGTGTTGTAACCATGGGCCGTATCAACCACATCAACTGACTATCTCAGTGTCAAATGTTTGTCGTCTTCGAACGCTATTCAGTACAATGTGCGCTATTCAGTACAATGATTCTTTCAAGCGTTCGTGTATACTTATCCCTGGAAGAAGAGCACCTTTTATGGCAAAGAACCAATTGACTCCGAGGCGCTGTGCTTGATACAGTGCGGGATATTTGCTTGTCGTCTAGACCACGTTGATGTCTCTTGTTAACATTAATTCGGAGAGGTGGACATGGTTCATATTGTCAAATTCTGAAAAGTCCTGGACATTCTCAATTAAGACGAAAAGGTAAACACCTTGTACCAGCTATGTTGAGTTGTCAATGACAGTTCGCATAAAGATCATGTATATTCGATCTGATTCAATGAGAATTGGTCTCGTTGACACCAGGCGAGTAACGTTATGACACTATAATGTATCCTGATGTTATCATTAATCCAAAGTCAACACAGGGTTCATAACATTAATTCCAGTGTCGTCATGTTATATCTGGTCAAAGCTGCTACTTGAATACATTTAATACCCTTTACCATTTGGTCCATGACTGTCTAGTTTTTTATCACTTTTTGAATGATGATTAGTGCATAGCATGCAGCCAGTTTGCATCGCAAAGATGAGTCCTGTTTAATTTGACCGTTGCATTGCGGTTCGTGCACCACTGATATAATCACCCGGCATATGGCTGTATATCTGCGGATCTGTAGACCGTACGTAATGTACTCTATTTTAACACCTCACAAGACGGACATCATAGACGTAATGAGCCCAACAACGCTTAGTGAGGTATAAATCCCATCATAATTTCTAACATATCGCATAGTGTAAGTTGACAAATATTAAATGATTATAATTGAAACTAAAACATGAGCTAAGCAACTCAATATAAAATGTTTATATGTTTGATAATTCTAAAACAACAATGAGTATGTGGTCTACACGTAATGTTGACATTTCGAAGTATTTCCATCGCCATGGCTCAGAGGCGCAAGGGGTTTGCACTATCATTGTATGTGTGTAATCCGGCATGGCTTATAGGCGTATGCTCAGACAAAAGACCAGGTATGTAATCTGTTGGGCTTTGGGGGCTTTTGATCCTTTCGTGGTCGTACTTCGACCAATAATCCTGGTTGAAATCTTTATACCCCATGCAGCGAATTATACACCTCCTTTGTATACCAATAATCTATTCAGGTAAATGTGACGTATAAATCCACTGCTCAAAACAATTTTAATGACGAAAAATATAAGGGGCATATAAGTTTTTTTTTGTAATAATTGCTGCATGTGTAGGCCTAATAGTATAATTTAATTTAGTCATGAATTCCTTATTAAAACAAAAGTTATTTTATATGTTATGTCATATATTGATCGGAATTATCCTGTTGTTACCGCTCCATCAATAAATGTGTCAAGCAAATGTTTAATAGGGGCCTACATATATACAAGCGCTGCTTTAGTGATGCAATATAACCGCACAGTGAACCCGAATAATATATCGTCTTGAACATCACAGGGCCTTTATGCCTAATTCCAAAACATTTATAAAGTAAAGGGAATAATTATATTTTAATTACATTTAAATAGTCATAATTTATAGCAAGTATATATTGCTTACTTAATAGATCGATTAAATTGATAACGCGTTCAGAATATATATATGCAAATTTATTTTAGTTCCTATGTTTGGCAGACTCTATATACTGCCTTAAAACATAATTGCGAGTCGACATGGTTTTGTAAATGAACATCTGTCAATCGTTATATAATATTGTATTTTATTAAATGATACGACATTTGTTGCAATATAACTGTAGGCTATATTGCACATGGGCATGGGCTCTATAGGGCTTACACCTTTGGCATTTCAGTGAAAGGTTATTCCTTTAACAACGACCAAATTTCGGGGTGGTTCGTTCAGTTCGAAAACAACAGGCTAGTCGACGTCAGCTGTTTGAATACAAGTGAATAAAATTGGTCTGGTCGAGCAAATAAAATACATTAAAATGCGTAAAAGATTAACCCTTTCAGCGCGGGGACCGACGTTAAACGTCAGAATCTAAAGTCGATCCCCGCACTGAAAGAATTAAAACATGTATTCGCTGTAGACCCATAACAGAGGTATTCAAATGCAGCGGAAGGAGCTAACTAAGACGTTTATGGTGATTAAAAATTTTAAAAAAACCCGTTGGTCTCTTGGTTTATACAAAACTATTTCAGCGTTGTAATGGGCTAAAGGCATCATCAATTCACGGCACCAGATAAGCGCCATCTGGTGAGAAACAATATATTTATTCTCTGTCTGTGGCCGATTGCCTTCACATACACATTGCACTCAGGTGGACAATGCTGGCCGGGATAGTTTAATGTGTGGGATTGAAACGTGGTGTTTGTGATAGGACGTACAGAAAACTAAAATAAAACATGACGTGGAAAAACACGTATATCAAGATAATGTGTTAAAAATGCATTGATATGAGTATATTTATAATTGGCACACGAATGAAGGGGTGAGCAAGGGATAAAATGTAAATTTGGCTCAAGAGTTTATGTCCGAACCAGTTATTATAATATGCAGTATCTTTACCCGTTCGCCTCTTTAGACTACTTTCGCCTAATATAAGGCTAAAGCCAGGATAGTCGACGACTGTAAGTCATTGTCAGTATTCTGATAACATGATGATAACGTTAGACATAACGCAACTGCGTGAGCAAACATGATATTGTGTATGACATTCTAGTACTTTGATCAGTTCAGGATGATACGAAAATTAAAATGAGGTAAAGATAAAAGGTATTTAAGATAAAGGGATATAGTTTGATATCAAGTCTGAAGACATACTTTTCAACTTTTTTTTTAACATTTTACCCTCTGGTAAGTGGATATGTTCATTCGTGTGCTATTTCAACACCACGTACTTACCATCTCTGTCTCATCTCAGTGTGAATTGTCTTGCCCAAGGACACAAACATCGAAACAATGCTCCAACGTAATAAATAATCATTTGACAATAGGCCCTATCACCATTTGAAAAATCATATCAACCAGTAACTTCATTAACTAAATAAATTCTTCCTGAATCTAACAATTCCCATCAAAGTTTATTGACAATATTTATGATTTTTTTTAAATGTTTAAAATGTATTGGTTGCAATCCCAGCAGCCGTGAATATACATTCAAAATCATCAACATAAATATACTTATCTTTAATCATAAACATTTTAGACACATACATACTGCCAAAACGTGTGTTGAATACAGGCACCGATTTGTTTTTTTTAAGTTCCGTTTACACTTGAATGTATATACCTTAAACTTATATAATGTTGTAGGTGGGTTATCTGAGAGTGAGGAATGCCGAGTTTTAAATTTTGTAAGGTATGCACAACTAAGTTATGAGCAGTTTCGTAAAGCATCCCTTTTTCAAAGAAATATGCATCCAACACATTTTCAAGAAGGGTACAAAAAAGAATTAGTTTGTAGAAACACAGACTAAACTAAACACCTGCTGAAATTGTTTAACTCGACTTGTGAGTATATAGTCTTCAACCGTCCTTGCTGCACATAAATGCCACTGGTCACAGCAAAGTTTTATCAGGATCATTTTCTCACCAGATGCTTGTTTGATTACCGGCATTGCCCGTAAGTACCCTTACAAACCCTTAAATATCAGTAGGTAGACCTACCCATAAATACCCTTGAATACCTTTAAATATAATTAAGTATCCTTAAAACCCTGTAAGTAGACCAACCTACAGGAACCCATTTTCATTTGCAGCAACTCAGTTTCGTCGATTACATGAACTCGATTTCGTCAGTTTCGTCGATTACAGGAAACCAGTTTCGTTTTCGTCAGTTTCGTTTCGTCGATTACAGGAAACAAGCTATGTTTCGTCAGTCTCGTTTTGCCAGTCTCGTTTCGTCAGCTTAGTTTCGTAAATTACAGAAGGCCGATCCAATAGCCTACAAACGTTGTTCGTATTTTTGAGACATTGCTACCCCTCCCCCCGACCTTTGAAGAATATTAACCTGATTAAACAGTGTTTACAAAAACAGAGTGGTTACATAAACTGCGCATATGGCTTCCATATAGACGTTATTAGGCCTATTATTTATTCGACATTTAGCTTAATTTTGCCATGCCCCCTCTAGACTATGGTAATCTTATTATAGCGGATTATATGATGGAGCAAATTATATTTCGCTATATTATATCTAATGCTGGAATGTATACACACCAAGTAGGCCTATAGGCCTATATATATAATCTCCAATTTTTTTGTGATCATTCACAAACCTGTAATCAACGACTCTTATCAACTCAGCTACTGTTACACACCAAGTGACGTTTCACACACCCCGGGTGATGAAATATAACCCGATATAAGAGTATGATAGGCCATTTTAACGGTTAATAACCCTGATGTACTAATGATCGCACCTGTAGCCTGCGATTGTGTTTACTGGCATGTCAAAACCAGCTCAATCAGCATACTATGATTGATTTTGAAGGTACGAAACATTACGGGGACTATTTTAGAATAGAGGCTGTATTAATTTTAGGCTCACCGCGAAGTAAATGCCATCTCAAGTATTCAACAACCAACATCAATGTAACCACTTCTAATTGTTAATATCATAATTTAGTTATCCATGTTTTCTAACCTGTTAGCAAGTACAGCACACAATTAATACAATTGAGCTATATTGTCCTGTATATATTTATGTAGGCTTCCAATAACTGTACGCCATCTATTATTGTCTAAAGGTGTGTTCAACCTGCACCATGTCTACATTTATCATGGTGGTCCGTTTTGTAACTGCACTGTCCTGCAGGGTGTCACACCATGGGGCTCTACATGGGTATTTTCATCTACAAGTAGACATCATCTTTGTACTCTGTAATAGTTTTGCATCTGCTCACAATTATTTGTGCGTGTGTGCGTGCGTGTATGAATGAATGAATGAATGAATGAATGAATGAATGAATGAAATCTTATATAGCGCATGTATCCATCTGTTAGCAAGTACAGCACACAATTACTACAACTGAGCTATATTGTCCCGTAGATATCTATAGATAGGCTGTGTCACCGTCTCATATGGTCAAATAACCCAGTAGAGGTGACTTGTTATATCATGTTATTCTGACGAGCAGCTCGAAACGTTTTATCCTCTTTAAGTGCTGCATTATTTCCTGGCAAATTCCATGCCTTTTAAGCTGTTGATGCTAACGCAAATTCCAACTTCAAAAAAACAAAGTTAACCCTATGTTCATATACTAAATCTGTCATGATTTGCATCTGCATAAAGTAAATTTCAGTCAATTTTTTGATGCGAGAACAAAAGCGTCAAAAACCGCTTTAAAACGGCTGAAATGTGTAGCTCTTCTCTTCACAAAATAGTCTTTAGAAAAGTGAAAAAAAATCATGTAAAACTTTATTCAATGACCGTGGAAGAGGAGTGCCATCGCAAGCATCACCATAAAGAACAACAAGAGGAAAAAGAACTAATTGCAGTGTTTAAGAAACGTTTTCGTATCTTGATAGCGATGCTACTCCATATCAGATGAGGGAGGCAGGAAAGAGATGGTGGATGAATCATCTACTAGTCTAGTACATTTGAGTCATATTTTAGGGAAATCGTTCACATTGTGATAAAAGCACCAAATTTGGAACAGCGCTGCTCCAGAGTATGCTGATCCATATTGGAAGGGGTACCACCTTGCAGCGATAGTGTAATGGCTTTTTTTGGGCATTTCCCCCCCCCTTTATTTTTTTTCGAAAAAATCAAGTAATTAGTATACAATTTTTTTTTTCAACAATTATGTCTACAAAACTGTGTCTTAGTGATGTTAGTAGTTTATGTAAAAATTTTAGGGCGATTCCATAGGGCATTAGGGGTGCTCACCCCCATTTTAGACAAGTTATTATAGTCAATGCCCTGAATTAGATAAAATCGTTCAGAAAGTGATTTATAAAGCACCAAATTTGGTACAAAGCTACACAAAGGTATACTAATCCATATCAGAGGTATACTAATCCATATCAAGAGGGGAACTACCGTGTAGCTGTAGTGCAAGGGCTTTTTTGGGGTCATTTTCCACCCCCCCTTATTTAAAAAAAAAAAAAATCAAGTAATTAGTAGTAAAAAAACAAAATTCACCAAATATGTCTACAAAATTGTTTATTAGTGATGTTAGTAGTTTATTAAAACAAATCAAGGGCGGATGCATGGGGCGCTAGGGGTTCACACAGCCCTTTTTCGACAAATTAATATAATAAGTGCCCTAAGTTATGTAAAATCGTTCATAATGTCATAAAGCACCAAATTGTTGAGCTAAATATGTCTACTAAAGTGTTTATTAATAATGTGAGGACTTTATTCAGTCACTGCAACACATTTAAAACACCACAAGACATAAAACCTGATACAATGCTGTAAAACAACGATTGAACACCCCTTGTATTGTTTTCGACGCCTTTCCTATTCTGTTTTTCTTTTGTCGAAATTACATATTAAAATTTGTTTTGAGTAGCACAATACAATGTATTTATTTAAAAACAATTATCTTGTTTATAGCAGAACCAAATTTTACCGTTTACTAAATGTGACTATGTAATCATACTGTATTCGATGGACATTTTTGACAAATATCTTGGTTAATAGTCTAAGCTCTAGTCCTAGTATTATTTAAAACCAACTGAATTGATAAGCTTATATTAATCTATAAAACTTATCTACTCAAATAGCTCTCTGTATTTACCATCACATCTACACAGTCCGGTACACATAGGATTTGCTTTAAAGCACTTGCAAATACCTTTACAGCTCTTTCGGCAACTACCGTGTACACTTTATAGTACACATCTCATGACCAACTCATGACATGACTTAACAGCCTCGGGTAAGGCTGTCCACATAGGCCTCCTCGACTTGACCAGGATCCACCCCAGTGAGTCTGCAGGACTAGACAGCTTAGGGTATTTAGTGTGGACTGAGCCCAGCAGTAACCAGCCTGGTATGCCGCTCTTTTTGCGTACTCAACAAGGACAGTCTCAGTAGGCGGTATATTTTCAATGTTTCGCGATCCTTGACTAGAGAGAATTTGCCTCGTCTTATTCAGTTTCAATACATCACATGTCTTGCTGTAGGCCTACATCAATGTAACGAAGCGCTCAAAAACAATCTGAGAGTGTGTATGATTGCTTAGTAGCTTTTGTCACGGATAAATTATTTATTTCAACCCGGCTCGGCGGCGCGCTGTAAATTTTATTACAATCATGTTTATATAGATAGAACAGTTCTTGAAGTAGGCTAAATTATTTATTTCACATCTATCTGAAATTATTTATTTCAAAAATACTCCAACCCGCCCCCTCGAGATTGAATGATGGCCCCTTGTGTTATGGTAGCCTTGCCTGGCCACATGACGTTTGCTTCTACCATCGGCTTCTTTCTGAGTGCAATGTTCTAGATCCTCCTTGTCCAATGTTTGAGGAATACAAGCAACATCCTCACCTATTGTAGTATATTTTTTCATTTATTTTGAATGTTAATTTTACAGCTCTTGGATGCCAGGTATTCAAACAGCTCAACTTTGTTTTCGTTTATTCCAAGCAAGCTTTGCCAGTTTTTGGTAGTTTACTATGAGCGACAACTCTTTTACGGATTCCAGCTGCTCTCTTTTGCAGGTTGTTTCAGTGATTCTGAGTTTAAACTCCCACACAATGTCACGACCATTTGTTTTAACCATTTTGGGATTTCAATGAGAGCTTTTATTAAAAGCCATATTCATAGATAAAAATTATGCTGAAAATAAACATTCATTCATTAGCGCTATTTGTGAAATTGATGTATCAAGTAAAAAAAGATTATTTTTTTTGTACCCAAAATACATTGCTTATTCGACACTTTACTGAGGAATAGGTTTCTTATTGCTATTTATTCATTATATTAGTTGTCTGTACCACAATAAGGACATATAATCACCATGATTTTAATTTTGCTCTCTATTTTTCTAATATTGATTCACAGCTCTATTAATTAAAAAAAATGAACAATAGGAGTGTGTGACACCCCCCTCGCACCCTATATATCCGCCCCTGCTTTTATTAAAATGGCTAACATCCTTGAGAAACATTTTAGTAGATATGTTTGATGAAAAATATTTTTAATATTTTAAACATAATTATGTTTAACAATTACTCGATTTTTTTAAATAAGGGGGCGAAGGGTTGAAAATGCCTGAACGAAGCCCTCACACTACAGCTACACGGTTGTTCCCCTACTGATATGGATAAGTATACCTTTTTGTAGCTAATTTTGTGCCAAAGTTGGTGCTTTATCACATTATGAACGAGTTTATCTAATTCAGGGCATTTACTATTATAATTTGTCGAAAAAGGGGGTGAGAACCCCTAACGCCCAATGGAACCGCCCTTGATTTTTTTTAGTAAACTACTAACATCACTAATAAACAATTTTGTACACATATTTGTTGAATTTTTTTTTACTACTAATCAGGCTACTTGATTTTTTTGAAAAAAATAAAGGGGATGGAAAATGCCCCGAAAAAAGCCCTTACACTACAGCTACATGGTAGTTCCCCTCCCGATATGGATTAGTATACCTTTGTCTAGCTGTGTACCAAATCTGGTGTTTTATTACATTATGAACGATTTTATCTAATTCAGGGCATTTACTATAATATTTTGTCGAAAAAGGGGATGAGAACCCCTAACGCTCCATGGAACCGCCCTTGATTTTTTATTACGCTACTAACATCACTAATAAACAGTTTTGTAGACATATTTGGTGAAAAAAAATATTTGACTACTAATTACTTGTTTTTTTTAAAAAAAAAATAAGGGGGAGTTGAAAAGACCCCGAAAAAAGCCCTTACACCACAGCTGCAAGGTGGTTCCCCTTGCAATATGGATCAGTATACTCCAGAGTAGCTCTGTACCAAATTTGGTGCTTTTATCACAATGTGAACGATTTTACCCAAATTTACTAGCTGGTACAGCATAGAAGGCAAGAAACGCAAACGCACCAGTACCATACAGCTGACCAAAATAATTAATAATTTACAAAAACAATTATGACGAAAAAGCTCCAAAAAGTTCATCGTGCCTTGGGGGTGTCATATTCGAATGGTGATAACGAGTAATGTGTACCGTTCCACGGGCTGTATATGTCATTGATGAGATATCTCATATGATTTAATTGCAAAGAAGTGAACAGAGGTAAAGTTGTATTCTGGACATCATGCCAGATACACACAAATAATTGTGAGAATCATAAAGATAATATTTATCCTTGTAGAGCGCCTCTTGTGAAATATCTCGACTCAGTGAGCACGGGATGTTAACCCAATGCTAGTTTAAAGGCGGCCCATTGTTTGCAACATTGAGCACGAAAAATATATCAGAACAGGTTGAGTGGGTGAATATTGCGCTTTACGTCGCTTTCTGCACAATCATTGTAATATCGCGACAGAAGGAAGCCCGAAGCCGGGACTATGCCCCTCTCTTATTTCGAATGACTTCAACGGTTCTTCACAGTGCATAATATCATAGGCAGCAATGTACACTTCATGCATTTGAACAGTTTGGAGCACTATATATGCACAACCACGATGACAAATATCCGGCGCAGGTTGAACACATCATTGCACAATGATTTTTTTTACAGTTATCATAGTTATTGTACACCCTCGACACAATTATAAATTAAGTTGTTGAATTGCGTGCTGGACTTGCTAACAAACAGTTAAAGTCGACCCACCTGGACAGATTATGATAGGCTTATTAAAAAGTAATGGGTGTGGTTATATAGCATTCAAAGGTTTGTATTACTATACCATAAATATATTAATTGTATGAATAAAAGTGCCTTTAATATAGTTATATTTAAACTTGAAATCACATGATTATTACTTTTTAATCGCAGTTATAAAATTGGTCGTTGAATAATTGAGATAGTCTCTGTAATAGTCGCAGTTGTGTTATGTTTATAATAAATAAATAAATGGTAAATCAACACTAAATTCAGCTGATTTAACAAGAAAAGACTAATTTTATTTGACAAAAAAAATTCCCTGAAAAAGTCGTAGTCGTGGTCGTAGTACTATGTGATTCGGATAATTCTACTACTACTACTACTATTAGTAGTAGTAGTAGTAGTAGTAGTAGTAGTAGTAGTAGTAGTGGTAGTGGTGGTAGTAGTAGTGGTAGTAGTAGTAGTAGTAGTAGTAGTAGTAGTAGTAGTAGAGTGGTAGTAGTAGTAGAAGTAGTAGCTGGCGAGGTCGCCGGTCACAGCCCGGTAGACCAGCTGCCTATTGAAAAACACTAGAGGTACCAGTTTGATGTTTGGCCGCCCTTATCTAACTGTCTAGTGGCGTAGGGGAGGACGAGGAGAGCTGGGACACCATTTCACTGTCGTCATAACATTTGACCCTACTTTGTGTCTTACTGATATGCCTTTTATAAGTTTGTATATATCTATCATATAGTCTGGGGATATTATTACATAATATTATTCACCATTTTAGTGAGATGTAATGGGAAGGAGTTTTTTCCACCCGTTGAAAAAACAGTTTAAAACGTGGAGAACTGGGAAATCGCAAGGAGAATTGGGACAGCTGATGGGGTAAAGTGGGACAGTTTAACGTATCTCTTTACATCCATCGATACCAGAAATAAAAGGAATTATAAACAGATGTAAATGGGTACAAAAAGTGTACGAACATGTTTGCATAATTAATATCCAATATATAAAGAAGTGGCTCACATATGTGGAGAAGTGGAACACTCACGGGGAGAAGTGGGACGCCATGTCCCAGTTCTACCCATACATGCCATTACGTATAGTCCCAGTTCTCCCCATGCCTACCAGATTTATAAACCATTCACTTACTCAATAATCAAAATAGTAAGCAACATTTAGCTTATACATATCCACGAAGAAGGTAGCAAGGATACCCCCAAACACAGTAAATGTGAGGTACCGTACATATTCAGCTTGCTTTTCATATTTACACAAAGGCAGAAAAACAAGTTTTTATACGCAAAATTTTAGTTTTGTCACTGTACTAACAAAGTTGTCTGCAATTTGATTCTGGAGAGATATGTGGTGAAGGCAACTAAGGGTCACAGAAAAATGTTTCCTAGAAGCTGATTGACTGAAAACAACGGGCGTTATCAGTGGTGTCCCAGTTCTCCCTTGTCCCAGTTCTCCCCGTCCTCTCCTACAATCAATTTGTGACGCTGAAAAAGGATGCCAGTCATTTCGACACAGTGCAATTTCGACACAGTGCCATTTCGACACAGAAACACTCCAAAAAGTGAGTCATTTCGACACAGCTTTGGACGTTTCGACACACTTTCTCACAAATGCATATCTGTGTTTATTTATGGGGTGTCATTACATGGACTTTATCTTAGTTGATTTTAAAATTCCATAAATTTAACTAATTTGCATAAATTAGCATAAATTAACATAAGTATCGCTAAAAATGCGCATATGCCAGGTGAAAAACATACAATGTTCTAACTTTTCGCCAAAATCACTCACATAGGTGTTTTTTGTGTCTATACCCAGGTTTTTCACCCTATGGTAGTCGTTTCACTAAGTTTTGAAGATCTCGGAGCAACCTTGTTTGCATAAATAACCATAAATTAACATAATTGAAGCCGAAAAAATATAAAATGTTCTAACTTTTCGACAAAATCGCCAATAGCGGTGTTTTTGGTAACTATACCCAGGTTTTTCACCCCATGGAAGTCGTTTCACTAACTCTTGAAGACCACAGGACAACCTAATTTGTATAAATTAACATAAATTACCATATTTGAAGGTAAAAAATATAAAATGTTTTAACTTTTCAACCAAGTCACCCACAGAGGTGTTTTTGGTGTGTGTCTATACTAAGGTTTTTCACCCCATGGATACCAAAAACACATTCGTGGGTGACTTGGTTGAAAAGATGGAGCATTTTATATTTTTCTGGCTCAACTATGTTAATTTATATTAATTCATGCAAACTAAGTTGTCCTGTGGTCTTCAAAATGTAGTGAAACGACTTCCTTGGTGTGGAAAACATGGGTATAGACACCCGGAACACCTCTGTGAGTGACTTGCTTGAAAAGCTAGAGCATTTTTAAGATTAGTGGCTTTAAATATGCTAATTTATGTAAATTTATTCAAATTAGATGGGTTTGTGGAATTTTAAAATCAACTAAGACAAAGTCCACGAATTATCAGCCTGGATTGAAACTCAAAAGGGGTACTGGGATGATTGCTAGTAGTAGTACTTTTTGCCCCCATCTGGGGAGGGTCATTAGGGATCTGTTCCGTCTGTTGAATGCTGTGTACGGCATTGTACGGAAGCACTAGTCTACAGCAATCATCCAAGGGCAGCTGCAGCCTCCTTGTATCTGGCTATAATCTTCGGGCGGATTGCCAGTGGCGTACCCTGGTTCCTCCGCTCAACAGCGGAGCCAATGCAGCACCCGCATCAGTGCTGGCGCTGATGTGGGCCGTGGTAGCCTTAAATAACCGGCAATAGCGTGTTTGACATTAGGTCTCTCACGTGGGATGAATGGAGTTACCCATAGGGAGTGATCCTTCCTATTGTTACTCTGGGGACTATCCGACCCGAGGATAGCGCAGCTGCGCAAATGCCACAGAGTTTCATCATTAAATTGTACAGCGAAACTCAAGTCTCCGGTCGTCTGGGCATGTCTGGGGATATATCCCCTAGACATGCCCAGAACCCCTTATCGGGCGAGCGAAGGAAAACGCTCTCAATAACCCACCATGCCCTATCACCCCCACCCTCACATCATCATCTGTACATCATTCATCTCATTAATTGACTACAACGTTTTTATCGTATTATAATGTCACTTAAAAGACCTTTTGTGCCGAAGAGTGACGTAAAGCAATGATTTACTACTACTACTGAAACACAAAAATTACATTTCATAAAATGTGTCGGAACGTCCAAACCTGTGTCGAAATGTCTCCTACATTTTTGGACAAAAACAACACGTTTCTGTGTCGAAATGGCACTGTGTCGAAATTGTTTGTGTCGAAGTGACTGGCACCCCTGATAAAAGCTTCTGCCCGCCACTTCTAATATAGTGGGGCGGCATAGCTTGAAATATCACAACAATCTTGCATTTTTTGATAAAAACAACAAAATTTGCACAGATGTTGACAAGTATATAAGTATCAATTTCTGATATGGATGTTTTTTATTTCGACTCCAGAATCCAATATGGCTGCTTAAATCTAAAATGGCTGCTACCGCCCTAGTTGAATTTGTAACTTTTGACTTAATAACCCTAGAATATAATGTAACACCTCATTTTCGACTAATTTGGGTACACTGATGACGTTGAAAATGTTATTTTTACGTTTCAAGGTTATCCAGAGGTAACAACCAAGATGGCTGCCAATATCCAACATGAAAATCATCATTTTTTGGCCAGTGTTTATTTTTAAGTATTTCATTCTCAAGTGATAGGTCCAGAATATAATTGCCTTCTTCATTTTGTACTAATTTAGGAGGTTGAATGCAATTTAATTACTATTTTTTACGTTTCAAGGTTATCTCGAGGTAAAATAAAAAATTATCGGCCTCCTTGATTTTTCAACTTTTGACATAATATAGTCCGATAGAACACGTGGGGGACCCTGCATTGTTTGTTATAAAGCATTTCTTTATATAAATTGAAAATTCATATCTTCCTGTTCAAGAATCCGCTGTGTGTAAACACCACTTGGCTTTTTTAAGATGGCCGCCATTATTCAAGGTCAAAGGTCAAAAGATTAAAAATACGACTTTCTATTAAAAAAAGCTAGTTAATAGTGTAATATCTCGTTTCTGTGTGATTTTCACTGGACAATTGATTTCTGATATTATTTTGATGATTCAAGGTCATTTTCTAGGTCAAAAGGTCAATTTGAAAGTCAAAATTACGAAAAAATTATATTTAGCAAAATGCAAATACGAACAAGTGTAATACGTTATTCAAGGTCATTTTCAAGGTGAAATGTCAATTTAAAGGTCGAATATGAGTAAAGATATAATTTTTCAACAAATAAAGCAAATTGTAATACCTCGTGTAATACCTCATCCGTGTAATTTTGACGGGATAATTCAATTCTAATATTATTTTAAAAGTTAAAAGGACACTTTGGGGGTCAAAATGAAAAAATGATATTTAGCAAATACAAGTAGGAACAATAAGTATTGTAATACGTCATTTGTATGTGATTTTGACTGGAAAATACGTTTCTGATATTATTTTGATGATTCAAGGTCATTTTCAAGGTCAATTTGAAGGTCAAATTTGTGAACACATGCTTTTCAGCAAACACAAGTAGGAAGAAGAATCTATTTGATGTGATTTTGACTTGTGAATACGTTTATTTGCTTATTTCGGTGATTCAAGGTAATCTTCAAGATAAAAAAAGTAGAAAATACGCTGTATGTGAAAATCATGTTTAATATAGGGGCCTACGTGTATATCGTAGTTCGATGATCGTAGTGGAAAAACAATATCATAGAATTTGATACAAATATCTGTGTTTTCCAGAAAATGTGTTGGCAAGGCATTTTTTCAAAGGGGCATTGGAATCTAAGATGGCCGCCATTTGTGCAAGGTCAAGCAATAAATTGATTACAATTTTGACAGAATAGAAGAAAATTCATGATTTTGGTGACTACATTCAGAGTTTTCATGACAAAAAGTACTTTAGACAATGCATTGTTAGTAAAATCTAATATGGCCGCTATTTTTTCAAGGTCACACACTATATCTATGAGTATATTGCTCCTCCCTATTTCCATCAACTCTTCCGTCAGGACGACGGGGATAAATAACTCCTATTAGTTCATTCTTCGGTTATTTCTCACTTTATTGTAGTCTAGACATTCATATAGTGCACACAGTCCCCAAGCGGAGTACGACGATCTAACGCCATGCGGCTTGGCCCTGAGCTTGAGACGGAGGCAGCGAGATGAGTGAAAGCGCCCTCGGCTGGACGCGCGCTCGATTGGCGGCAGAGGCTGTTCAGAACGAAGCTACGGGGGCCCGGCCACTCATCAGTGGTCGGAAAAGTCCCGAGCAGTCCCGAGCGGGTGAGACGCTATCCCCACATTAGGCCTACAGCGTGGGTGGTTGGTAAACATCGCAGGCACAGCATAACGAATTATTATTTAAAGATTATATTCAAGTTCCAATCCTCTCAACACCATTGTTCCAATCCTCTTAACACCATTGTTCCTTGACTTATGAATTATGTTGCTGCGCTACGAGTAACGGCCAACCTATATAAATCTAATTAATACATTCGATACTTATTAAGAAAATTACTTTTGTAAGTAACTTAATTAAGTAACATTTCACATTATTATTTTAATTATGCCAAGCCTGGCAAACTTATATTTACAAATTGTGATTATTACAGTTCATGTAGTTGGTCCCGCCGTAGATGTCGTTAGGAGCCACTAAGGCATGGACCATCTGCACGAAGCGTGCGGGAGTGTGGATTTTTCGTCCAACTCTAGTCTGTTTTACGGTTGCGTCTGGTACAACTTTGTCGCCGTCGGCGATGTTCGAATTGTTTTTAACATTCCGACTATATCGATATGTACGTGGTAGAATCTCTCGGTAGGTTCGTCGAATTTGCCTAAAACTGGCTTATTATGGCGAGATACTTTGGCAGTCTGGCAACCTTTGCAAGAACGACACCATTTAGCGATATCTATATTCATTCCGTGCCAGACAAATCGTATATTAATCAGCGGCTTTGTAGCCCTATGCGATGGATGACC
This sequence comes from Flabesymbios commensalis, assembly GCA_964017125.1. NCBI lineage: Eukaryota > Metazoa > Annelida > Polychaeta > Terebellida > Flabelligeridae > Flabesymbios > Flabesymbios commensalis. The sequence goes on along the minus strand of OZ024907.1, from coordinate 58,554,965 downwards.
TAATCCGTGTTAAAAACCTGTTTTCGATTTTTTGCTGTAATATACGGCCGAATGTGTCCTGTTGATACATCACACCAAATCAAATTGTTATCAAATGATTTGAGTAATTGAAAATTCATTGTAGACGACTTTGAATGTCGCAACCGCGTAAATTCTGTGTCCAAGGCTTGATCTGCACTTAATTCTTTATAATTTATAGTTGGTCGATTGTCTATGAAAGACACGGACGGTCATGCCAAAGCGTCGGCGACGAAATTTGTCTCTCCTATCACATATCTTATGTCTATTGTGAACTCGGCAATAAAAGCCAACTGTCTTGTTTGTCGCAGTGACGGGCGTTCAGTGATTGATGTCATTAAGAAGGTTAAAGGTTTATGATCGTTGTTTACAAAAATATAAAGGCCTCCTAAGTTATGCCTGAAATGTGTATAGTGGCGTACATTGCTAAAAACTCGCGATCGAACGCGCTGTAACGTGTCTCTGCGGGAGTTAGTTTTTTACTGAAAAATGAAAGTGGCTGCCAGACGTTATTGATGTACTGTTGCAAAACGCCACCTACGGCGAAATCACTAGCGTCGCACGTGATATTTAATGGTCTGGGTGTACCAAGAGGGTTGCGTTATCAAGTATTTGCTTAGACTCAATAAACGCCAAATCTGCACTTTCATTCCACTTCAAGTCGAAATTTGACTTAGGTGACAATCTTGTATGTCCTTCATTAGCAGCAGTCAGTATTTGATTTAACGGCGCAATGTGGTATAAATCTATGATAATAGTTTATCATTCCTAGATATCGACGCAACGCTCGTTGCTTTTTAGGCCTAACGAAATTAACTATCGCGTCTATGGCACTGGGTAACGGTGAAATGCCTTCTGCGCAAGCATGATGTCCTAAAAAGCTTAATTCAGTAGTACCGAACTGACATTTCTCTGTGCCTATGAATATACCATATTCTGCTAAATGGGTAAAAATAATTCTCAAATGTTTTTTTATGCGTACAATGGTCGGGGCTTGTGACTAACAAATCGTCCAAATATACGAATACGAAATCTAATCCGCGCGTAACGTGATCTATAAAACGTTGGAAGGTTTGACCAGAATTTCGTAAACCAAACAGTGTCCTAGTGAAGTTAAACAGACCGAAAGGTGTGGTAACCGCTGTTTTATGTACGTCGGACGACTCAACCGGTATCTGATAATATGCCCGTACCAAGTCTATTTTGGAAAAAACTTTTGACCCTGCTAAACGTTGAGTAAAATCTTGTATATGGGGAATCAGATATCGATCCGGTACTGTCTGAGCATTTAAACTTCTATAATCTCCGCACGGTCTCCAGTCTCCGTTTTTCTTAGGCACCATATGAAAATATTACCATTTTAAAATATTTCATTTCTAATCACCAGAACGGCGTAAATAGAAAGAAAAAATCTTTAAATTCGTACTATTTAGGGATGACCCAATCAGTCCAATTTTACTGTGCATTCCAGCGTGTCGGTCATCTTGGAAAAGACTGATCGCATGTGGTTGTCGTCCAAATTTATTAAAATTTTCTCAGTTTTTAGCGAAAGCGCATGTACCTCTCTTCAGATAACCTTTCTAACTAACCTCACTGACATTATTTATTAATGACCTACAACCATCACGTACCTTGCAAAAAATGATGTGTCATTTTTTGAAAAAAATCCCCTAATTTTTAAAACTATCCTGGGCTGGCTCAAAACCAGTGGTTTTGCACTGTCGTTTGGTTGCTTTGTGAAAACAATATGCTGGAAGAAAGTTGCGAGTATGTTTCACCGTCTTCGCTCCTCCATATTTCCATCAACTCTTCCGTCGGGACGACGGGAATAAATAACTCCTATTAATTCATTCTTCGGTTATTTCTCACTTTATTGTAGTCTAGACATTCATATAGTGCACACAGTCCCCAAGTGGAGTACGACGATCTAACGCCATGCGGCTTGGCTGTGAGCTCGAGATGGAGCGTTCGTTCGACTCAGTGGCAGCAAGATGAGTGGAAGTGCGTTCGGCTGGACGCGCGCTCGATGGGCGGCCGAGGCTGTTCAGAACGAGGCTACGCGGGCCCGGCCACTCATCAGTGGTCGGAAAAACCCAGCAGTCCCGAACGGGTGGGACGCTATTCCCACACAGCGATATGATTTTCGACAGAATAGAAGCAGATTCATGATTTTGATGTCTACTAGAGGATTTTCAGATATGCTTTAGCAAAATAATACAAATATGAACAAGTGTAATATTGTATTTTTTTGTGTGTGATTTTGACTGGAGAATAATATGTTATTTTATTATTTTGAAGATTCCAGATCATAAGGTCTAGAATCCGCTGTATGTTTACAACATTAGCGCCTATTATATTGGCTTTTTCAATATGGCCTTTTTTCTAAATGGCCTCCTTTTTGAAAACCCCGAAAATATTGATCCATATACATGTGTAACGTATTTCGATGATCTTAGTGGAGTTGATTATCAAAATCATGGAAATTGGTACAGATATTCTTCTAAAAATGGGTTTTTAAGAAAAATGTGTTGCCCACGGACATTTTCGAAATGACATCGCAATTCAAGATGGCCGCCATTTGTGCAGGTTCAAACACACTTCAGATATCATTTTCGACGGAATAGAAGAAAATTCATGATTTTGTTGTCTACAATGCAGTTTTCAGCTATGGTAGGGTTTTCAGATTTGCTCGACATGGTGATGTTGCAAAAATACTTGAGATATTGCATTTTGGGAAAAATGTAAGATGGCCGTTATTTTCCCGTGTCTAAAAATAAATTAGCATCATTTTTTACATAATATAAGTAGATTGATGCTTTTAGTGTCTACCATGGTGTTTTTAGATATACCCTACAGTGGTGCGGCAAAAATAGTTTAGATATTGCATTGTGAGTAAAATCCAATATGGCTATTTTCGAATTGTAAACAGTAGGCCTAACTTGATTTCATTTTCGACATAATGGAAACAGTTGTGATTTGGTGTCAACCATAGAGTTTTCATATCCGATCAAGGCGATCTATCCTAGGTTTCAGCAAGGTGGCATTATTGTAGCATCTAAAATGTCTTCAGATATGGTTCACTGATTCATCAGTGCGGGGGAGGGGCAGGCTTAGGAACTGGTATCTTTGTTTGGGTTTGCAAATAATAGCCACCAGGCGGAGATGGTAGGAATTAACCAACCATAGACTAGGATATGGTTAAAATTGTCAGATGTGCCAAACCGCAGACAACAGTGATTACAGTCGGGAAGCTGATAGTCTGAACAGTGTCTGTGATTGAGCGAGTGGCACCACGATAGATGTGAACAGAGATGGTTGCTGTGGTAAAACTGAGACAATCAAAAACGTTGTCAAAGAGCAATGAATGCAGAAGAAATGTGCATAACGGGGCTTGCAGGTACGCCTGACATGATGGTGTAATTAGAAAATAATATTAGATATGATCGAAATGATGTTGGCCATAAGGTAAACAAAATGGCCGTCTCAGTGCCATGATCTAACAAGATATTTATCTCACAATGATTATGTGATCAAGAAATAAATCTTATCCACCCCATCATAATGATCAATTAATATTTATATTAAAAACGATTGATAGATTTTAAATCCTAAGTATAAATATCCCGTACAAAAATGCAAAATTATTTGCTTGTTATTTTAGATAGATTAGAGAAAACTGTGAATTTAGTTCGACCAGTCTACAAGAGACTTAGCTGTAATAGAGGCTTCTAGCTGAGGTTTCTTTGCTTTGACCTTAGGAATGATCTAGAATCACCAAAACAATACCATAAATAATTTTACAGAAAATATCATAACAAAGAGAGGTATAGCACTTGTTCCTATTTGTATTTTTTAAAAACATTTACTTTTATTTTGACCTTAAAGTTTTATACTTTATCATATTATGACTCTTTGACCTTCAAATTTACGTGATGATCTTGCAGATGACCATGAATCACCAAATGAATAAAACAAACATATTTTACAGTCAAAATCAAATTAAAAGGAAGTATAGTAGGCCTATCACACCTGACTTTGAATCATCAAAAGATCACCAGAAACATATTCTAAAGTCAAAATCACATACAAATGACGTATTACACTTGTTCTTATTTGTATTTGCTAAAAAATACCTTTTTTTGTAATTTTGACCTTCAAATTAACCCTTTGACCTTGAAAATGACCTTGGATCATCAAAATATTATCAGAAATCAATTCCCCAGTGAAAATCACACAGAAACGAGTTATTACACTAGTAACTAGCTTTATTTATTAGAAAGTCTTATTTTCACTCATTTGACCTTGAATAATGGCGGCCATCTTGAAAAAGCCAAGTGGTTGTAATGTCTACACACTGTGGATTCATGAATGGGAAGGCATCATCTTTCAATTTATGTAAAGAAATGCTTTATAACAAACAATGCAGTGTCCCCACGTGTGCTACCGGACTATAGGCCATATTATGTCAAAAGTTTAAAATTCAAGGAGGCCGATATTTTTTATTTTACCTCGAGATGACCTTGAAATATAAAAAATAGTAATTAATTCAACTTCTTAAATTAGTACAAAATGAAGTATACAATTATATTCCGGACCTATCATTTCAAAATAATACTTGAAAATAGTCACTGGCCAAAAAATGATGATTTTCATGTTGGATATTGGCAGTCATCTTGGTTTTGACCTCTGGATAACCTTGAAACGTAAAAATAACATTTTCAGCGTCATCAGTGTATCCAAATTAGTCGAAAATGAGGTATTACATTATATTCTAGGGCTACTATGTCGAAAGTTACAAATTAAAGTTGGCCGGCGGCGGCCATTTTGAATTTTGGCCGCCATATTGGATTCTGAAGTCGGAATTAAAAACATCCATATCAGAATTTGATACTCATATGGTTGTGCAAATTTTGTTGCTTTTATCCAAGAATGCAAGATCGTTATGCTATGCCGCCCCACTAATGAGTTTTTAAGGTCACGATAATAAAATATAACCAATTGAAAACTCGAATCTAGCTGGTATGAACAGTATAAACAGCCACCATTTTGTTTGAATTTCTCGAGTCTATAAATAACATCCAGCTTCCTGTCTGGAAACGAAGTGTCAGACAGGCATCCCGTCTATAGTAGTAGTAGTAGTAGTAGTAGTAGTAGTAGTAGTAGTAGTAGTAGTAGTAGTAGTAATAGTAGTAGTAGTAGTAGTAGTAGTAGTAGAAGTAGTAGTATTAGTAGTAGTATAGTAGTAGTAGAAGTAGTAGTAGTAGTAGTAGTAGTACTAGTATTAGTATTAGTAGTAGTAGTAGTATTAGTAGTAGTAGTAGTAGTAGTAGTAGTGGTAGTAGTAGTAGTAGTAGTAGTGGTAGTAGAATTGTAGCTTAACATCTCTTTTCAGCCGGGACTGTCATTCAAGTGACTTTGTTATTCCCCAGCAAACATGAGACGTTGGGCCAGCGTTGGTTTATTGTTGAGCAAACATCGTAGACGGAGGGCCAATGGTAAACCTACGCTGGCCCAACGTCCCATGTTTGCTGGGTCATGTTAAAAACAGTGCAATCTGTGCATAAAAGATGAATGGCCTACAGATCACGACGCAAGAGTCTGGTGATAGGACAGTCCGACATGGTGTGCTATTGAGTGTTCCCTTCTGTTACTTTACTTGCCAATAAGGGGATCTGGACATGTCTGGGGGATATTCCCCTAGACATGCCCAGATGACCAGAGATCGACTTGGGTTTCGCTGTGCAATTAAAACGCATTGACCGTTCGCTCAGCTCCGCTATCATCAGGTCGAACAGTCCCCAGAATAACAATAGTTGAGGGTAAATCGTGAGAAACTTAATGTCAAAAGTACCTGATATATACAGAGATGACAATGTCTCTGATACGTCGCCGAAAAGGTTGCATGACTGTATGCTCTCCAGGGGATTGAAATGGCACGTGATGGAAAATATCCAGTGACCAGGTGTAATACGGATCATTGTAGGCCTATATAGGCAAATCTAAGGTAAACATATAATTTATATATATACAAATTACACTCAATATATCACTACGGGTAGATTTACTTAGAAATATTGTCAAACTAACCCCTTCTAGTGTTCATTACTGTTTAAATTACTGTTTAAATTCACGCCAAAATAATTTTTGTAGGTTTTTTTTGCCTGTAGACATTAAATCACATCACTATAATGACGCAACGCCGTACTCAAAGCATGGTCACTAGACCTCTAATTATGTGTGTGGGGGGACGGCCATAATTCGGGCTAATCCCCTTGAGACGCATGGCTCATTAACCCTATCAATCCAACAGGTTATCAATAATTAATGGAAGATGATAGAGCAAATTTAGACAACGAGAAGATGGATGTTCACATCAAGACATGTGCCATTAAACCCATGGATTCATGCCCGCTGATTAATAGCAGCCATTGGAGAAATGACACAGAAAACAGACTGTATTATCGAGGGCTTTGTACAAACAGGTTTAAAATAATTGGAAATAAAATAAAAATTACTAGTATGAAGTTATGTTATGTTTTTGTTATAATAAAAAAGTATCCTGGGACTTTAACTTTCACAAGTTAGCGTGACATGACCACGCAGACTGACCGATGCAGTCACACCCTTTAAATTCCAGTCCCAAAATACATGAACTACTTTTGTGGTGAACAATGAATTGCAGGACGTTTAATTCGCGCTCCTAGTGCGCAATGCGTAAAAAATAATTCCAAGCGAAATACAAGTATACTACAGTACCGGGTAGTTATTTTTAAGTTCGTCAATGTAAATTTGTATGTGCATATCATTAAAAAGTTTAGTAGTAACAGAGTTACTTTTTTTAAATGTGGCAATTACAGCAGGTTTGTGTTTAAATATTACCTTTATATTATTTTGACACCAATTCATTTATATTGTGGGACCATTTCATGCTTCAAAAACATCGAAATCGGGAGAGATAGATATAAAATGTAGTCCCTAAGCTGGTGGTAACAAAGCATATATGCTGCATTTGATAGTTCCCGTGTACTCTCAGAGTGTAGATGAGGACATAACATTTTCATGTTGAAATAGAAAAAAAGCCCGGCGTTTAAGCACCCTTTTTATTTTTCATATTGATAGAGCATGTCCTGATGATTAGAAGAATGCTGGGGCCTGGTAGACCCAAGCTTATGTGCCATAATAGGCTACATGTAAGTCTAAGGGAGGGGTAATATGTGTGGTGAGACGTTCATGTGCCCCTCTCGGATAACAATTTTTCTAGCCTACAGCGCATTTTTTGCCCCTAGATAATTTTCTTTTTATTTTTTTGTCAATAGTAAGTCCATTTCGCAATAAAAATCATCTTGACAGTTTTTGTTGCAAAATTAACGAAATCTACACGATGAATTGGTCCGACCCCACTTGGATTATGCCGCCACGGTTTGGAGCCCACATACTTCCGATTACATCACAAAGGTTGAAATGGTGCAGAGACGTGCTGCAAAGTATGTGTGCAATCGCTGGCACAATATACCAGCAGTGTTAGTGAGATGGTTGGCCACCTCAGCTGGGAGTCCCTCGCTATACGTCGCAATTACAGGAGACTACATATGATGTACAGGATTACGCATACGTTTGCTGGGATGCCTGGCAGAGGTGGCTGATTATCCGCTGATACCATCCACCAGACAAACACGTGGGTTCCATCCGTGGAGGTGTATTCCATTGAGTCTGTCCAATGACCCATACAAATTCTCATTTCTACCCTCCACCATCTCCGTTTGAAACAATTAACCTCCCCACCCTGGACTCCTTCCGCAGACAACTCATTCACATGTGAACCCCAAGGTTTTTTTAACTTCACCTTTTATTTTCACTGCACCTTTTTTTTAGTTTATAAATAACCTCCTGTTTTTATTTTCATGGGTCATATTTCACATCTCACATCTACACCGATCTTTAAATGCACCACCGCACACACACTACGGCATGCAATTCTTCATCTGAGGAGTGATCGTTGTCACCGCAAAGAAGAAGAGAATGTCCAATTATGGCATATACACCCAGAACTTGCCGATATAGCGCCATTAGCCTTTGGCCGATAGTTATAAGCTCAACTGACTTAAATCACTTTCCTCGCATGATTTATCTCCCTTTATTATCTATGCCTTTAATTTTTGTGTGCATAATAAAGGGACAACACAATTCTATCAAAATAGGCCTACTATCGTTTATTGCATAAGATCAAGTTGAATATCTGTAAAAATAGATAGCCTGTAGGCCTATAGTAGACATGCTTCCATGAACTAGGCTAGTTCTATCCCCGATGCAACCCTTCAGCTGAATTACTTATGTTGCGCTCACTTTTCTGGCTTTCTGATTTGGTTGTTTGGTTATTTTACAAGATAAACATGCCGATTGTTTATTAATTTTAAAAAAATACTTAACGATTATTTTGTTGTCAGGTATACCCATAGAAAACGAAATAATATTATTAACTTTTGAAAAAACGTTGAGTGTATTTAATTTGTATTGCGCTGTCTATTTTGAATCTAGCACAGATGAAAGTTAAAAGAAAGAGCAGGTGGTGTGATGAGCGATAAAATAAGATACTCCGATAAAATGAGAAACTAATAAGCGAGTTCATTCTATTCTATACTCGCCGTCAAATTAACCAGAATCGCATGATTTACGGCGATTTCTCCGTCAATTCTGAACCGATTTTCTTGAAATTTTGCAAAGGCCATTTCCTATTTAAATCCTAACAGCGGTAAAAAATTCGCAAAATTATATTTAATATTTCAAAAGTTAGACCATTTGACATGTAATAAAATTCTAGAATTAGTTTAATGGGTTTATAGAGGGACGTCGTGATTTCAATTTATTACATGTCAAATGGTCTAACTTTTGAAATACGATATATAAGTTTACGAAATTTCCAGGGATATTGGGATTCTGTTGAGATATGATTGTTACAAAATTTCATGAAAATCGGTTGACAATTGACCGAGAAATCAGCGAAAAACATGCGATCCTGGTTGATCACTTTTAATGTGACTTTGGGTATAGTAGGTCTACTGTGGTCTGCTGAAAAATTAAAATTTTATAGAAAATTAGGCAGACATATGAGAAATACAAATCTGTATTTTTTAATTAATAAAACGTAGTTAATTCTTTTTGCAATACTTTTTTTCTCACTTAGTTTCAGAGTCTAGACTAGTCTATACCTAAAGTCACATTAAAAGTGATCAACCAGGATCGCATGTTTTTCGCTGATTTCTCGGTCAATTTTCAACCGATTTTCATGAAATTTTGTAACAATCATATTCTAACAGAATCCTAATATCCCTAAAAATTTCGTAAAATTATATATCGTATTTTAAAAGTTAGACCATTTGACATGTAATAAATTGAAATTATTACGTCATCTATAAACCCATTAGACTAATTCTAGAATTTTATTCATGTCAAATGGTCTAACATTTGAAATATTCAATATAATTTAGTGAAATTATTACTGCTGTTAGGATTTAAATAGAAAATGGCCTTTGCAAAATTTCAAGAAAATCGGTTCAGAATTGACGGAGCAATCGCCGAAAATCATGCGATCCTGGTTAATTTGACGGCGAGTATAGTTATGTCTCTCAGGAAATTATGAAGAGAAATCTCAGAAATCATTCTGAAATGTGATTATACTGGCGGTCAAATTAACCAGGATCGCATGATTTTCTGTGATTTCTCCGTCAATTCTATACCGACTTCCTTTAAATTTTGCAAAGGCCTCTTTCTACTCAAATTCTAACAGCCCTGAAAATTTCGTAAAATTAGGACTAGACCCTATATAACGTATTTCAAGAGTTAGACCATTTGACATGTAGTAGATTAAAATTACGACATCCCTCTAGGCCTATAACCCCAATAAACTAATTCTAGAATTTTATTACATGCCAAATGGTCTAACTTTTGAAATATTAAATATAATTTTGCGAAATTTTTACTGCTGTTTATGATTTTAATAGAAAATGACCTTTAGAAAATTTCAAGGAAATCGGTTTAAAATTGACGGCAAAATCGCCGAAAATCATACGATCCTGGTTAATCAATTTTAATTTGACGGCGAGTATAGATACATCACAAAAAGTCATTTTGAGGTTTTTGTTCTGTTTTTTTTTCAAGATTTAGGCCTATGTGAATTTCTGAGACACTGCAATAAAAGCCAAAACTAGACTATGTCCACTGCCCTATGGGGAAGTTCCGGAAGCCATCATTAAGGCTGTTTCGAGAGAACAATGTGGGAATCTCTAAGAATTGAAATACCCGGGGAAGGCTGCACTAGTTTGCCCAGTGTGATAACTGGGTGATGTTGCCAGCCTTACGCTTACTCATGGGGCGCACTTAGCCATAAGGATGAAAATCCATCAAAAATTTTCTTCTTTCATGACCCCCTCGTAGACTAAAACAAAATTTTTAAAAAGGGGCTGGAGGCTATGCCCAAATATCTGATTGTTATGTACATATGGAAGTTGTATCTGAAGAGTGCTGAACAGTGTGAAAGTCTGTGTCCAGAAAAATGTCACATCATAGGGAGAGTCATGTCTGAACAGGGTCATATTTCGGGGGACTACTGTATAACATTTCTTTTCGTAAAATTTTTATGGTAGTTGCCGCAAAACTAGATAATAGTTCTTGCAGAATTTCATGGGAATGAGATAATAATTGCCTGAGAAATTGAACAGCGAAAAACCTGCAACGCAGAAGTGACAGATTAAGTTGACTTCTAATATATTGGGCTTAGAGAAGGGCAATATTTAATACATGTTAAAGAGACTGAATTTTAAATGATACATTATTTTTCTATGAAATTTACAGTGCAGTCAGCACATCACTAGAAATCAGAGAAAATCAGATTTCTACTATAATCGCTCAGTTAGCTATTGAACACTGCTATTTATCTAGATTAATTAGCAGCTGATGGAAGATTATTCCAATCTAGTATTGTTTTGTACAAAAAGGAATTTTGTCCCAGTGTGGTGTTTAATCTAATGTGTTGAAAGAATTGATTATGTCCACAATGTCTGTCTGGTGGTCACTCACAAGAACAGCAATTAGTCCATTGTAAATTTTCTACAGGCTTATCAGCTTGAAAATTTTCCTTCTTTTTTGTAAGTCAGTGCAGCCCAAAATTTTGGAGTAGGTCACTCACAAGAACAGCAATTAGTCCATTGTAAATTTTCTACAGGCTTATCAGCTTGAAAATTTTCCTTCTTTTTTGTAAGTCAGTGCAGCCCAAAATTTTGGAGTAGGACATTTGAAGCACATGTTACAAATTGTGCATCAGCTCTTTGAATTGTAGAAACGACACACAAGACATTTATACAAAATGGTGACCCTTTCTTCTTCATCACTATTATAACTTTGCTCATGGCTTTGATTTGATATTTTATTACTGAGTATTACTTTCCTTACTTCTGATTTTAAAACTCTTACTGTAAGAGCTCATATTTCTTTTATTGATCAGTGACCTCCCATTACATGTTAAATCACAATGCAGGTTATTTTCTGCCACTGCCTCTTGTACAGGTAAATCAGAAGCGTAAAAGATTTTTTATGTTAGATTATTTCAACTGAGAGTGGTAGGCTCTTTTTTTATCAGCTTAATAGTGTTATTGGTCATACCCTCAAATCTGTTCCAGTTAATCTATATTTAAGAGTTCTTGGCTTTACTCCACATTGCCTATATGTATTCAGTAAAAGGAAACAGAACACTTTGCTTTGTCAATGCCACAGATAAGCTGTCAATTGAGTATCACCCCTCATTTTAAAACTTAATTTAGTGCTCAGAAAAATAATTGAGTGTTGAAAATTTCGATAAACATCAATTTGAATTGGATTGAGTATTTTAGTGCTTAATTCTTTGATATGTTTTTAGGGGATTTTAAGTATATTATAGTATATTAGTTGTTTTCCAGAAACCAGTTTCCTCTTGGGCCATCTCAAAAGACTTAATGGACATGTGCAAAAAGTTTGATATCAAAGATTGATTTCTGTTTAATATATAACTGTTTTTTGTACTGTCCATACACAACATACATGTCTTACTCATCTCTACATTAAGAAAATATAATGTGGTTTAGATCAATAACTGTTACTGATCTAAATGAACTGCAGTACACAGATATTTTTTAAGAAAGATTTGAGAAATTAACATTTGAATTGATTGTTGTTATGCACTGCATTCAATTTAATTTAAGTTTAAAAAAAAAATTTGTGTGGTATAGTCTGGCAATTACAGTACTTGTTAGCCCGCCTTTTAATTTTAATTAAAAAAGATGGGCTATTGCAATTGAAGTTCAGCGGCGTCGGCGTTAACATTTACTTGTGGGCGCGATAACTTGAAAAGTTTTTCATGTATCCTTCCCAAATTTGTTATGCATGTTACTAATGACCAGTTCTCGGACAAGTTCAATAATGGCCGAAAACAAATTCAAAATGGCAGACTTATTGTGATTTTTCGCCTTTTACGTCAATAATTTGACCTTGTGGGCGCGATAACTTGAAAAGTTTTTCACGTATCCTCTTCAAATTTGCTATGCATGTTACTAATAAGTAGTTCTTGGACAAATTCAATAATGGCTGAAAAAAAAATCAAAATGGCCGATTTATTGCGATTTTTCACATTATACGTCAATAATTTGACCTTGTGGGCGCGATAACTTGAAAAGTTTTTCACGTGTCCTCTTCAAATTTGTTATTCATGTTACTAATAAGTAGTTCTTGGACAAGTTCCATAATGGCTGAAAAAAATTTCAAAATGGCCTATTTATTGCGATTTTCCACATTTTACGTCTATAATTTGACCTTGTGGGCACGATAACTTGGAAAGTTTTTTATTTATCATCTTCAAATCTGTTATGCATGTTACCAATAACCAGTTCTTGGACAAGTTCAATAATGGCTGAAAAAAAGTTTAAAATGGCCGATTTATTGTCATTTTTCGCATTTTACGTCAATAATTTGACCTTGTGGCCACAATAATGACTTCAAGTTCAATAATGGCGGCGGGCTATTGGAGAATATGTGCTCTTGTTTTATTTGTATCAGTGATCCAAAACTTGCAACAATAAACACTTGTAAAAGAAAGTGCATTATTACATCTATGTTTATTTACAGTTATACCTTAACCCTTACAGTGCGGGGATTGACTTTAGTCGTCAGAATCTGACGACTAAAGTCGACCCCCGCACTGTAGGAGTAAAAATATTTCTAATGGCCGTAGACCCATAACATAGGTATTCAAATGAATCGGAAAGAGCAGACTAAGACATTTATGTTGATTTCAAATTAAGAAAATACTCTTTGGTTTCAAAAAAAAATTCATTGCTTTAAGGGTTAATTGCAAACACTAGTTAACAAACATATTTTCTTTTTTTTAGGATAGAAGGTTCAACGTGAATGATGGACAGTGATTCGGCAGACAGTGATTTAGAGGTAAAAATTACTGTTGACTGAATCGCATCACGATCTATTTGCATCGACTGAACAGTCACCATATGTTAATCTATCATGTAGATATATATCCCAGGATCTCATGGATGCGAGTGTGCAAATTACGTAGACTTGATTTTTCTTCAGATTATGTTACCATGACCGTAGATCATGAAAAATGATGTTGTTCATTCTGAAAGTGGTTTCTTTTTTCCTCATGACCCTATTTCTATTTTGCTGGTAGCCAAATTACGCAGATTGATAATTTGGTAGCACCAATGGATTCCTGAGACGATGAGCTCTTAGAGTATACAATCCACATTGTGTAATAAAAATCAGGCATGCAATGTCAATAATGACCACTTTCCCTTATATTTCCAACAATATGAAATTGCCATATGTTACGCCGTTTCAGATCTAAATTTAATACAGTGGGACCTCGATATTCCGTCACCATCTGTTCCCAATAAATATGAACGGAATATAGAGTTTTGGAGCAGACAGCCCCCCCCCCCCCCCCAATAAGCAATGTTGGAACCGAGGATATATATATCTAATTCATACTATAATATTGTATTATTAGAAGCCTAGTTGTGCGAACCAAATAACTACATAAATGTGATACAAATTTAAATTTATTATATCAAATATATTTGAATGATTATTTCTAATATTTCAAATTTGTACTTTTTGACTTTTTCATAAATAAAGTCAGTAGCACATGGTGAAACTGAATGACTACCATAAAGACTTTAAAATGGAGTATTTTCATTCAACAATTCTACACAGTTACCCACAAGTTGCGTGGTGTCATCAGCAATAGATCATTGTGCTGATCATGTGATGTATCCGTGTCTCTTTGTGACCATGGTGACAATCAAGCGATGGCTAAGCCATGATATATGATTTTTCAAGTACCGTTTTCAAGTCGAGTAGTCTGAAGTACACTATTGCTGCTTCATGCTATTTCTTACTTGAACTGAGATGGGACTCTATAGATAGTTTCAGAAGCACGATGTCGAAGTTTATGCCAATGTGGGGTCAGCTGCAGCTGCTACTCTCTGTTGGCAGGTTGTTTAAAGCCCGCGCTGCGGCACAGACACCACATGATGCATACACGCACAGCATGTGTGGTGTGTAGCTGAACCGACCGGAGCTGTCAAACTCTCAAGCCTGTGTACAAACAAATAGCGTTCATGCCATTAATAGACGGACCGTGACAGAACAAGGGGATGCTTATGTATTGATTCAACCCTTTTCTCCCCGAGATTTGATGACTGAAGCAGACATCGCGATGGCAGAAAAGCAAAAATACATTGGGCATATCTGTTCCCATCAAAATCGTGATGGATGTAGAAGATGGCAGAACATCGGAAGATTGACCTCACAGGCCTCTCTGTATGTCAAATATAAACTAGAAGGGTCTAGTTTTTTGTAAACAAAAAACTGGAGATGTCTTCCCTCCAGTAGCATAACCATAAAGGTTGATAGCTAATAGATGTAGTGTCAATGGCTTTTATAATTAATGTTATTGGCCCAGCATCAAACCAGCACTGGTTCAACGCCAGTTGGCTGGGCTGCGTTCAATAGCAGCTGGTCTGGTAGTGCTTACTGCTGGCGGCGACTACAAGCTGACACCGAACCAATATCTGTTGAATGTTGAGCCAGCGTCCCCATTCAGCCCTAGATAGTACTTCTTGCTGGCGGCACCGGCACGTTGCTTTGAACCAAAGCTGGGTTAAGGCTGGCCCGCGGTAGAGCCCACATTCAGCGTGGCGCCAAGCAGGACACGGTAACCCAATACTGGGCTAATGATGGCTCAGTAGCGAAGACGGTGGGCCAACATTAGCCCAGCATTTGGTCAACGTCTCGTGTGGGCGGCTTCCGCCTGCATGATAGAAACCGCTGGACAGACGGACAGAGCGTGCCAGACACACTAAGCGTCGTGGACGGTGGGCCAACATTAGCCCAGCATTGGGTGAATGTCTCATGTTTGCTAGGGCGGAATGCCACTGTACAATGGAAACCGCTAGACAGACGGACAGACAGAAAAGACAGACTCACTCAGCAGACAAAGTTAAACCAGCATGTCCCCACCTATGTGTACAGAGGGGGAGACATAATGATTTCAGGTATAACATAGATCTATACATATTAGGAAAAAATAGTGTAAAAAAATTTCATGGGATAGTCACATCAGTTATCAGCCTTGATATTAAGCGAGCAAGAACAGAAAGAGCACTAAACACTACACTTCTCAAAATTTCAATGACTTATACACACCGTGACATACACTGGCAAAACAGCATCATATAAAGATCTCCCAACTTTTTCGGCATTTTTGTTCACGTAAACCATGTTTTTTTGCCATTCAATAACCCCATCAGCAGTTAATGTAGGTTCCAAACCATATCATTATTAATAAGTCACTCATGTACATTTTTCATTTGATTTTTTATTAAGTTAATCTTTGTGTTGCTTCAAAATGTTACATTTAAGCCATTCAGAAAAAGAAATTGTTCAAAGACATTTGGCAAAAATATGTGAGGAAGCGGCAGCTATTATTGATATATATTAGCAGTCATTATTTATATCGCGTGCATCACAATGTGCATTTTGTACAAAATCAAACTAAGGTCCTTAAGCAACCACTTCCAGAACGAACACCAGCATTTTTCATGATCTACTACATATATGGTCATATAAAAAATATATGGAGACAAAGCGAGTCTATATGCGATTTGCACACTCACATTCATCTGAGACAGGAGTAATACCGTATATCCCCGTGTATAATGCGATGTTTTTTCTCAGCTATTCATGTCACAAAAAGGCACCTCGTATTATACATAGATGTAGAATTTAATACAATTTGTTAGCTCTCTAGCGGTAAGTTCAGCGGTAAGTTCTCCAGCGGTAAAACGTATCTTAAAACGTAGGCCAGTCAGCGTGTTTGGTAAGCAGGCCTATACACACGATACTTTGCCTTTCCAACTAGTAGCAAACAAGAGACGGTTCACCCAATGCTGGTACATTGTTGGGCCACCGTCTGCGACGCTGACACAACATTGCACCAGCATTGGGTGAATGTGTCGTGTTTGCTGGGGGCCCCCGTCTCACATTCCCGCCGACGCGCGTGGCACCTTTGACAACCACGGGCAGATAAATGACGCCGTTAGTCTGCAACCAATTCACACTCCTGACCTGTTCATTTATATTAATAATGATTTAATCTAAGATCGCCTTTCATATGGGAGTGTTCTATTGTGTAAGACAAATCTGAACATGATTTTTTCCTATTGGAATGAGAGAATGCGTTGACGAAATATAACAAGATATCACTGAATATATCTCCTATCGCAAATTCTATACATGTAGGCCTCAGAATGTCCATATTGCTGGGATAACATTAACGCCTACCGCTGTTGCCGCGGCTGATACAGTATTGAGCAAATGGTGGTATCTGTTAGCTGTAGTTCATGGAGCGCTGCTGTGTTATTGCACCCTGACACCTTATACAGCCATGCACACCTCTTGTGTCGAGACAATGCGCTAGTCTGCAAATGTTTTACAATCACATTTTATCTTGAAGTGTTCTTATTTGAGCACGACGATATTAAAATATGGTCTTTGTAATAGAAAAATTGAAATAATATAAATTTGTTGGCGAAATATAAATACGGGTATTTTAAAATCAGTGTGTATTGTAGCCTATGCAGGCCTCAGAATGTCTGCCCATCGAGACAGTCCCGATGACATCCGCTCTGCCGTGGAAAATAAAAATACAGTATCTGCTTACTTTACAAGTAAGCAGGTACTGCCCTTTGGTTTTGCAGAGCTGTACTGTTGCCGCTGTTCCCGTCATTGAGCATCGTCCATGCAGGTGTGGCGGGGCTATTTATTAGAATAAGATAATATCCATGCCTCACATTTAGATGGCCCGTAACGCTATCGACCGGGACGCTGCCGACATCCAAAATTTTTTTTGACGTTTTTCAGGTAATCCGAGGCCTCAAATCTTAACTCGTATTATACATGGCGTCGCACTATACGCGGGGATATACGGTATGTCTTCCACCTGCATTCTGTATGAACTTATTCTTTATACTGCCGGAACCGAGGTATATGCGGGTCCATGATATATGTACACACGGCCGGAACCGAGTATACTCAGTTCCCACACATGTACGTTTGTTTACATTCATCAATATAACTCACGATGTCAGGCCATGATGGGAGGTGTGTAAAATTGGTGGCCAGCTTTTGGGCATAATTATATATAATTAATATCAATGATATATTTGTGTGTGGTTATGCATTTACAGGGTCACTTAATTGCAGACGTACCTGCGAGCCAACTTTTACGATGTCATCCGGATGCTAGCATTCGTTTGGAAAACAAAGTTCTATCAATGTTTCTCATTGCTAGATTTTACTTAGGATGTTTTTAAAATGATATTGTTTCACTTCTTCAAGTTTTAATGGCATTAATCCCGCTGACACGCTTTTATTTTCAGAATAATCCACCAGTGTTCAACCAGTGTTTGTATGAAATGCATTATCGCGTTGTCTGCCATTTTGGTTGATACACATACAGCTATAATTCTACAGTGTATGTTGTGATCATTATTATTTTTTAGGTCCACAATTACCTAATGTGGGATATAATTGTAAAACCTTTTTTCAGACTGCCACTGATGAGAGGAAGCATTTGAGATTGATTTCTGCTGTCACATCGCTGGACAAAAAAAAGTAAATTTTAATAAATAGATTACAAGCTTGTCTGTCTTTAATACTCTGCACAGTCAAACCTCATTATAACCAAATGTCAGGGACGTCGAAAATTGCTTTATTACATCTGAATTTCATTATAAACGTGTTGTTTCACACTCATCACCACAGATTGGTCGAGCATTCCTTAGTATTTGAATTGTTTAGCCTTCATGTGTGATGTGCCATATCAAAACCAGCATTTTATTGCAAATTAAAAAAAATAATTTAATAAGTGGTACTTAAATGGTTAGGGAACAGCTTTCTAATGAATCTAGAATTATTAAGTTATCTCAGTTATAGACTAAATTATCGATAAAGGAAACTTGGAAGACATTTTTTAGCCCCAATTTTGAAAAAATTACCCATAGTTGACAAATCACAAGATGGAATAAGGCGTCCTTACAATTAATTAGGGTTTAGTCTTAACTTATCGCTTACCATTGCAAGTATCTAATTCTAGGAACCATGTGTATTTTCTTAATTATTATCGATCACTTTTCAAGAATGATAATTTTAGCAGAAAAAAAAATTGCCATGGCACTTAGTAAAAAGGTAACGACAAACTACTGTAAATGTTGTTTTGTAATAATTTGCCAACCTTATACCCTTTCACATTTTTATAACCAACATGGCCATAGAGATGTTATATAGCACAGCTTGGGGTGTTTTGTAGACATTCCCAATGATCTTTGTATCACCTGTCCCAAATAAGTAGTTGCCATGCAACCTATGTTACTTATTCACACAAAATCATAGAAAAAACGTATATTAATGTAATACAAAATGAAATAAATCAATTTGGTAACATATATCATAATTTTTTGCCAACAAAGCATGGTAGAGAAATTGAAATGTAACTTTATAAGGCCAGACATTTTTTATCTAATGTTTTACGGCTGGATTTGTTAAGAATACAATGCTGGGAATCGCAATACAAATGAATAAAAATGTCCTGCTTCAGACTTTTATAATCAAATTTTCTTATAACAAAGATACAAAAGAATGTCATGATCTGGAATAAAAACAAATTATCTGTCTATGTACTTAAAATCACAAAAGAAAGCTTCTTATACTGCAGAAATCTGTGGCAATGGAAAAATGTGATATTCAAAATTTATTTTTATTTTCAAAATTGACAAATCAATCTCTGCGAGCCCGAAAACATACGATAAAAAATGTTTGGCTTAATCACAGATTGAAAACAACAACTTGTGTCAAAAGAAGTTATCAACTCTAGAATTGTCTTAATGACGTACATGTACATGTATTGGTAACTTTGTCTTTGAGTAAAACTATTGTTGACCTATAGAGTTTATTGTGTATATCGAGATGAACTAAATAATTTATTTTCATATTACCAGATACTATAGAATAGATGTAACTGTTACTATTGCTCATTGGACTATAAGGCTTTGATGTCATCCTCATTAATAAGACTTTTGACCACAAAGTTTTTTGCTCATATATTGTTATAGTATAGTGCATGACATGTTTTAACTGACAATGAAGTACTGATTTCTTAAAAAATATTGCTAAGTGGTATATTTTATATTCTTTTCAGTGTCTTCACTCCTGAACGGACCGAGGTGGCTATGCGAGTTTCTGAGTTCCACGTCACTAGAGCTGATGGTAGGAGGCTTTTGTATTACATATATAGCTAGGAACCCTCAACCCTCTTAGCATCAACTACCCTTTTTACCCCTCAGACACCAAGGCTGTGGGGTCCCCAGTGATCCCAAGGCGGGCTGGTGAGAGTTGCCCATTATTGTAAGTGAGATAACTTCATAAATCGTAAATTTAATGTAACTTTCACTCTTTATCTACCCATACGGTTGCTTAGACCAAGCACAGTGTATGGTCCCCCCCCCCCCCCCCCAACCACACACTGAAAACACGTGTGTCTCAAAACGCCGACAACCTGCCACACAGGTGACTATCTGCACCCCCTGTATGACATGTTTGGTGTTCTGGAAACTTAAACGAGGCTGTCTGCACAAATTTGTTTACAAGATAGTGCTAGTGCATGGTCCGGACACTTTGCACTGTGGGTAGTGTAACAGCTCCTATGATTTGTGTTTAACCTTTCAACCCTTTGCCTGCTGATCCCACTATTGTTGTTTTTAATGTGTTTTATTATCAGTCAACCAAATCGCTGTTATTGGGAATGAAATGTGTGTCTAAACATCAATATTTGCAAATATTTGTGCTCAAATCAAACAAATATGAGTAATTTGCAGCCGCTTGAAGTTGTCGGTCGCGGTAGCGAGACAAAATTTTAATAAATTAAATTAGCAGGATAAGGGTTAAGCACTAAGAACACCTATATTCGTGTTTATTTTTTTTTACCACAAAAAGCATCTTTTGAATGTGAAATATGTCTCGGTTGTAAATTAAAAAAAAAAAATGTGTCGGCCAATTTGAAAAATCTGAATAATTTTTGTTTACTTGAATTTGTTTTTCGCTACCCCGATTCACAATTTCAAGTTAATGAAAATTATTTATATAAAATAAATTGGTGGTAAAAGGGTTAATAGTTGTGACTGGAACTAATCTAGAGCTGACGTTTCCTCTTGCCTCTCAGCTGTATTTTTTGCATTATTTACATTTATTTACATTTTTGTTCAAAAATGTGTCAATTTTGTGGTTTAATGTTTAAAATTGTAAATATTCATTACTGGCAATTAAAGGGTTAATATGATTCACACGTTAGGCATACAGTGTGGATATATAATTGTCTTAGGTCATGGACTAATAAAAACAAAACCTGTTGTTTTTAACAGAGAAAGTGAAATTGCATGAACTTGTTGGTGCATTGAAAAAAGACAAAGATTTAGGTGGTTTGAAAACACAGTTGAATCGTTTAGAGAAAAAAAAACAGGTGGTAGACATACCGCTTCCCAAACCGCAGCAAGAAAGGGTTGGTATACATAACATTGGGATGTTAAAGCGCATGAAGATTTTTGTAGATTTGTATTTAGCTCACATTTATATTTAGTAAATTCCTTTACTTTCCGTGTGATTTACTAATCACAAAATACATGTGAGTTATTAATTGTTTTGTATATTTCCCATTACAATATGCTTTAATAAAAAATAAAGACATGTCTGTTCAACTTAATACGCTCATAATGGTGTTTTTAAAGTAATACATTTAAAGTAGTACATGTGAAAATTTTTCTAATTGTGTGATGTCCAACATTAATAAAATTGTCTTATTTAGATATCACGAGCTATTGCTTATGACTCAACAAAAAAGGAAGTCTCAAAATGGGGAGACATTGTGCAAAAAAACAGAAAGGTTAGTATGATGATCTTATCCATGTAAAATTTCTATTAATATTTGATTTTGTAGACTAAAAGAGAATTAAATCATTTATTTCTTCCCATTACCTGGTTCTTATCTGGAACCTTATTATTCAGTCACCTATTTTTATCCCCCGTCTGATGACGTTGGGATGGGGGGTATTGGTCTTCGCCTCGGATGTCTAGCCGTCTGCCCCATACTCATCCGTCTGTCCGCATTTTGTTTCTAGAGCAGATCTCGGACAAGCTCCCTACGGTCATGGAAAATCATGGAAAACCATGGAAATGGCGTGGAAAAGTCATGGTAAATGAAAATTTGGCAAAAAGTCATGGAATTTTGAACTTTCACAAATGTCTCTCTCATTTCTTTTGAAAAAAAAGTGTTGATTACATACACTTTTGTTCATTTTGGCTATCATCAAAATTGGGTAATATAGCTATACACCCCTGCTCGGATTATTTCTAAATATTTGCAGTATGCATATTGGCTCTAGGGAATTTGCCTGGTAAATTTTGTTGGCATTCTCCAGCTTCTTCAACAAAATCCAAGATGGTCGCCAAAATCCTATGTCACTCTCTAGAGCTTGAACTGCTTCATGGATTTGTTTCATGTTTGGTTCAAAGGAATAACCTTACCCTGGATGTGTGCTGATTAGTTTTTTGTGTGATTATGATAATAAAAACTTTTTTTACTTTTTAGGATTTTAGCTGATATTTCAGTTCTGTTCATTTTGGTTATTATCAAAATTTGGTAATATGGTTATACAGCTCAAATTTAATCTTTTGGGTATGCTCAGTGGCCCTGAGAAAATAGTCAGGAGAATTGTTATTTTTTTTTCATTTTTTCAACAAAATTCAAGATGGCCGTCGAATCACATGTTACTCTCAAGAGCTTGAACTGCTTCACCGATTTGTTCCAAGGAAGCAACTTACCCTGGCCATATGTTGATTAGATTTTGGCGTGATTCTGACATCACATTTTCACGTAGTATACATAAAAATTTGGTGACAGTACTGTATTTCTCTATAATTAATGTACTATGTGGGGCAGGTGGAGATGCAAGCTTTGCCCCTCAGGCAAATCTAGTTGTACATTGGCCTAGATGTTGACCCACCACTTTGGTCTAATTTATAACATTAGTATATCCAATTAAATGATTATTTACTTCACTATGCATGATTTCTGGTAAACCGTGCTAGATGGCTAGACCATCACTATAAAACCAAATGTGAGGTTTCAGGGGAGGATGCACCCTTGAATTTTAAACTTGTTTGAATTCAAAATAGCCAACTATTGTCCATTATTTACTTCAATATGTGTGATTTCTGGTAAGCTGTGCTAGATAGCTAGACCATTACTATAAAACAAAATGTGAGGTTTCTGGATTTCAGGATGTACCCTGGAAAATTTGGACTTGATCAAATTCTAAATAGCCAGTATTTACTTTCACTGCTGCATAACTATTAACATTTGCAACATGTGTGGTTGCCGACTCAGTAATTTCTGACGCGTTTTTTTATCATAAAAAACATGATCGACCACAGATATTAAAAAACCCTTAATAAATTAGTTATGATCTTTAAAATGCAAATAGAAAGAAACCATAAAATAAGTTGAATAAAAAAAAATCCCCTCCCCCCAATTTTTTTTCTAGAATTTACTGGACGAATAGTCGCAGGCAGAGCTGGTTGACTATATGTTAAAGATATGTTATTCATGGTTCCAAGAATCAATAAGATAGTAGTAGATTGTACTAACTTTGGAACATTGTTTTTGAAACTTATGACGTTTCGACTTGCTGCGGCAAGCCTTGATCACATACTGATGTCCTGGCGGGGAAATGGCTCAGACATCAGTGCAATGATCTTGTAGTAGATGGGTGGTTGCTAGTAGCCTTGCTACTTGTTCATGGTCGGGCATCATTGGTGTATATGGATGTCTTTACATCTATGCCAGTCTGGTTCTCTCTCCATGACATTGGATTAACATTTCTTTGTGAGTGTGATCACTTTTAAAGTGGGTCAAGCACGTCTCCAATCCAATTTGTCCTTGGATAGTTATGACAGTTATAGAAAAGAATATGTCTCAATTGTTGTATTTTAATGCACTTCTTTTAATTTAAATTTTATCAAACTTGGAATGCTGTCTATTCTCTCGTATTTTATAAAACTATGTGGAAAGAATTCTTGTGAGTAAAATTGCAAAATAAAAAGAAATTGGCAATTATATAGATTACTGACAAATATGTTTCTATTTATAATTTGAAATTCAATGGGTTTTAGGCAGAGCAGCTCGAGTTCCCAATCCAGAAACCCAGCATACGGATTGCAAGTACAGAAGAGTTTGTCAAACGGTTCAAGGTAGCAGCATCATATTATTGTTTCAACAGATAATGGACAAGAAAATACTGTTTTTCATATCTAGGAATATACAACATGTAGATAGTATACCGAGTGAACTTGTATGCAGTTACCGTATATATACGGTTGGTGGTTACTGTGTACTGTTCCTGTATATATACAGCTGTAGACAAAGCGTGTTGTTGCCGGTACTGTGTTGTCACACACTGTCCACATGAATAGTGAGTGTGTGGTTAATGTCGGGGAAGAATTCTCTTTAGTGCTTGATGGTGATTGGTCCGCTCGGTGACATCACTTGTGACCTCAGCACAGTATATGTTGACCCGGTATTGCTGTGGTTATCGTCTTACCTTCAGCATGCATGCTCAGAACTGTTAACATGGCACTGAGTGAGAGAGATTGCCACCTAAACTGTTCATTTTTTTGTAAACTTATTGTGTAGTTTTTCTATGACTTGTTCTTGAAAACTTCCCTCACTGAAAGGGCCATCGCAAAATTTGCAATGCCACAAAAATACATATGGCATAATGTATTAGTAGATGGAGGATTTTTTGGTTTCCTATCACTTTGTGAATTTTTGCAATAGTTCTTAACCCTTACAGTGCGGGGATCGACTTTAGTCATCAGATTATGACGTCTATCGATGTCAGATTTTGACGTCTAAAGTTGATCCCACACTGCAAGAGTAAAAAATATTTGTAATGGACGTAGACCCATAACATAGTTATTCAAATGAATAGGATAGAGCTAACTAAGACATTTATGATGATTTCAAGTTGAAAAACCCCGTCGTTTTTCATGGTTTATAAACAAATATTTCAGCGCTTTAAGGGTTGACCCTTTCAACCTTAAGCATGACTATAGATTTGCAAAAGTTTTGTGTCAAGCTAAACACATGTGAGTAATTTTCAGCCACTTGAAGTTATGGGTCACGGTAGCGAGATACAACTTAAAGTGTGTGTAAATTTAAATAAAAAAAAATTGCAGGAAAAGAGTGTTATAACCATATATCAAAAAAAACATAATGCTCAAGTAAATTTTGTTAAAAATGCAATCAAGGCAGTTTATATACATTTTTTATAGTAGTTTATACAGTAAATTTGATAGGGGTCCTCTGCATTCATTCTGGTTTTGGTGTCAGATTATTCCAATCATATTATCATAATGCAAAATGCAAAAATACAGCATGCTGATCATGTTTGTATTGTTTATGATAATATCTTGTAAATTACAGTACATTCCTCAAGTCATAAGTTGATGTTAGAATGCCAATTTAACGTTACTTTTTGATGGAGAATACAAATTTTCAATTATAGGCAAGTACTCCTCTGGAACAAGAAGTAGCTGCCCTCCTCAGTGGTGGTAAGCAGCATAACTTGAATAAGGAAAGCATTCTCACACGAGCAGAGGAAAAAGCTCTCCGTGCTATGAACCTTGAAGAGGTAAGGCTAGTATACAGAAAGACCTTGATAGTCCATCATCATCCATTCCCATGAATTATGACTACAGATCTTGCAAGTTTTGGAGCACCCCTTCTCTTCAAGCAGTCTTGCAACTGATTTCATCTAATTCATACTATAATTATTAAATTAGCTGTGCGAACAAACTGATTGACTACTATAAACTGACTTTGTGTTTTATGCACATACATACTGTTTGTCACAATATAAAAATAACAAAGAAATATCAATTTAATTATTGTTTCAATTGTTAATTTAAGTGAATCCAAAGTGTTTTAAATATGTGGTTTATAGAACTCCAATCACCAACACTCAAGTTGATATTCCTGTTATTGTGGGGCTTACATACTCATTAAGGGCAGGGGGCCCTTGTGCAGTGGTTAAAGCTGCCTGCTTGAAAAGTCAAAAATCATGGGTTCGAACCCCACTCTGGCCATCAAGTTTCTCCCATGCTCACTCGTAGTGATTCAATACCGTGGGAAACCTCTTGACACAACACATGGGTGGTGTCGCAGATGGCAGGCCAACATTAACCCAGCATTGTGTCAATGTATCATGTCTGCTGGCTAGTGCAGAATTTATGGAACTGATGTGTTGAATATATTAGATGGCGTGATTAATTATGCGTTGTTTACACAGATCAGATAACTTTTAAAATTGTTAATAACTGATTTAGTGAAACCATTTTTCGGATAATTGATTGCATACAAAGTCGTAAAAATTGGAACTGATCAATCTACAACTAACACTTAAATCAACTAATAGACGAGTAATCACGGTGTGCCATTAATAAAAATGGTATTTACAGCATTCAAGTTAATTAACAGTGCCATCCAACTGTATGTTGGGCACTACTGGTTAACTAAAGTTTGATTAAAATGTTGATTTACAAATTGAAAGTTATCTTCGTCCCTGTTCAGTGAAGATGGATTGTTTCATATGAATATTTATTATATAGACATATAGTTGCTACACACAGAAATGAAACATTGTCCCAAATGTGATTCAATGTTTGTTCAATGGGGAATATGTTGGTTTGGCTCCAGTAATCTCAAGACTTTTAAACAAGGTTGCCTTAATCCTTTCAAGCCTGAATTTACCATAGTCATCTCATCCACTGCAAGCCGCGTTGTAGTGGATGAAGATGATTTGATGTGGTTTAAAAATTAAAGAAAATTGTCATGTACTGGTAAATTAATTTCATGGAAATTTCAATGGGAATCAAATCTGTTTTCAGGGATGTAAAATGATGCTTTAATGCATCGTGAGGACTTAAAGGGTTAATGTTGGCCCAAAGTCTGTGATGCTGGTCTCACATTAAATCAACATCTATTCAAGTGTCATGTTTACTGCACAGCAGGAGCACCCTTCTGGCACAAGCCATTCATCCATTGTTAGGTGAATTAGTGCACTGTCACAGACGTGGTCCAACATTAAACTACTCCCAGGTGAATTTCTTGAGTTTGGTGGGTGGTGTTTGCCAATCACCCTCTCACTAATCCCTGTGACGTAATTAATTGTTTTGAGTGCTTTAAAGCAATGTTAGAAGAGCCAATTATATCGCCGTTATATCATGAAAGTTAATATAATTACATTTCATCACAATAAAATGAACCCCATGGGTTGAATCCATCCCTTTATTAAGATTTGATTCTTCAAACCCACATTGAGCATTTATGAACAGATTAACTATTTTTTAGGCCCAAGCACGTCGCGAGGAACTACAAAAATACAGAGCTTTACTTTCATATCGAGAAGCTAAACTGAAACGTCAGAAGAAGATAAAAAGCAAACGGTTTGTTCCACTAAATTATCTTATGCTTAGGTTTTTGTTATATATCAAAAAATCACCAGTATTGGTCAGTTTGATAATGGTAACACAAAACTATGAATATGCCTGTAATTTATCTTTAATTTTTATACCAATTTTTTTAATTAAACTTGATAGTTTTTTTGGTTTTTATGTTTGTTAAAATTAAATGGAGGCTACGGCTGGGCATCAGATCTGTTTGATAAGTGGCATGTCAAGTTCAAATCAGTGGACCACCTAGCATTTTGACAATAATTGTTTTAGCGATGTACAAACTACTGCTTCTATAGTATTGGATAAACCATTATCATAATCATTGTATCTGCAGCATTCTGTATGCCACTGGCTAATTTTGTCATTATGTCAGAACTTATCTTGATTATCGTATTTAAAGTGCATATTTATAGTGCCCATGCTCAAATAAAAATAGTGTCAATTAAGAGTTGCATTCATATCTGTTCCAGCACTAGCAATAAGCTGCTTGAAAACTGTTAATGTTGTTTATTTTTCAATGGAAAAATAGGAAGCTATTTAGTTTTGATGTTATCATATTTTAAGATTAGATAGTATTTCTGCTACCTTTTTAGCTTTTCTTGATGTTACCAGGATAATCAATATGTGCTGAAATGTGCAAGAAATAAAATAAATTATGTTATGACTATTCTTAGTACCTAAACAGTCTTGAGAATCGTAGTGTGCCAAGGTTCGACTTAATTGGTGACTCATTTGGAGGAAACTTTCCAGTGTGAGAAGCATAGAATTCAGCGATGTACACAGTACATGTGAATTAGCACTTGTAACCAATCAAATCTTTCACTTTATTCAAATTCACCTGCAATTTATATATATTCTGCATTTTTGCATTGATTGGTGTTCATGCCAATGCGAACATGTCTTTTAAAATATACAAATCTTGTGTTATGACGTGAATCTAGTGAAAAAGTGGATTTTTTGTGGACTGTCCAGAATTTTTTGGGGAAAATCAGTACAATGAAATATTGTCAAGAGAGTCTTACACAGGTTGTATTCACCTAGTAACTCCTAGTATAGTATCACAGTGAATGTGATGTAATCCAATTTCTGGGATTTCATTGGTATTCAAAATGCTATTTTGGTGAATTCACATAATTATATGGTATTTTATGCAATTAAATTTGTATTGTAATTTACTTGGCTGCTAGAGCATGTTTATTTAAAAAAATACTACATTTCTAAAGAACATTTTTTTCAGCTATCACCGCATCTTACGGAAAGAGAAAGTTAAAAATGAACAGAAAGCTATAGATGAACTGCAGAAAAAGGATCCTGAGGCCTACACAGACAAAGTACTGCGCATTGAAAAGGACAGAGTGAAGGTAAAAAAATATTTTTTCAAAGATACCGGTATTACATGGATAGATTTAACTGCTTTTCTGCAGACCTAAACCTACGGTATCAGAAGATTAAAACAGCACACCCTCTGGGTTTGTGTTTATGAAATGTTATGTATTTTTCCACACAGTACAGAAAGGTTTTGATCACAATTTAGTAATGTCTGCTAAGGAATTTTGTTAGCCTTTTGAACAAAATGTCTTGTTATAATGACCTCTTTGATTTTGATTTTTTCAATACACATTTTAGGGAGAATCACTTTGAACTTTAAACTACACAGGTATTCTGTGTATTCTACTGATAACTCGGATCATTTTCACCATGAGCGCAAAGTTAGCTTGAATGAGGTCAAGGTGTCCATTTCTATCCCTCATCTGACGAAGTTGGGGCGGGGGATATTGGCGTTGCCTCGGATGTCCGGTCCGCCATTCGTCTATCTGCGTTTCGTTCCCGGAGCAGATATTGGAAACCCATTGAGGGGGAAGTCTTTCATATTGCACGCACACATCCCTTAGGAGGTGTAGATGTGTCTTTTGGTATTTACTAACTTTGACCTACTTAAACGGCCTACCATCGGCCATAATTAACTTTAATATGCCTGATATCTGGCAAACCATGCCAGATAGCTAGACTTTACTTTAAAACAAAATGTGCGGTTTGAGGGAGGGATATAGCCTGAAAAATTTCAACTTGAATAATAAAACAAATGGCCGACTTGTGACCATCATTAACTTTAATATCTGTAATATACATAGCAAACTGTGCTAATTAGGTAGTCTATCACTGTAAAACATAATGTGAGAGTTCAGGGAAGGATGCACCCTGAAAATTTTTTATCACGTGAATGGGGCGGGGGATTATGGTGGCCGGCTGGTCTCTTGTTACATTATAATGTAATAATATCTTGATCTTCACAAAACAGATTTTTGGTCTCTGCCAGTGTGTGTTCGTGTGTCCCAAATGGCTTTCACTTTCTCGCATAGATTCAGTTTTCTATCATCACAGTCATAGCCTATAGTTGGCCCAGCAAAGGGTGTTTTTGAACAAGCATATAGTTCTGTATATGTTGACAGTTCAGTTATTATGCTTTTTTCCATTAATTTTTTGACAGTAAGGGTTTCTTGCTTTTGAGCTGTGTGTCGAGCCATTGGTCTTTTAGTATTTACCCCAGTCACTGATGTCACGCATTCACACCTATGACGCAATACCCGATTATGGTCTGTGTACATAGTTGTAAGAACTGGCGATGTTTACATACGTAAGTGATTCTGTTCATACCCTTAATTGGGGAGTGTGGTGTTGTAAACGCCTAACTAGGTGCCCGACGTGCATAATAAGGTGCCTCTAATGATAGGTGGCGCCACGCCTCTCCTGAATCCTAGATGAAGCACTGAACTAAGACTTTTATATATGTATATATTTTGTGAGACTTATGCAATATATTTTTGCAGGAGCGCATGAGCCTTAAACATAGAGGTGGCAGCAAATTTATGCTTCAAAAAAAGATGTTCAGCAAATATAATGACAACGTAAGTATAATAGCTGTAAACATGTAATATGTGTATTTGTCATTGTCTTTTATATTCTGTTATCTGTAGAGCGGAGCAGATCAGAGCAGTCACACTATCTGTGAAATCAAAAGTTTCAAACGAAGTGTTAAGTAAATGTGTAAAAAAGAAAATCATTTCAATAATGTATTAACCCTTAAAGCGCAAATCACAACAGCTTCAAGCTGCTAAAAAAATTGGATAACTTAAACCCTTACAGCGCGGGGATAGACTTTAGTCATCAGAATCTGACATCTATATACGTCAGATTCTGTCAACTAAAGTCTATCCCCTGCACTGTGAGAATAAAAATATTTCTAATGGCCGTAGACCCATAACTATGACCTTTATGCTGATTTTAGATTGAAAAATAAATCATTTGGTTGCGATGTTTTTTACAAATTAATTCAGCGCTTTAAGGGTTACATTGGATAAATTAGATAACTTGGCAGTGTTAAATGATTTCTGAGTGATACAGGAAAAAATGTGTTTGTGTAAAAAAACGTGTCTGTGTAAAAAAAAACGTGTCTGTTTATATTTAATGAAGAAATTGCTGCCCTTGGAGTAACAAGAGTCGAATATCATGCTGAAGCCATCAAGACTGGAAGTCCAAAAATATTTGCTGTTTATCGAGAATTACGAAATAGGGTCACAAAATTCAACAGAAAAGCTAAATCAGATTTCTTTTATTCGGCAATAAATAACGCTAAAGGAGATTTTAAGACTATGTGGAATCATACTACTGACACTATTTCCAAATTCCTAATACTAAATCTAAATACTTTCAATGCATTTTTTTAAGCTATTGGATAAAATTTAATAAGCAAACTTGAAAACACATGTGCTGCTTTAGATTGGTTGAAATTTGTCAGAAAATCCAAAACTAAATTAAATTTTTCTCTTGCTACCCCGTAACAAGTACAGAAATAACTAGAAGGCCTCAACCCTAAGAAAGCCACTGGACTTGATGATATTCAGGCAAAACTTTTGAAAACTTCATCTCCGGCTATTTCAGAGAGTTTGTTCCCTTCTAAATCTAGTCTAGGTCAACAAATATTTCAAAGAATCATTCCATTATGACCAAGTCTTCACCCACTATGTGATGGAGACTTTTGTTATTTTTATTCTTCAACAATTCAACTCGAACGCTCCACAATTCGTAATATTTATCTGATCTTCACATTTTTTTCTGGACACTGATGCATTACCCTGATCGAAAAAACGTTCATGGTCGATGGAATATATATATTGCAATTACTTTCAGCCAACATTGGCTGAGGGCTGAAAACTTCAAACATGGCCACCATAGCCATGTTTGCAGTTTTTAGTCCTCAAACAATTTTGGCTGAAAGCTATTGACGTCTGTCTGCCTGTGTTCTTTTGTGAGTGCAATTAACTCGTGATCACAAATGGTCATCATTCTCAAACTCGACTGAGTGCTCAACTTGTATCGATTTAAAAACAAAATCAGCATCCACCATACACATATGACAATGTTATTATAGTATATGTATATTATGTTTTCGTTTGCACTTATATGCTCGAAATCGAGAATATTTCCACATATACTAACCATTATCTTATTAAATAGATCATTATTTAGAACGTGATACATCTCATCATCTATCAGCCAAAGATCTACTGACCACATTTTTTTACCAAAAAAAAAGACCCGCTTCCTCTTATTTTAAAAAGTTAAAACAGCAAACCAACCAACTCTTTATGCTGCAATAAAAGTTGTGAAAAGCAACACCTTTTACAACATTCCTTAAATTTGCCACTTATATTACTCTATTCAACATCATGTTTAAATTTGTTTTGCTGTTGTATAATATATAACGTTTATAAGTTACTTTCTATTTTAGGCAAGAGAAGCTATTCAAGAGATGATACAAAAAGGACAGGAGCTAACAAAGAAAACAATGGTTGATGAACAGAGTGGAGAAAGTGATGAGGAGATTGATCTCTCAGATAATATAAAATCTTTTGTATCATCAAGTAACAAAAATCCTTGGATGTCAAGCAATCCTAGAGAGTCTAGTGAAAATAAACAACAATCTATTATCAGCAAAAATACAATTGATGAAAATGTAGAAAATGATGAAATTGAGAATTTCTTGCAGGCATTTAAGCAAGTGAACCCCAAAAGTACTGACTTGGTAAACACTGCAAATGAAGTGAGTGATGAAGATGATACGGACAGCTGTAATGACGATGTTTCAAAAATGCAATCAGAATCAGTAAATGATCTTATAACAGAAGAGAATGATGAACCAGGAGTAGTTAATTCTTTAACACGGAGACAGAGGCTAGAAGATTTTGAAGGGGATCTATCAGACACTGAGGAACCTGTGAATAAAATTTCTTCTAAGAAAAAGAGAATGAAAAAAACACTTAAACACAAGAAGAAGGAAGTAACACTTCCAACAAATGAAGAAAACACAGATGCGCTTAAGGCTAAGCTTGATCCTGATAAGTTTCTAACGTTAACTGATAGGTTAGAGGACTCTGACATACCTATGCTAGTTCGAGATGGTGATGATGAAGAAATTGATAGCGAAGAAATGCAAAGAATCACCATAGCACAGGCTTTTGCTGCTGATGATGTTGTAGATGAGTTTATATCAGAGAAGAGAACTGCTATTGATGATGCTATCCCAAAAGATGTTGATTTAAGTCTGCCAGGTTGGGGTGAATGGGGTGGCGAAGGTGTTAGAATTCAGAAGAAGAAAAAGAAGAGGTGAGATGTTAATTTGTTAATTAAAATGTGTCGTGAAGCTTCATCTACTTTGATGATATGATTTTTTTTTAATTCTGTATGTTTGTGATTGTCACTGTTTACAAACATGAATTATAAATAAATATCTGTAATACATGTATAATGTAAATATTACTAGCTACACTCATATATATGCGAACTATTAAGAGTTTAGAATGTGTAGTCAAGCAGCCTCCAAGCAAACCATAACGTTCACACTCAGTGGTTTATTGTTGAGCAACTGAACATTAAACCACCACTGGGCCAACGTTCCGTGTGTGCTGGGATATACTGTGTACTTACAAATAAGTACCGGTAATATGTCTAATATTCCTGTACTGTGATGTCATAAAGATTTATTTTTTTAATATCTAGTCCAGAGAAACATAATTATATCTACAGAGAAGACTGTCTTGAATGAGTAATATCATTCTGAAAAAAATGTTTTAGATGTATTATTCTGGCAGATGTGTCGATTTTGACAACTAATTCTATATGAAGTACCACAGTCTACTTACTGATTTGATTTCAAAATTTAAAAACATTGTTTGGCCACATTTTTTGTTTTTGGTAGATAAATGTTTCAGCAGGGTAATACCCTTATCTCTCCTTTTTCACATTATAATTAATACCAATTGGCCTTGACTCTCACAGTCAGGTGGCTATACATTATTTGTTATATATTCCATTGTATAAAGTACAGCTCCGTTGATGTGACAATATACCAAACAAAAGTCATAGTACATGTTTTTTTTGTGCTATAAATTAACACATTTTTCTTTCCATATTATCAAAAACAACCAAATTACGTAATTTACTTATTTCAAAGCTTCAAGACTTATTTGTACAAAATCATTAAATTGTTTTAAGTCTTTGTGATCGTAATATATTTGAGAGTCTGAATCACTCTTGATTTTGTATGTAAGTACACTACATTGTACATACATCAGATACCTGCTCGTCTGCGAAACGTTTCTGTTTCAGTTCAGTGATTTTCAAGAAAATGATGGCTATTTTTTGTGTCCTTGTGAGCAGGAAACTCTATTCTGAATCACTCAATTCTGTATGTGGTCACTTACATACCTTGAAATGAAATGAAATGAAAAGTTCATGTTTGCAGTTAAATGATTTTTTTGTAAAATGAATGCCTTTAAAATTTGTTTGTGCCTTCATGATCACTATATCTTGAGAACCAAACCAATCAGGATTTTATATGTGGGCATCTACCTGCCTGACAGTGACTTTTTGAGAAAATGGCGGACAGTAATTTTACACTTTTGTGAATGTGATATTTCATGAACTGCTGGTCTACAACCCTCGTGATTTTGCATGTACGTGTAGGTACTTACATGTGATGTGTGTGTGGAGGGGGGGGGGGGTGGAATTGTTTATTTTTTTTGTGCGCAGAAAAACTTCCTTATCTGGTCAGACACACAACTACCTCTATTAGGATTAGGTCTAATCTTAAAAAACAGGCACCAATGTTGCCTCAACCAAGAATATTTTAGATCCATGTTTGGCATTTCTTTTTATTACAATGCTCCAGATTTATTGTGAAAGCACCAGATCGAGCACCTCGCAAGGATCGTAATCTGAATAACGTAATCATCAGCGAGAAACAAGATCCTGCCATAGTGAAACATCAGGTTAGAAAATAGAGTAGTATGGCCTATATTGTGTAATACGACTTTTATGATAGTCATAGAATATGCAGATATAAAAGTCAATGCATATGTGGGTCGAGAAACTAATGGCGAGGGATGCTATAGCCCTCTTGCTTGTTTAAAATCGACCAAGTTTGCTTTATTAAGTAACCATAAAAATACTAAAGGTTTGGATCACATAAAAAGTCCTGTAATTCTATTTCAGTATATTTTATTATCTCATTTTCTGTAAAATGTGCAATGCTACTGATTTTGTCCAGATGGCTTACATCTAGTAATATGTACTACCCACCAGAAAGGGATAAGCATGCACTTTACAATGCTGCTGCTATATTCTGTTTATGATAACAATGCCCACACTAAAGACTATAACTTTATGAAATGAAACTTTTATGCATAAACATTTCATTTTTTTCAGGTGAGGAAAGTGCCATTTCCTTTCAGTGATTCAAAGCAGTTTGAAAGCAGTATCAGAGCGCCTGTTGGTAAACACTGGAACACAGAGCTATCTTACCGTGAACTTATCAAACCTAAAGTCATCACTAAAATTGGTCAAATAATTGAGCCAATTGACAAAAAATATACATTTAAAAAAACAAAAAAACGCTCTAGAACTGAGCTTAATGATGATTTGTCTGGAAAAAGTAATAGTTGTGAAAAGAAGTTAAAACATCGACGAAAAGAAAAAAAACTACACAATAAATAATGGGAATATGTAATAATGTATAAATGAAATAGAAATACTATTTTGTTTGTTTTAGAATACATAAATTTTGCATCGACATCAATGTGTGTGTTGTGAAAAAATGATTCACAATTGAGCCTTTCAGCGTGGGAACCGTCGTGGGAACCGTCTTTGGATGTCCGAATCTGACGTCTAAAGACGGTTCCCGCACTGAAAGAATTAAACAAATTATAATGGCCGTAGACCCATATTCAAATAAAGCGGAAAGAGCTAACTAAGGCATTTATGACGATTTCAAATTAAAAAAGCCCTTTGTCCTCCATTGTTCATACACAAAAAGTTCAGCGATGTAGGGGTTATAGTTCCTAAAAAATCAACAGCCTTTGGACGCAAGTAGTAATTAATGTTTTTGTGTCAAATATTATACCTATGCCTACGCGGTGTCCAATAACATACCTCATGCAATAGCAATCGTTGTGCCGGGCGTACGTACTATCAGTATTGACCAATTTCTACTTTTTATCATTAGTATTTCTGCACATCAACAGAATGCTTGTATCCGTGTTTTGAT
The DNA here is from genome assembly GCA_964017125.1 of Flabesymbios commensalis. Lineage (NCBI taxonomy): Eukaryota > Metazoa > Annelida > Polychaeta > Terebellida > Flabelligeridae > Flabesymbios > Flabesymbios commensalis. Next base: position 58,519,180 of record OZ024907.1, on the reverse strand, counting down.
GGTAAATACTCCTATTTCTGCACCTTTGTCTGTACTTTATCTTGCCAATCCATAATAGTCCATTGATTTTTTTTTGTTAAAATGCAGTTCTGATGCCATAGAAGTGTCGTAGAAGTATTTATGTAATTGACTGACTTCAATCAACGAGTCTGAAAGCATTTAACAAATGTGACAAGATGTAGTGGAAGAGTCTGTGCAATCTTAGTATAGTAAAATTGTCCATGAATAAGCGCAAGCTATCTCAACTAAACACTGCATCGTGACTAATGCAAATATGAAGCTCTTATGGACAGGAAAGTAGCCAGAATTCCTCTGATAAGGAATTGTAGGCCCTAATGGTGACGATCTAATTGCACTTCCTCCACTAACTGTCACTCTCATGATCCCAGGTGTGGAAGGAACTTTTTTTGGAAAATACTTCTACAAGACACGCACCAGATCCAGACGAACTACTGAGAGCCCAGGAGCATTAGTATGAAAATAAATAAAAAATGCAAAAAGCTGATTTTTTCAGGGATGATTCTCTTGTGTGTTATGAACGAAAACACATAAAATCCCTAACGATCCCGGTTGTGCTAAATGCGAGGGAGTGAAAAATCCAAGATGGCCGCCTTTTCGCCAATTCTGTCGAATGTAAATATATGCTAACAAATAGTCGTGTAATACATGGTTTTATGGGTTCTAGCTAGTTTTACATGAAAACATAATTGTAATCCTAAAATGATAATGGTCAGTTGAGGCCTACCTCGAACACCTTGCTGGTGACATTGATATCCCATTCACCTTGCAAAATGTCGAGGTACGCATAAATGTACTTAAAATCAGTATTTAAGGTATATAGTAAAACTGTTTTGTCTTATACAGGGCAGCCGTGGCCCAGAACATCAGCCCGCTCATTGCCATGTATCCTAATATGGCTTTGTACCCAACAAATAATAATGTCCTTGTGTCTATGCAAGTGATGGTACAAGTATAGTTTATGTGTTTATGTAAGATATTAGATACAATAGGGTTGTTGAGCTTTTGACTTTTAAGAGCTCTTTAATGGCCAGTAGCACTGCTGAGCAGATTGAGGCCTCATTTGTGATACGACAGTAAATTCATGATCATCACAGACAAAAGGCATGCCTGCCCTCCGGGGCAATAGTCTTCCTTTGGTCCACCAGTTACGGAGTATCCCATACACTGTTGTGGATAACTCTAGTAACATGCTCTGGAAGACAAGGGGAGAAGTGTCTCTCCTTCTGAGACCCGATTCCAGCAAATACGACACATCGATCCAATGTTGGGCCAACGTCGTAGACTGTGTGCCAACATTGGTCCAACATTGGAAGGATGTGTCGTGTTTGATGGGATAGGTTGAAAAGTACACTTGACTGTTGAAGAAGCCATGGCAAAGTACGTAAATAATAACGATAGCTCTAACGCGGCTAGTAGGGTTCAGACACATATTTCAACTAAATCAAACATGTGGAACATTCTTTGGACAGTCATATCTAAGCCTTGGCCTCGATTTATCAGGTGGACAATAGGTTTATTCGAATCAGTAACATTTCAGCTACCGGTACCGCTACGCATGCTCAGCTCATTTTGGGGTCGAAATCAGTCACTGTCATGTTGAAAAATGCTGATTTTTCTAGATAAAATGAATACAGCAATCCATTCATGGTGTGGGCTCGTCTATGGCCATAATAACCCCATCTATCATTTGGAAAATAACTGATTGGTCTACTACATAAGTGAGTTTTAACAACACCAGCAATAAAAAAGAATCCATAACTAAGCCAATAAAGTACCATATCAATGTAGGCCCTATATGTATTGATCATATAAATCAGTGATTGGAATCGTTTTGGTAATAGATACCAGTAAGAATGTATACATAAGACATCTTGATACCAGTAATCAGGTAATGTGTTTGCATAGCCAGAGTCCATTGATACAGCCGAACTAATACCTGGCCTGGTATCTCCTGGAGACCCAACATTAGGTCTACAGAATCGTTTCAACAAAGGTCGTTGTGAATTGAGAAAGCCTTCATCTGTCTTTATCTTTAGGCCACTGTGTGTAGGTTACAGAGATTTCCGTTATTGGTATTACGTAAGGTGGCGTGGTGAAAGTGCATTGTACCCCTTGGTCAATGCCTTACGTCTACATGTGATAATGATGGATTAGGCCACTATATTTTTTTCTCTGTTTTAGATGAGCGCGCGCATTAGATTTAGGCCGCACATTTCAAAAAAACCATGTGTTTTTTTCTGCCCAGCGCGCACATTAGATTGTTGCCGATTTCCGAAAAAAACAGTCAATTTCGGGAGATAAAAAAAAATTCCAGCTATGTTTTTTTTTGCTTGTTTTTTTCCGTCGCCCTCATTATCTTTTTTTTAAATAGGTCAAAAGGTTTTTTTATTTTGTCGTCCTCATCAAATTTTCCAGAAATATGTCCAATGTTTTTTTTTTTATTTCGTCGCCCTCATTAACTTTTTCAAAAATAGGTTCAATGTTTTTTTTTCTGTATTTTTTTTTTCACCCTTTCTCATTAAATTTTTGATTTTTTCTGATCTAAAACAGAGAAATTAAAACAAGTGGCCTTAGGGGAGCTGTAAATTTCACGACCGAATAAGCAACATTAAAAGCTGATATTTTATAATTCTGTGACGAATTTTGTTAGGCCTATTTACGGCAGAAGAATTAAAATAATAAATTCAAGACTTTGCGAAAAGTCCCAGCTAATGCCTTTTAAGAGACCCATAATAATTATTAATTGCACCTCTACTTTGATTATATCAACATTGTAGTCCCGTAAAAGGATTTTTCTCAAGCATTTTTCATTAGGTGCAGTGCTTCAGAATGTGTGTAAAATTGGCAAAATGTATTATGGGAATCGTACATATAATATAATGCCAATGATCGATATAAAAGATATAAAGAAATAATAGGCCTAAATATTTTCATGATAATGCATTTTAGAGCATAGATATACATTCTCTTGACACATTTATAGGTGGTCTTTTTGCAAGGCTGTTGACAAACGTCAAGGCCTCTGGGCCTCTTGTTCGGTATATTCTTTTCGGCTATTTTATTCAATATTGTTCTAAAAAGGGTTATAGGGCCTCCTCACTCTCAGATTGAGAAATTGTGAAGCTATCCCTACTTGCATATGCTCTGGAATCCTACGTCAATCCTGTACATGCAGTTATTGGGATATATGTTTTGTTTAGGGACGGGGGTTACTGTTGCTCCCCTCCATTCATCTGGTAAATCTCTGGTTTACCACAGACTACTCAGGAGTAGAAACTCGATTGATACATCAGGCATGCGTGTTTCCGAAATTTTGACAAGTTTTGAAACAGCAAAATTGTAACGTAGGGTGACGTATAGTCGTGGGTTGCTTTAAGTCGCCATGGTTAAAATGATAACTCAATCCTAAACGATCATGTGACGATACTAACAATCTGGCGGTGTCATCTTCAACCTGTAAATATGCTCTTCAATTCTGTAAGATGAATTAGTATTCAAAGTGATGTAGGGGTGTGAATTACACATCTTTCCGCCACAACCCCTATAGCGTGGTGCTTGAATCTTTAAATCTGTTTGCACCACCTCTTCTCCATTTAGAATATCAGGCTGCTTGAGCCGCGTATTGACGTTATTTGATTACAAAATGGCGACCAATGATCCAAGAAACACGTTTCCATATAAAAATAGGAGGGGATCATTCAATATATTATAAAACGAATTACTTTATATTGGTGGCGACATTTGGGCTCCTATAATCGACCATTTGGCGAACTTTTGCCATCCCATTTTTCCAAATGTACGTATTGTCGCCAGAAAAAAGAAGGGTGTCCAATGGTCGTGAAATGAGTGACGACTTTTTGCCTCCCAAGTCTTAGACTTCCAAAAAAACGTTCAACCACTACCGATTTAATATTGGCCCACCGTTTGCGACGCTGGCCCAACATTAAACCAACATTGATCATTATAGGCATATATGCCCCAGTGGCGGATCCATGATCTGAAGAGAAGGGGGGCACCCGGGGTTTTGGGGGCTTGACCACAAGATTTTTTGGTAAATTTTAGCCAATTTAGGGGACTTTTTAAAGTATTTGGCCGCGCATGGGCCCCATATGATTTAGCAATTTGGTGGATTAGGTAGGACCCTATTAAGGCAACCTCAGTTAAAACATCATTAGGAACGTGAAATATCATATTTTCTAAAAATAATAATAATAACCGTCCCCCCCCCCCCCCACCCCCAGGATACGCCACTATTAAAGTACCGGTACATGTAATGTTTTTATCTTGGACTGAATGACCCAAGTAAAAACGAATTCCTAATTGGATCTGCACTTCAACAGAAAAAGTTTAGCCATCTTACCCCCCTTCCAGTTTTTGATAACCAAACAAACCCAACGGACTCCACCCTAGCGCCTTTGACAGTAAAACATAATGTGCAGTTTTGTGCGCCCAATATAATAATGTCTAAATGGCGGACTACAGTGCATTATTGGTAAACAAACTAAAATGCGCTCCAAGTATCAATTTTCTCGTACTGTAATTCGACTTCGCCTGATGAAGCTAAATGCCTGATTGAAGGAGGGGAAGTGAAGAGGAATGAAAGAGAAGGCAGAGTTAACGGAAGAGGGAAAATAGGAGAAGTGAATGAAGGAAAAAGGAAGGCAGGGGAAGGAGGACTAAGAAGAATAGGATGATATGGAGGAGGAACGAAGGAAAAGAAATAGAAGGAGGAAAAGGGGGGAAGGAGGAGAAAGCGAAGGAAGGAGGAGTGGATGAAGCAGAGGGAAGGAAGGACACAGAGAGATAGAAGGAAGAGGAGAAGGGAGAAAGAGAGAAGACGAGGAAGGAAGAACTTTAAGGGGAAGGAACATGAAGAGGAAGAGGAGCAAGAAGGAAATAAGAGGAACATGGGGGAGAATTGAGAAGGAGAACTATTAGGGAGAAGGAATGAAGAAGAGCGAATGTTAAGGAGGGTAAGGAGGAGAAGGAATAGGGGGGTGGGGGTGAAGAGAGAGAGAGAGGGAGGAAGGAAGAAGAAGAGTGAGGAGGAGACGGAAGACGAGAATAAAGAAGTGGGGGAGAAGAAAGGAGGAGGAGAAGTGGATGAAGGAGAATGGAAAAAGGAAGACTAAGACAAAGAGAAGAAAAAAGAGGAGAAGAAAGAGGAATTAATTAATTATGGATTAATTATGTCTATGTTTGCAACCCAATTGACATAAATTATGTAATTAAACAATTTATCCATTTTTAAGGTGATATAATCGATATCGCCTCATATTATATGATGAAATGTATACATTGCTGAGGTCATGGCGACAATAGGACACCCGTGTGTATGTTAGTGGCGGGATATTGCCTCCCTGGCGACATAAAGCCACCATATGTGACGACTATTCGCATCCGGATGCAAAAGTCCGTCATTTGAGGAGTAGCATTTCAAAAAATGTTTATTTGTAACGTTATAATAATTTTTCTTTAAAAACAACACTGTTATTTTATTCTTGACATATTGAAGTTTCTATTGGTATAAACAGTTGACATGAAACGCCAACAGTTATTTTTCAATAACATAAATTCCAAATGCGATTTGTGGAATTTTCCCGAACGTCACGACTTTAGGTGACTTTACGTTACCATACTCCTTCCTATTGTCTGACTAAAAATCCAGTGTGTTATTCTTCTCCATGTCGCTAATCCTTTAGAAATTATCTTTATAATGTGCTGGTGATGATTAAGCAGCAAGTGATGTTTACAGTGTTTCAGCGATCTCTGTTTTATTTGTTATTGTGTTGAAGTCAATGACATTATAGGCCTACTGGATCGCCCCCTTTCTTATAGGATGGTTCGCACCCTAATTCTGATCGATTTGTTTCAGATCAATAATAAAAATAATCCCTTTCAAAATGTTATACGTTAAAGCTATATATACATTCGCGTATAATGTGTGGATTCAATATTAGGCCTACACCTGAAGCTATAGGCCTATCATAATGTTCGGAGCTAGACGGGTTGTGAAGAACAATACATTTACAAAGTTTTACACCTAAAAATGGCCAAACATGAGTAATAATTTGAAAACATTCACTAGAGAAGCCAGTTTCGCCCCGTTCTTATAAGACATTTCACACTCCATAGGGAAGACATTGCGCCAAATTAAGATATCTATGGCTTCCAACTCGTCACGTTTCACTCCCCTCCCACATAAGACGTTTCGCCCCCTTTTTATAGGACGGTTCGCACCCTTCTGAGTTGTTTCAGATCAATAATAAAAATAATCCCCTTGACTTCAAATTTATATACGTTCAAGCTATATATATATACATTCTCGTAAAATGTTTGGATTCAATATAAGCCTACACCTAGAGCTATAGTAGGGCCTATCATAATTTTTGGAGCCAGATGGGTTGTGAGGAACAATAAATTTACAAAGTTTCACACCTGAAAAATGGCCAAACATGAATAATAATTTGAATACATTCATTTCACGAATAAGTTGTATCTGATAGTCGATGTGACTCTTTTTCATTCTGATGATTTTTTTTAATTCTGACAAATGTTTATTGATAAAAAAGGGTCTATAGATAAAAATAGATAAGGGCCTAACGTTAATCTATAGGCTACATTTTTATTTTTGACATGGTTGTCCAAAATTAGAAATCAGGAATTTCGTTTCTATATCTAGCCTCACTGGTGAATGCACAGCACAAAAATTATATGGCTTTGCAGTTCTAGTCTATGGACACGTTTACACCATATGGTCATATTAAGAAGCCAAAATAAAATCACCGATTTTTTGATGATTTTAGCCTGGGTCAGTCCCTTTAAACGTCCATGTTGTTAGATATATACATGTAGGCCTAGTAGTAGCTTTTTTGTTACTTCCCCCTCGATGTCGAAATAACATGGGTACATTTGACAATATAAATAGGTTTGCTTAAGCCTCACCAAGAAAAAGTATGTGGCGTAACTTTAAGAATGTTCTATTAAAGTTACCCCTCCACAGTTTATGATTTATTGTTTTATCAAGCCCAAGAAAATGGATTTGAATTAAAGACAAATACTACATACACATTGTCGCAAGAGCATACCTTATACATTGTGTCACCAGCATAGGATCAATAGTTAGCACTATACAGTTTATTCACGTAGAATCAAAACTTCTGGGGCATTCATAATGCTGTAACTGTAAGCCTACACTGATGATGTACCAAAATGGCCGCCATTTGTAAATTCGTTGTGAAGGTGATCGAAAGGCTGATTATGGTTAATTTATTGGAAAAAGTATAATTTTATTTTTTGCAAAATTGGTGTTCAAAGTCACACCCCCTCCCCCCCGTTCAAAGTTATCCCAGTTGACGGTAGGCCTAGGCCTATGCATTTTTACTTACTATGTCTTACTATGTAGTAGTGGTCACAAGTCCTCTCGGTCTTCTAGGACCACATCACCATTATGGTCTTCTAATTTGTTTAGTATTCCGCTTCCGGTTCCTACATTTAGTGTCGCTTTATAATTGTATAGAATTTCTTGATTCTTCCATGATTTGTCCAGCCTCCTTTTGAATGTGTTTAGTGTGGGTGCCTCCACTACTTCCTCTGGTAGGGAATTCCAGGGGTTTGCTATTCTGCTTGGAAAGGCTTTTAGTCGTATATTCTTATTTGCTCTGACCTTAAAAAGTTTTAGGTCATGGCCTCTTAGTCTCCTGTGTTCCCGTTTCTTCATTAATTCTAATTTAGGGGCTACTTCTGGATCATATAGTTCCTTTATTAACTTGTATGTTTCCATCATGTCCGCTCTTTCACGTCTGTATGCTAATGTTGGTAGATCTAATAATTTCAATCTGTCTTCATAGTTTTTGTCTTTCATCCCTGGTAGGTATTTTGTTGCTCTTCTCTGCACTCGTTCTAATACATCTATGTGTTTTTGTAAATGCGGGCTCCAGACCGAAGTTGCATAGTCAAAATGTACCCTCACCAAGGATTTATATAGGGGTAAGAATGTTTTTACTGTTAGGAACTTGTAGGATCTCCTGATTAGTCCTGCCATCATGTTTGCTGTTTTTACTTTAGAATTTATGTGTTCGTCAAATGACAGTTGGCCATCAAAGGTAACTCCTATGTCCTTTTCTGTTGTTGCTTCCGCGAGAGGGTGTTTTTTGTTATTCGGCGATAACGAGAAGTCTAACGGTTCCACTATTTTCTTGTTCACACGTAAGACCTTACATTTATCAGGGTGGAATTTTAATAACCACTTGTCGCTCCATGTTTGTAGGCGGTCGAGATCTCTTTGTAGTTTTTTCCTGTCTGCTAGTTTCTTTATTTTACTATATACCTTTGTGTCGTCTGCAAATAGAAAAATCTCTGACTCCATTCCTTCTGGGAAATCGTTTATATATAGCACAAACAGGATCGGGCCCAATACACTGCCCTGAGGGATTCCACTGGTTACGTTATTCCATTCCGACTGAGCCCCGTTTACTATCACTTTTTGTTTTCTATTATTTAGAAACTTTTCTATCCAGTTTACCGTTTGCTCGTCTATACCGTATAATTTGATTTTGTGAATTAGTCTCCTATGCGGAACTTGATCGAATGCCTTCATAAAGTCCAGGTATACCGCATTTATTTCATATCCTTGTTCAACTGCTAAAGTCCAGTCATCTATTATTTTTAGGAGTTGCAATGTTGTTGATCTTTTGTCAATGGAGCCATATTGTTGCTTACTGAATAATTTGTTCTTCCTCATATGCCCTCTTATTTCACTTATTAGTTTTTCCATTATTTTGCATATTATACTAGTTAGGCTTACTGGTCTGTAGTTCAGTGGATGATCTTTTTTCCCTTTTTTATATATGGCACTTATATTGGCCTCCTTCCATCTATCAGGTAGTTCTCCTGTTTCCAGTGTGTTATTGAAAATTATATTTAGGGGCGTTTTTAGCTCTTGGTGTAGGGTTTTCAGAAAGTATCGGTGCAATCCATCCGGTCCACATGACTTGTTTATCTTCAGTTGACTCAGTAGTTTCCCTATTTCGTCTTCATGGATGCGGATTTTGTGCTCTATATGCTTGTTCTCAATATCCGGTAGTGGGCCCTGGGGTTCTTTAGTGAATACACTGCAGAAATTTGATTACAATGTGTCTGCTTTCTCCTTGTCTGATTTGGTAAGTTCTAATATAACGGCGTTCGGTTCCTTTATTAGTTCAGGTATTCCTTCCTTTACATTGTATTTGGATTTTATATATTTCCAGGCTAACTTAGGGTTAACTTTGATATTTATGGCTGTACTTTCCTCAAATTTTTTTCTCTCGTTTTTTGTCATTTTTGTGACTCTATTCCTTGCTTTGCAATATGCTTTGTGGTCTTCTTCTTTCCTAGTTTTCATAAAAATTTTCCATAGCTTGTGTTTATCCTTGATGATCTTCACCTGCTCTTTCTCCAGTGGGATGTTCCCCTTTGTTTTGCCCAGCGTTATTTCATGAGTTGGTATGTATTCCTTCTCCAAGCTCTTTATTATGCCGCAGAATGCTTCCCATTCTTCCCCATCTTCACGAATCTTATGCTGATTTTAGAGTAGGCTTAGGTGGCGAAACGTCTTTCCTAATTATTAGGGTGGGGGCGTAACGTCTCCCCAAAGGGTGTCCGGTCATGTCGGACCTATGCCATGTCAGACCCCCATATTACATACCAAGTCGGACTGCATTGGTCAACCATGTCGGCCCTAAAACTGGGACACAACCATGTCGGACCTCTCATTGGTTACCAAGTCGGACCAACTAGACTGTAGATAGAATTCAATGATATACGGACGTAATCTAACCTGTTTAATATATTATTAATTTGAAAGCACGAAACTATTATTTTTAATGTATCTGATAATTTTTAGTTTGTCGACTCAACAAACTTTTAAGCTGGTTTTCCACACAAACGTCTGTCGTTAACTTCCGTTACTATCTGTTCTGTCTGTGCAATGTCAGAAGGCAATATCTGCTACCTGGTATTCTAGGCATTTACTCTTTTTTAACTGGCGTCCCGTCTCTTCCTGTCATAGCGCTGCCAAAAGGCCGTATTTGTTTACTTGTAAATAAAGTATATACTTCCTTCCCGCTGATGTCACTGCCTCCTTTTGGCTTGCACTGACCCAATGCTGGTTAAATGTTGTGCCATCATCTATGACACTCTTCCAACATTGAACCAACATTGTGTCAGGGTATTGAGTTGCCGGTGTTCCCTGCAAAAATGAGACCTTTAGCCAATGCTGTTTTACAGCTGAGCCATGGTCGTAGACGATGGACCAGCAGTAAGCTAGCATTGGGTGAACGTTTATCTTGTTAAGGCCTCTACACTGGTATGCCAATGCTGGGCTAATGCCGGCCCAGTGTTATAAACGGTGGGCCGCTATCAGGCTAACATTGTGTCAATGACTCGAGTTTGCTGATCAGCTGTGACCGCAACCCAGCAGACACGAGGCATTGACCCAATGTTGCTCTAATGCTGGCCCGTCGTCTTCGACGTCGGCACAACCTTAAAACAACATTGGGTCAATGCCTCGTGATAGCTGGGTAGGTGCTCATGCCAGCAGTCTGCCGGGGGAGGGCTGGCCACCTTCTCCCACCTCTGCCTCACTTGACACAACCATGTTATGTTACGCAATATAACAATTAGGTCTTGGCTAAGATATTTATCTTCAAAAATTGCAAATTTTGTATTATTAAAATTAGATTTTTGGACTCGGCAGTAAAAGGCATTGCACATTGATATAATTTATACACTTCTGGTGTGAAAAATGACCGAATAATGTAATTTATTGCAATGCCCGATCATGTGGTAAGTTAACCCTTTCATTACGACAATCTGACATGAAAAGGGGACAAAGTATGGTGAACTATACATTTTTATTTATTAAGTTTATTTTGCCTGAGTGTGTGTCCTATTTAGGGGAAATAAGGGTGCTGTGTGTGAGAAACGGTTGACATTTCTGTACACCAGTCCTTGTGAATATGTCCGATATAACGTTTGGGGTCCCTAGGTTAGGTAGGCCTACTTTCGTCTTTAAGAAGTGTTCAGATAAAATATATGTTCATGATTAAATATAGTGATTAGACCGTAAAGGGTTTTGATTGGAATAATATTGGCCAAGCGTCGCAGACAGTGGCCCAGCATTACATCAGCATTGGGTCAATGTATCGTGTTATCTGGTGTTTCTGGCGCCTGATGTAAAGAATACCCGGTGCCTGACTTATAAAGAGTAGGCCTAATTGTGAGATTCCCACAAAAAATAAAACTGGCCCAACATTATTCTATCGCTGCGCCACACTTTGAGCAATATCTTTGTTTTTGACGCAACAAGTTAATTTTAGTGGGCCATAGGACCTTTGAAGATAAGGCCCTGCCTGCTGAATTAAAGGGACTGGCTCAAGCTAAAATCATAAAAAAATCAGTGATTCTATTTTTTTTTTGTATGAACATATTTTATTAAGCAATTGAAACAGATACAAAATAGTAATACAAGGTTTCGCTCGCTGAGTGGTGACATGATGACTGGTTTCGTGCAGGCTGCTGTAGTTGATGCGGGGGTGGAGGGGGCGCAGCGCTCCGTCTCGTAATTTAAGTCAGTGTAGATCCATTTAAGTGGAAGTCAGGGCAAGAAAAAATGTACTGTGACAGTATGAAATAGTTATAACTGGTTCGCTGAAGACAATGTGGCGTTTAGAACTTAAATATGACAGCAGCGAGTCCATTAACTGAGCATTGCGATAGGTTGCATACGCAGGTAGTAGACAAGATGCTGTCATATGAACAATGTTAAGTATAAGGTAAAGGTATATATCAAAAAACACTTGGAATACACGCTGCTGGCATATACACAGCGCAGCGTGAAATATGATTACTTTTAGGGAGCAGCTCGGACATGAAATTACACTAGCATCATGGCTAGCGTCCCGGTGCTGCAGCAGGCTGCAGACTGAGGTGGTATCCATGCAAGAGCATCTCGAAAATAGTCAAATGCATGCCTGCATATCCACCACCCCGATGATTGCAGCACGCTGCAGACCCAGATACTAGACATGATGCTGTCATATGAACAACATAATATAAGAGTGTAACGTACTAAAATGCAACTAGAAAATGAATATGCTTGCACCATGTCTAGCAACACCATGTTGCAGCGGGCTGCAGACTGAGATACCAGACATGCTGCTGTCTAAATAATAAGAAAATATTATAAGCACAGCAAGACAATGGATTGTCAATACCAAATAAATTGTTAGTGCATTTGTTGCACAACAGAATGTTTAATTATGTTACATCGGTGTGAATACAGCATGGCAATTTTGGCTTATTAATATGACCATATAATGTAAACATGTCCATAGAATAGAACTGCAAAAGTTTTTTTAATTTTTGTGCTGTGCATTTACCAGTTAGGCTAGATATAGAGACGAAATTCCGTATTTCTTATTTTTCACATGGTAGTGCCGCCAATAAATGCCCATTACGGCGCACACTGTCAAATTGTGAGCTGTGTATTGTTGTATTAGTTTCAGTATTAGTATTCAGCGTTGTTAGAACAGAGTCAAGGTTCGGCATCCCATGATCCAAAACATAGGCCTATATGCTCACCAATACAATTTAAATGAAGTATGGCAGAAAACGAGCTACTGAAACCAAAATGTAGTTGAAATGTTGCTGATTGCAACGAAATATTGGACTGTCACCTGTAACCTGACTGTAACCTCGCCACAAGGTAACCTCGCCACAGGTAATCTCGCCACAGATTTGGTAACCTCGCCACAGAAGGCTGAGTAACCTCGCCACAGCTTTGGTAACCTCGCCACATGGGGCTAAGTAACCGCGCCACAATTTCGCCACACCTGTTGTGTCCGCATTTATCAATGTATTTTCAAAGGGAAATCTCTACCTTGAACGTGGTGTAGATGTCTATATAGACTTAGACTATATAAGCCATTAAAATAAATAAAAAATCTAAAAAAATGGACCAATATATAACGAATAATAATAGGCCTACAAATTTATTTTGTACAGCAAATATTGTAGAAAATTTGTTCATTGTGACTAATAATAATAATATATTAACCCTTAAACCGCTGAATTAAATAATTTAAATTTTCACACACTTGGAGTTGTGTCTCACTACCTTGACCCACAACTTGACGTGAGAGAAAACAACTCGTATTTGATAATTTGTAATTTAAGACTAAGCAAATCTTGATGTCTAAATGGCTAATAAAACGGATTAAAGTGACTACAGTCGCGCTTAGCGGTTTAAGGTGAATAGGTGTAGGTCTAGCGGCAACAACAGAGGAAGTTGATGACACTGCCCCAAGAAGAGATCCGACAGCACCCGAGGAAGACAATGAGTAGCACTCAAGCTATGTGATCGACTCCGATAACATTCGATATTGTTGACGCAATTGATTGACACAAGTGATATTAACTCATGTGAGTGCGTGGTGACGTGAAGTCGATTGGGCCTACTTGCAAACGCTGAATGTTAAACCATTTTTTCTTCTTCCGGTTTTAATAATAGCATAACCGCCAATATGAATCTTTGATATTTCTATCAGCATGAACACCTGATGAACGTTTAATATTGAATATGAGGTGATATGAATGACCCTTAAGTGTTTTATTTGTTGTTGGGAAAATGCCCCCTTTTGAAATAATAATGGGTCACATGCCCCATCGTCTAAGGCCAATGCCCCTCCCCCCCCCCTCTGAAAAATATCATGGGCTCCTTGGCCCCCTTTTTCCAATTTATAAATCGGGCAATGAATATGTAATAGTACCAATCTCATACATATAATTTTAACTATTTATATTGCCGTATATTAACCGTCTGCGTCCCTATGTTTGGGCTATATTCAAGTTAAACTGAACGTAGATTTTAACCCAAGTCTATGCTAAAAACACAAATAGTAGGCCTAATTTATGTTCTTGTATTATGGACCCTATCGATGGAAGCTGATATTCAACATCACATTGTAATAAAGGCCTAAATATCACACCAATAGGGAGCTAATTAGAAGTTACTAAAATGTGTGGTACCAAAGCCATAACTTTATTTTGAATTTAATTTACAAGTAGTAATATTATTAATAAATGATGTTCCTCTAATCCTGGGTAAACGATGTAGAGGGCGGCACAACAATAAACTAAATATTCAGTTATCCCTGGTTTAATGCTAGTCCACCGTCTGCACTGCTGGCCCAACATTAAACTAATATTAAGTTGATGTAGCTTCTGTGGAAAGTATACCGTATATAGCCAGTGTAATATATTATGAGATTATGCTTTGTACGCATCGCGTTGACTACTACAATGAGGCAATACCGCTGGAGTACAATCACACGTGTCTTGCCATGGAGTTAACTCTATATTTGGTCTGGCTAAACTTCTGAAATTCGAAACCTTTCAGTGTTGATCCACTGTTCGCCGTATCGTATTTGCTGGGATGCACCTAAAAGTATGCATACTTTAGAAGTGGATATATGTATAATAAAAACATGCCACGAAGTAATAATATGTAGGGCTATAAAATGTCTATAAAGCAGCTGGGCCAATAGTGTTTTTTTTAATGACACAGCATCATAGTTGAATTCACGCTTTCCCATTCGTTGATTGTTTTCTACCAATTACTGGCCAACCGTCAATGATGAAGACGAGGACCAGCCATGCATGTGGATTATAAAACTTTTAAATATATATTTTTCATTTTTGCAATAAATGAAAATCAAAGTGGAACAGGGAACACTATTATGACAGACCCAGAGTAAAAACATACCTGTCAATTATAACAGGTAAGGCATAGCAATGACATGATTATGCACATTTAATATGGTGTGCAGAATAAAATATGAAAAAAGTTGGGCAGCGCCCCTGACGGTGAACCAATAATAAATCCACAGGTAATGTGTTTGTATATATGTAATAACAATACCGAAGGGCGGGGGGGGGGGGGTTGGGGGGGTCCTGGTGCCTGCTAGGAAAGTCAGAGATCGCGGATTCGTCTCCTGCTCTGGCATTCAAGTTTCAAAGAAACAAAATGTTTCCTCCGGCCCTGTTCAATTGTAAATATTGAATATTGTGGGCAGCCTCCGTGACCGAGAGTTAGTGTCCTCGGCCGTAGACCAACAGGGCTCAATTTCGAATTCTGTGTCTGGAGGGCAGTGACACCTCATTCATCTCACCATCCTCAGGTTCTCCTTACCCAGTTTAGCCTATATGTGTACAAATGTGGTGTAGAACCCCATTTATTTCATTTCATAGCATTTGATACAGCCAACTAACACCTGACTCAACGTTGGCCTGACAACATTACAGCAACATTTCAGCAAAGATCGTGTGAGTTGAGAAAGCCTTCATGGGTCTTTATCCTTAGGTCTACTGTGTGTATTGTGATTCCCATAATTGGCATTACGTAAGAGGGTGCAGTGAAAGTGCATTACGTCCACATGTGATAATGATGGATTAGGGCTACTGTATATTTCATGGCTGAGTAAGAAACATTAAAAGCTGATAATTTACAACTTTGTTAGGCCTATTTTAGACAGAATTAAAGATTTCGTGAAAATTCCTGGCTAACTGGGGCAATATAAAAGTCCCAGAAGAAGTAATAATTGCACTTTTGTAATAATAACACTGTAGTCCTGTGAAATGATTCTTTGTCAAGCATATTTCATTAGGTGCAGTGCTTCAGAACGTGTGTAAAATCAGCAAAATGTATTATGGGAACCGGACATAATAATATAAATGCCAATGATCGATATAAAGGATATACATCTTTCCATGATAATGCATCTGAGAGTATAGATATACATTCCCTGACACATTTATAGCTGATTTTTTGCAATGCTGTTGGGCCTCTTTTTTTTATTATTTTAGCCTTGAAGGAAAGTGAGAAGACCGATAGATTTAGCCTTGACGACATGATCCCCTCAATAATTCAACTGGAGATATCATTTTGAAATAATTTAATTTGAATGCGCGAAATAATTATTTGTGATGTTTTTGATAAGTTTAATTTCATTTTCTTTTAGCCTTGAAGAAAAGTAAGATGACCGCTAGATATAGCATTGACGACCTAATCCCCTCAAGAGTTCAACTGAAGATATCAATTTAATTTGAATGCACAAAATAATTATTTGTTTAATTCGTTAATTTGTTAAATTAAGTTTAATTTCATTTTTGAAGAATAGTGAAGTTGCAAATGACAATCACCACAAATGTGATTTCTGGAAGGTGCGACTATAAGAGTTGTTAGCTCAGATTGTGCTTCATTTTTTAGCAATCAAAATAACTGGGTAAACTGTGATAACGCGACGACAATCACGCTAATGTCGCTAATTGCACCATGATCGAGTTGTAATGTAAATAAATTATATTAAAATGCTATCATTGTAGCCTATCGTAATATGTGTATCTTGTATATTTACAACATTATGCTATATAGGCCTCATGATAATAAATATTCTATGTATATTTATGTATATATTTATTCCAACTAAAATAGTTAAAATAGGCAAAAAAATAAAAAATAATCAGCCATTTCCTCCCGATTGTAATCCACCATAATTATGTCTGTCCAAGCAGCATGGTAATATCATCAAGCTTGAGCATGAGATTAGCGGGAATTTAGAC
Source organism: Flabesymbios commensalis (assembly GCA_964017125.1). Classification (NCBI taxonomy): domain Eukaryota; kingdom Metazoa; phylum Annelida; class Polychaeta; order Terebellida; family Flabelligeridae; genus Flabesymbios; species Flabesymbios commensalis. The sequence goes on along the minus strand of OZ024907.1, from coordinate 58,502,500 downwards.
ATTGATGATTGCCGCGATTATCATCATTTCATAATTATCATTCTTAAACCAGTAATTTCAAATATAACCGCACTTCCTTACGGTATATTATAAAAAAAATAGTATAGAGTTGAAATACCCAGTTCATCGCGAGTTCACAGCTTACCAATCGGTCACTTACAGTTTCACTGCAAGCTTTCACGCCAGCCTTCACAACTCACCAGCTGTCATCTGCTCCAGAGTAATGCTCACCTTCTCCGAAGTGCGACTCCCTTCACAACTCACCTTGTGTCAACTGATCCAGGGTAATGCTCACCTTCTCCGGAGTGTAACTTCCTTCACAACTCTTTGTATGTCATCTAATCGAATTAAGTTACTTATTACATTGTGTGTCAATAAACATATTTCGGTTTCCTGTTATTTAATCAATTTAAAACATACTTGGATTTTAAAGGCACTGAGTGCCTCGAACATTGACAAAGTAATTATTATGATAATAGTCGTTCACATGGTTGTATGTTCAAGATTTTTATTTTGTAAAATATTTTATAAACGCTGCAGTGAGTTTATTCTAAAACATTTGATATTTGGGTAATATGACTAAATTATTTCTTGTCATCGCCATCATGGATAAATATCAAGGGACCGCAGTGGAAATAACTCTCACCAGGAAACTTTTTGTGTTTTCATTATTTATGTTTTTATACTATAGACCATGTTTTGTTTCTATGTCAATGGTTAACTGAATAAATAAATCTATCTGTGGGTTATACTTCCTAGCAGAAAAATTAGCATTAAATTAAGTTGTACTTTACCCCTACACCTCTAAGCAATCCAATGTCACAGCTGATGAAATCGCATCTCACACCATATTACACATCCTGCTCAGGAACAATACTAGTGTTAAGGGATTAGCAGCTAGAACGGGCCTCGATTCACAACTGTGTCCGATGGTGTGATATACGTTATTTCAACATACGACTATACTCGCCGTCAAATTAACCAGGATCGCATGATTTTCGACGATTTCTCCGTCAATTCTGAACCGATTTTCTTCAAATTTTGCAAAGGCCATTTTCTATTCAAATCCTAACAGCCCTGAAAATTTCGTAGAATTATATAGCGTATTTCAAAAGTTAGACCATTTGACATGTAATGAATTGAAATTACGACGTTCCTCTTTAACATTAAACTAATTTTACAATTTTATTACATGGCAAATGGTCTAACTTTTGAAATATTGAATATTATTCAGCGAAATTTTTACCCCTGTTAGGATTTTAATAGAAAATGGCCTCTGCAAAATTTCAAGGAAATCGGTTCAAAATTGACGGAGAAATCGCCGAAAATCATGCGATCCTGGTTGATCATTTTTAATTTGACGGCGAGTATATGTGCGGCGTTTAATGGCTCTCCCATTCATCCCTCAGGAACATATCCCTGCAATGTTCACCAGACTACAACGAGAAGCCACAAATGAACAATTACGAGAGCTGACGGACTACATCAACGACCAGTGGATCCACTCCAGCATCTTCACTCCAGAGAGATGGTCTATTTTCATGAAGAGCATACACACTAACAACGATGTCGAAGGCTGGCATCACAGACTGAATCAGAGTGCACGTCGGGCTCAGCTCCCCATGTATTCTCTGATTCAACTTTTGTTTGATGAGTCAACCAAGGTATCGTTGCAGGTGCGTATGCTGTCAGAAAATAAACTGAAGCGCAAACAAAAGAGAAAGTACAGAGAACTTCAAGGTAAACTCTTCAGCTACTGGGACTCATTTGTAGCTGGTGATAAGACAACAAAGCAGCTGCTGAAAGCCTGCTCACACCTCAATGGTCTGAGAATAGACATCTGAAAAGACAATAATACATGTAAAAACAAATGTCCACGACTATATTATATTATTCATGTGCCAATGAAATATGAACTTTGAAAAAAATGTATATATATATTGTCTATATTAGGCCTACTGTGAATAAAAAGTCGTGTATTCTTGAAAAAGTGTTGTTATTTTTTTTTATATACTTAAAAAGTGTTGTTATTTGTTTTAATATATGGGTAAAACCAAAAATTGGGGTAACTTTGTAGCATCAAAAATGGCAGTGAGGTGACCATCAAAGAGGAGGAAAACTACTTTATAGGTTTGGTGCACTGATCCCAATAGAGCATGAAAAAGCCACTGGCTGCGCTGGAAATTTTTTTTTGTTTCCAAAACTCATTTTAAAAAAAGTTGCAGCATTCCACTTACTACTCCGTTACCAAATCCAAACCATTTAAAAAATTATGTTACTTTGCTTAGCTTGACATCACACTTTTAAACGTGATATCCTTATTGAAGCATAATACTAAACAATCGTACATCAAAACTGCTAAAAAAAATTAAAAAAATTGATGGGATGAACAAAAATCTTTATTTCAACTCCGTTACCAAGCCAAAAAATACTCAACTCCGTTACCAAATGTTTGGCTCGACATAAATATAAACTGTATATTTTCTTATCATAACATCGATCACAAATGGGTGCTCTATTAATATGGGGACAACGAGCCATGTTTTAAAAGACTATATCATCAATCATTATGACTGTAAAACTCATAAAATTTGACAATTCACCACTCCGTTCCCTTTTCTTGGTAACGGAGTAGAGAGGAATGGAGTAGTAAAATTAAAAGTATTCTAGGGATTAATGAAAAGATCTGGGCAATAATTAAAAAATATATCATACGAGTGGAAATAGTCCCCATAGCAACTGTTGTAGGCATACAATCATAAAACCCAACTCGTTTTTATACCCACAAGGCTAGGAACGGAGTAGTAAAAACAAAAGTATATTTTCTAACTTTTTGGTAATACCTGTTTCGAATAACTTGTCACTCAACAATATTTATTCTTTCAAGGTGAAAAACTCGTATAAGGCCCTTTAGTGTGTCAAACTACACTTGATATAATTTTAGTTCATGATTATTCACTTGATGGGGCATGCTACAATAATGGTAACGGAGTATAAAATTATTTTAAAAAACTTGTATATAATCTTATAGATAGGGTTGTGCACTAACATTACATCAGAAACAAATATAATATATAATACAGGAAGTCTAGAATAAATCGCCTGTTTATGTGGAATTTAGAATGTGGGACAAGGCTTTTTGGCTAAAATTGGCTAAATTTACACAATATTTCTTTCAAAAAACACATTTATGTTAGAATTTTTTGAGTTGTAATATTGCTATATTGTAAAATAAAGGTCATTCATTGCATTTATGTAATCAAATTAAATCAAAATATTCAATAATAAATATTACAAGGTGCGTACCGTTGTGGTGCTTAAAATTATAGAATCCCTCATGTCTGTCCCACGCTGCAGCGACTCTCCGTAACGCTCATAGTTTTCAGGTTATTTCTATAGTTTTTCTGACCAAAATATCACTTGTCTGGTGCCAAAGAGTTGCGCGAGACCTTCATGCAGTGAATCGTGAAAAAAAAGTATAATAAATGTGTTTTTGTTTAGAAATAATGTAAGGTTTGTGCAAGTCTTTGGGTGAGTATTTTAACTCAACGTCTCTCCGTAACGCGATTTTTTACACATAAATACTGCAATTAAACTTTTAAGCACCCTCCCTGCAAACACTGTACGTAATATAACGTTCGTTGTGGTCCCATTTTCGTCATTCATGGATGAATGTAACGAGGACGTGCTAAGGACGTAGTCATAATAACCCTAACGTCGCCAGAACGTCCCAATAACGTTACATTCATGATTTACGTTCTAAGGACGTAAATGGGAGTTCACAGAATTACGTCCTAAGTACGAAATGCTGTACGTTGTGGGGACGTTATGACGTAAAACAGCATTCGTACTTAGGACGTAATTCTGTGAACTCCCATTTACGTCCTTAGAACGTGAAACATAAATGTAGCGTTATTGGGACGTTCTGGAGACGTTAGGGTTATTATGACTACGTCCCTAGCACGTCCTCGTTACGTTCATCCATGAATGACGAAAATGGGACCTTAACGAACGTTATATTACGTACAGTGTTTGCAGGGCTACAACCTCCAAGCCTACTACAACCTCATTTGAAAAAAACAAAAATAATCATAGTATAGCATAATACATAGATGCTATGCACAATTTAGTAAAAAAAACGTATCTCCATAACGCATATTTTCTGTCTCTCCATACCAAAAATAAAAACGTTATGGAGAGAAAAAGTAGTCACAAATTACCCTTTTACTCATTTAAAAATAGCTATAAACCTTTATGAATTTGGTAGTTTAACCAACAAGTGACACTTGTTGAAATAGTAACTTTTCTTTTTGTCTTTCAAATTGTGTTAGCATCGATATTTAGTATTTGTTTATTGTCACTCCATAACAGAAATAATTGTCGTTATGGAGAGACAATGCTCGCTATTACTACTCTCCATAACGACAATAATCGTAATGGAGAGAAATTCTTATTTCATTATTTAAGGGTTATTGTCATAAAGTGATTCTTTCTAAATTAAACGATCAACATTATAATAACCATGTTCAACTACTTGTTAAATATTTTATACTTTTGTAGAAGGGTCACTGAGAAATTTAAGTTTGAAGATTACTCCGTAACATAAATTGGTCTCTCCATAACGGTAAATTAGTCTCTCCATAACGGTAAGAAAAATTTAAATTGATAAAAATAATCATTTAAAAGTGAAATTAAGCTCTGCTGACAACGCTATGTCAATAAACAAAGCTAAGTTGACATGTGTTTAAATTTTTGACAATATCCAGACAATCTCATATATCAAGGAAAATATCATCACTTGTGCTTAAAATTATAGAATCCCTCATATATATATTTTTTTTTACAAATAATCTAAACATTTTTTAAGTAGTAATGCCTAAACGTAAAGTTGCACCATTTATTTTTAATATTATTATATTTAAATCAAAATGCGGACCTTTTAAGTCCTGCCGGGGACACTAATTTTATGTAAAATTACCCCAATTTTTGGTTTTACCCATATATACTTGAGGCTAGATAGGTCCGACCTGGTAGATGCATATAGGTCCGACATTGTTGACAGGTCCGACATGGTAGGTCCGACATGACACATAAGTGAGGCCGACTTGGTAGGTCCGACATGGCATAGGTCCGACATGACCCCAATTCTTCCAAAGTATGAATGAGGTGGGGGCGAAACGTGTCACTAAATAATGGTGCGAGCTGACTATGAATGATGCGAAAAGTCTGTGCAGGCCTGCCGATTTGAACCGATTTCCTTGTAATTTTCCAAAGGTCATTTTCTAGTCAAGTCCTATAAACAGCGGTAAACAATTCCTAAAGTTAGACAATTGATGTGTAGGAGGACTACTACTATATTTATAGTCTATATAATATTCTAGAAATTTAATTGTACGCCTCCTGACTTTTGAGGTGTTCCGTGATACCTTGATTTCCAAACTAGCTAGTGATTGGTGACTCTTGACATGTGACGTAATGTGATTCCTGGAGACAGGAAAATAGATAATATGGTCGAGTGAGTTGTCACTTGTTACACATTAAGACGAAAATAAAGCACTTTTCATAATATTCCAATTACCTCAGTAAGGCGATGTGAGAATAGAATAAATATAAAATGCATATTTAACATTGTATTTGCTAGTCATTGTTGTTAATGTTGTTTAGTATTGCAATCAATTCGCCGATTGCGGGGAATCGGACATTCCATTGGCATTCCCAATAGGCCCTACTTGCCAACTTGGGCTCGGCAATACTAGACCTACAGTCTGTTTCACCAGAACCTGGGAGTAGCCTTTTTCTTATTTGCTCGGTCGTTCTTGTTAACAAAATTTTTCTCGAATCATTTTTTCATGTTCCCCTAACATCCCTGAAAATTTGGCGCAATTTTGTTGTGTATTTTGGAAGTTAGACCATTTCGGCATGTAGATCTAGGCCTAGCCTAATAATAGGATTCTTGTTTCACGGCAATGGTGTTAAAGAGAGCTGTCATTTTGAAAAATTATTACATGCCAAATGGTCTCACTTCGCTAATAGATGTCTACACAATAAAAATCTACCACATTTTCAGGGATGTTGGGGGAAGGTGAAAAAATAATCTGAGAAAAATTTTGTTAAAAAATTTTAAAGTGCGACCGAGCAAATTGGAAAAAGGCTACTCCCGGGTCCTGGTGAAACATAGTCACTGATACTGTCACTGTAGAAAAAAAAACAATTAAATTTTAATACTATAGAATGTTTGTTTCTATATAGTACTACCGGATTGGCCCCATTCAACAGCAGTCACTAATAAATTGAAAATGGGATTAAAACTATACCTTGGGCTCCCATATAAATTAAATTTTAATATTATATAATGTTTGTTCCTATATATATACTGCTACCGGATGAGCCCCATTTACAGTCATTAATATATTCAAAATGGGGCCAAAACTATATAGCCCCAACCCCCATGTATCATTACTGGGGTGTGGGGCTAAAGCCCCATGTCTGAAATATTATTAATGAGAAATGGGTCCTAAAGTATCGACCATTTAAAAAAAAGCTTATATTAGACCGGAAAATATTTTAAAAATCTATAATTTTAATGTGAAATGGGGAATAAAATATGTAGCCTACCATAAATATGATAAAATGAATATTTTTTATTAAATAAAATAAACAAATAGACCTTTACGATGGGGTTATACTTTATTTCATGTGTAACAAATAACATATATATATATAAATGTGAACTTTTGTCATTTAGTCAATATTATCTTTGAAACCATGAAATATTATAGTCTAGACGTGTATAATTACATACATGTCTTCATGTCCGTCATTTATTTAATGACATGGAAACTAAGGGGTTCATGAACTGAGTGACACGATATTGTAGTACATATTTACATCACTATGATATAAGATTAGCCCTACTTTCAGTAAGTAGCATATAGAAATGGGTCTATAACTATAGCCCCACTTCCATTTCATAACGTAACTCAAGTGGGGCTATAAGTATAGCCTCACCTTCAGAAAATAATATATGGGATTGAGAGGTGGGGCTATTCCTATAGCCCGGTAGTATGCCAGACAGCTCAGCCTCAATCACTCGTGAGTCTTGATTCTAATATTTGCCGGTATGAGTGCACAAATTCCCGGTGTAGCTATTGCATTGTGACTGAACATGATTAATATAAAGTTTTTATTTAGACTAAAAGCAGAGTGTCTTTCTGACACATGGGTCAATGCAAACTTGCTTGAAGACCGAGTAGCACTGATATATATTTACAGTACAAATAACTTCTAGATATATATTGCTTGCATTAAAAGCACAAGACTATTGGAGATATTACCATGATTACAATGGAAATATTACAAACATAATACAAACATGAGACAAACATGATACATGTATATATAAAAATTATGAATGTCTTTGACACAGAACCATTTTGGGATAGAATCATGTAATCATTGGATAGATAATCTAAAAAGCATTAAATATTCAAAGAAAAATGAGATGATTGTTAACATTCTTTGTTAGTGACCCAGGGTTACTGATCTCTTAGTTTAAAACCACTCAACATGCTCAATGTAAATCTACCAAGTGCTTGGATGACTGCAGCCTCTTCACTTCATAATAAAACTATATAAATAAATATAATTAATATATGTAAATATTATTAATATAGGTATATAAATATAAATAGCTATTTAAATATAATAAATATAGGACTAATCTATACAAGTGGAGTAGACGACAGGCCCCTATCTGTTACTCTAGATATGCATTTCTACACATGGAATTTTAAGGAAGATTAATAATAATAATACACTTTATTTATAGAGGGTAGACCATTTAGTACATCGTACTAATTTGCAATGGGCCCTCTTTAAACACATGCAATAGTACAATGATTTAAATATGTACATGATTAATGCTAAAAAAATAAAACAGGATATAATACAAACTATAATACAATATTTACAATTTTATACATAAATTTACACTGCAGAAACATCATGGCTATATTATTTTTTTATTTTAGATTATTAGTCAGTTATTGCTATACGTGGTACATAATAATTAGAGATAATTGTAAAGATAGAAAAAGAAAACTATTGCCATGTTGTGTAAATATTTTTCCCGCACCAAAACCAGAGATAAAATAACTACATAACTTATAATACAATATTTCATTGTAGTAAAAAAGACACTCTGGAAAGCGTAGAATTCTAATTACAACTTATGTATATTTAAAATATATAAAATAATGTTAAAGCCCATTTCATATAATTTTAAAAGTACTACGAATAGTACATTAACCCTTTCCATGCCTTTCCCGGACCGTGTCCGGGAATTTTAGTACTGATTACAATGCCAATCCCTGACCGTGTCCGGGCTACTTTACAGTTAATTCACCACATAACCCTGCATGCTGAACAGTCGTCAAGTTTGGTCCGATGCATCCAGCTTGCATCAAAACATTATCAGGTGATTATGAGCATGTACTACAGTGCCATCTGGTGACTGTTTGGTTGGTACCAACCCTTGCTACACTCTGGTTAGCAGGTTAGTCCGTGTATGGGCATAAGGTTGGGTTGATTCACAAAACCACAGAACTGTACAGAAAACGAAGGCGGTGTTGATGTTTTAACATGAATTAAAACAGTTGACCTACAATCACAATGCCATTGAAAACTAGGCGAGCAACAGTTCAACAGTGTGTGCACTCTTTTTCATATCTATGTCGATTTATCCACTCTCTGCAGCAAACACAAGATGATCAACAGATGCTGAGTTAATGTTGGCCCAACATCTACGACGTTGGACCAACATTAATCAAGCATTGGTGCAAATTATCCCGACGGCTGTGTCTGTTGCGCTTCTCGTCATTATATGATGTGTGATATACATGTATCTGGGCCACGTTGCACTATTTCTGGTTGACGTGTAATTTTTACCTCAATGAGAGAGACCAATCTTATCAGTTTGTAGGCTCATTATTCAGCGTTTGTCTCACTGGCTTGCCCCCTTGTTCTGAATATGTGTTATGAGAGCTCCCGGGTAGCGCAACGACTATGTCTTTCGGAATATCGTCCCGCACGAATAATGGGTACTGTTATTACCCTAAAACTATTTGAGACACCTGCTGAAATGGTGCTTGATCCTAAATGATCCAACTACAGTCATTATATAACACTTAGCTCACGCATAAATCAAGTTAGAACGTAAAAAATTGTATTTTTTTGTGTTTTTATCGAGTTTGACCTTCATATGACCTTGACATAGCCTTGGCATGACCTTTGCACGCCACCTCAGTACAGTGGAACTCTAAGCCCGTGTGACCCTTTCCACACAGTCATATATGTACATTTGCTGCTATTCAAGGCATAGCTGAAGTTCCACACTACTATATTTGGTCACTTTTGGCATTCAATTTTAATCCTGGAGACAGGGGAAATTAAGTGAATTTATCCGAAGGTGAGAATAAGGGAAACCCGAAGGGTACTGTTATTAGCCTGAAACTACTTGAGACACCTGCTGAAATAGTGCTTGAACCTGAATGATCCAACTACAGTCATATATATAGGGCCTAACACTTAGCTCACGCATAAATCAATTTAGAAGGCATAAAATGACAATTTTTGGTATTTTTTATGGAGATTGACCTTCTTATGACCTTCACATGACCTCGGCATGACCTTTGCGTTCAACCCCAATAAAGTGCCACCCCAACCCGTTCCACCATACATATCTCGTTACAAATATTAGAGTTAACTATGAATGATGTTCTGTAGGCCTAATGATGAATTATAATTCGTGTTTTTTTTAGCCAAAATAATCATTATGCTGGAGAAATTAGGCATTGTAGAAATTGGCAGGGGCTGAATTATTGGGCATGGAAAGGGTTAAGGTATAAATTGTATTTTTATTATAAACATTAATATCATGATTATGATTGAGCGTACAGCACAAAACAAAATAGCGAAGAATGATTTGTGGGACTATGGCATGCGAGACTCTTAACGTGGAGGAGGTCACTCTGGTTCAAACATATCAGCGAAAGCCGCCGTCCAAGATTCGAACCAGATATAGACAACACTCCACACGAAATTTCATGTTTACCATTAGCGTGATTACCAATACAAAAGTGCCAAGTATGTCCCTGTCACAACGTGGAATAGTTTAGTAGATAAGGTGACCTATTGTGCATTTTATGATTAAAGCATGAAATTTCTACCACTTGTGGAACATATCCTAAGGGTCATTTGAAGATGTGGAGGTAAACTGGATTTGACCTCTGATGACCTCTAGAGGTCATTGACCTCCAAAGGTCAAAATATGCACTCGCAAAACCAAAAAGTAGTGAAAATTGTATATTACAATGTCTATGATTTGTTTCTGTGTCCCAAAAGTATGTAAAATCCTCGAAGAGACTGCTTTGAATCATAAACAAAACACCAAGGTCATATCAAGGTCACACCAAGGTCATTTAAAGGTCAAACTGCAAGACAATAGTTAAAATGTCCACTTTTTATTAATTTCCACGCTGTTGTTGTGCAGTCATTTATCACAAAGGACTGGTTTTGACATACTCTTCGTCCTATGTATTTCCCACACACATTTTAGGATATTAAGGGCAGTATCAACCTTGGGAAGGAGGCTAGGTATTCTAGGTATTCCACTTATTACGATTCTTCTTCAATATTTAGTTGAACGGGCCAAATTACAATTATGCTGCATTTTAAGACATAAGCTTGGACTCCCATAGCAAAATATTGATAAATAATTGGGGTATGAAGTTTGACATGGGGTGTGGTTTTGTTTTACTGGCGTACCATCCGAAAGCAATTTGAAGGTCATGTCAAGGTCATTTCAAGGTCAAGCTGGCAAAAACTGTTACCATGATCATGTGTCTTCTTTAAAGCTGTTCCAATATCTTTTTCAAACGTGTCTTCATTTAAAGGAGCCTGAGCTTCAGTCTGGTGGCATGTATACAATTTTTCTAGAATCACATCTATCTACATCAACCTAACTTTATGCAGGTGAGCCATATCTGATAATTTAAAGACAGCTCAGTTTTATTATGGTGACTTCCATTAATGTAATTGGTCTTAGGCCTATTGGTTATACATCTACTAGCCTTCGTGTAGCAATCATGTCTCATTCAATAAGTTTGGTCAGTGCTCAATATGCCTTAGATTGCATGAAAAAGCCTTTGGAAATAAAAAAATTCCCTGGAGGCGGGCCCCTCGCCGCCCTGACAGTTAATTTTTTTTTAAATGTTAACCCCCCCCCCTCAGTGAAAAGCTAGATCCGCCCCTGCTAGTCTAATTTTCCAGGTAGCTGGGAGTTGTTAGAAGATCACATAAATTTAGAGAAAATGAGGATCATTTATACTGAGTATAACTGCTCGATTAGAGCATTGAATTGTATATATTCTTAGCGTGACCCTAATATCCTTATAGAAGTGGCGAGCAGGTTTTTATTCCATTTCCGCAGGGGAAGTGGGTTTTAGACATGCTGGGATCTATCAAGCGTGAGGCATCAGGCGGTACTTAATTTGTGTGGGTGAACTAACTAAAAATCTAGTGGTCATTTTTTTTTAGCTCCCGCCGTCACCGTAGGTGAGCGAAGGGAGCTATGGATTCTACCTCCGTTTTTTTTTGGCCTCTTCTTTTGCTTATAACTTTGTGAGAAAATAAGCTAGGATAACAATTTTTGGTATGTGGGTTACTTCCAGGTGGCTAATGGACGGGTTAAAATATTTTTAATCTGAATTCAATACGCAAGGTTGCAGAGGAGAAAATGATGATGTGACGGCGTTGGGCCGTTGGGCCGTTGGGCCGTTGGGCCGTCCGTAAACAATTCGTTTCCGGAGCATATCTCTGAAAGTACTTGTCCGATTGTCTTCAAATTTTACACACAACACCCCTAGGGGGTCTAGTTGTGCCTTTTGGGGTATTTGAACTTTGACCTACTTCTGGTTCAGAACTATGACCTATTTAGACGTTTTGACGCGCACTTCGTTTCCGGAGCAGATCTCGAAAAGTACTGGGCCGATGACAGTCATATTGCACATACATGTTCTCTAAGGTCCCTAGTTGTGCCTTTTCAGGTTTTTGGACCTTGACCTTGAAGTTGACCCAGCACTTTGACCTAATTTATAACATCGGTAAATCCGACTGAAAGATTTTGCGGAATATCATGAAAACCGCTCAAGATAGCTACACCATTACTATAAAACAAATTGTGAGGTTTCAGGAGAGGATGCATCTTGAAAAATTTCAGGTCGATAAAATTAAAAATGGCCGCCTATCGGCCATTATTCACCTCGACAGGCCTGATATTGCGGAATATCATGAAAACCGCTCAAGATAGCTACACCATTAATATCAAATAAATTGTAAGGTTTCAGGAGAGGATGCATCCTGAAAAAATTGAAGTTGATAAAATTCAAAATGGCCGCCTATCAGCCATTATTCACCTCGACAGGCCTGATATTGTGGAATATCATGAAAACCGCTCAAGATATCTACACCATTACTATAAAACAAATTGTAAGGCTTCAGGAGAGGATGTATTTTGAAAAAAATCATTTTTCAAAAGTTCAAAATGGCCGCCAATCAGCCATTATTCACTTTCACATGGCCGTTATTTGGAAAACCGTGCTAGATGGCTAGACCATTACTATAAAACAAAATGTGTGATTTCAGGAGAGGATGCATCTTGAAAAAATTTGACTCGGTAAAATTCAAAATGGCCGCTTATCGGCCATTATTCACTTTCACATGGCCGTTATTTGGTCAACCGTGCTAGATGGCTAGACCATTACTGTAAAACGAAATGTGAGATTTCAGATGAGGATGCATCTTGAAAAAAATTGACTTGATCAAATTTAAAATGGCCGCCTTTTCGGCCATAATTCATTTTCACATGGCTGATATTTGGTAAACCGTGCTAGATGGCTAGACCATTACCTGATTACTATAAAACAAAGTGTGAGTTTTCGGGGGAGGATGCACCCTGAAAATTTTTAACTTACGAATTCAAAATAGCCGACAATCAGCATTATTTACCTCGATAGGCCTGATATCAGGTAAACCGTGCTAGATAGCTAGACCATTACTATAAAACAAAATGTGACGTTTCGAGAGAGGATGCCTTTTAAAAACTTTCGACTCAATCGAATTCAAAATGGCCGCCGATCGGCCACTATTTACTTGCACATTGCTGATATTTGGTAAACCGTGTTAGATAGCTGGACCATTACTATAAAACAAAATGTGAGATTACAAGAGAGGATGCATCTTGAAAAAATTGACTCGATCAAATTCAAAATGGCCGCCTATCGGCCATTATTCACTTTCACATAGCCGGTTTTTAGTTACCGTACTAGATGGCTAGACCATTACTATAAAACAAAATGTGAGATTTCAGGAGAGGATGCATCTTGAAAAATTTTGACTTGATCAAATTCAAAATGGCCTCCTATCGGCCATTATTCACTTTCACATGGGCGATATTTGGTAAACCGTGCTAGATGGCTAGACCATTACTATAGAATGAAATGTGAGATTTCAGCTGAGGATGCAGCTTGGAAAATTTTGACTTGATCAAATTCAAAATGGCCGCCTTTAGGCCATTATTCACTTTCACATGGCCGATATTTGGTAAACCGTGCTAGATAGCTAGACGATTACTATAGAATGAAATGTGAGATTTCAGCTGAGGATGCATCTTGAAAAATTCTGACTCGTTCAAATTCAAAATGGCCCCCTATCGGCCATTATTTACTTTCACATGCCCAATATTTTGCAAACTGTGTTAGATGTTAGTCCATTACTATAAAACAAAATTTGAGGTTTCGGGGGAGGATGCACCCTAAGTTTTTAACTAATTTATATCAAATTCAAAATGACCGTAAATCAGCTATTAGTTAACTCGATTGGCCTGATATCGGGTAAACCATGTCAGATAGGTAGACCATTACTGGGATACTGATTAATTTTTAAATCACATTCCCCACAACATGGGGATGTGCAAGTGAGTTTTTAAACATGCTACCAAAATGCAAAATATCTTCCAGAGTTCAACTTCATAATTTGTTGTGGGCGCAAAAACTCAAAACCTTAATCAGAAATTATCCAAATCTTACAATCACATTCCCCACGAATGTGACGATATGGAGATGTACAGGCAATTTGTTCAAGATTTCGCTGAAATTTAAAATGGCCGCCACAAATCAAATTCATAATTTATTGTGCCGCAAAAACTCTTTGTAAGAAATTAGTCAAATTTTACAATCAAATTCTCCACGATTTGGAGATGTGCAGGTGATTTTTTAATACATACCGGATACTAGATTAATTTCTAGGCTACATCAATTCCTCAGAAAGCTCGGCAAAATATCGATGTCACGACTGCCAAATATTTTCTCGTTAAATTAAGACCCTGTCACCACGATATATATAAAACTGATAAAAACTGATATCGTTCGGTATTCAATTCATTCTGAATAAACTCCATTATTTTCAATTAGGACATGACGCTTTTCAATGACTTGTCGACAACAGTTGTATTATAACTAGACTAAACCTTTCACAGCCATCAAGAAGGATATATAATATTAACTACCGGTACTTTGTATATTTACTATTCCGTTATAATGGTCTAGTATTTCGTTTTAACAGTCTACTTTTCCGTTATAACAGTCTAGTATTTTGTTATAGCAGTCTACTATCCCGCTATGACGGTCTAGTATCTCGTTATGACGGTATAGTATTTCGTTATAATGATTTGTACTAATCCGTTATAACGAGCTACTGTTCCGCTATAAAGGTCCAGTATTCGTTATGACGGTCTACTATTTCGTTATAACGACCTAATATTCCGTTATAACGATATAGTATTTCGTGATAACGGTCTAATCATCCGCCAAAACGGTCCACTAATCCGTTATAAGGGTCTACTATCCCGTTATAACGGTCTAGCATTTCGTTATAACGGTGTAGTATTTGGCTACAACGGTCTACCAATCCGTTATAACGGTCTGCTATTCCGCTATAACGGTTCCTTATTGCGATATAGCGGTATATTATCCCGTTATAACTGGCTTGTGTTTCGTTAACGGTCTAGTATTTCGTTATAACGGCCTACAAATCTTTTATAACGGTAAACTATTCCGTTACAACGGTCTACTAATCCGCTATAGCTGTCTACTAATCCGTTATAACGGTCTACTATTCTTTTATAAGGATCTAGTATTTCGTTATAAAGGTATATTATTTTGTTATAAACAGTTATAACGAAATAGTAAACCGTTATAACGAAATAGTAAACCGTTTTGACGGATTAGTAGACCGTTATAACGGACTAGCAGACCGTTATAGCGGATTAGTAGCTACAACGGTCTACCAATCCGTTATAACGGTCTACTGTTCCGCTATAACGGTTCATTATTGCGATATAGCGGTATATTATCCCGTTATAACTGGCTAGTATTTCGTTAACGATCTAGTATTTCGTTATAACGGCCTACAAATCTTTTATAACGGTCAACTATTCCGTTACAACGGTCTAGTAAACCGCTATAGCGGTCTACTAATCCGTTATAACGGTCTACTATTCTTTTATAAGGATCTAGTATTTCGTTATGAAGGTATATTATTTTGTTATAAACCGTTATAACGAAATAGTAAACCGTTATATCGAAATACTGAACCGTTATAACAAGATACTAGACCGTTATAACAGAATAGTACACCGTTATAATATAACGGAAGACTTTACCGGCATAACGAAATACTAGATTGCTGTACCGAGATAGTAGACCGTTATAACGAAATACTAGACCAATATAACGGATTGGTAGAACGTAATAGCGAAAGACAAGACCGTTATAACGGAATATTAGACCGTTTTAACGGGATAGTAGACCGTTTTAACGGGATAGTAGACCGTTATAACGGATTAGTAAGCCGTTATAACGGATTTGTAGGCCGTAATAGCGTGATACCAGACCGTCATAACGAAATACTAGACCATTATATCGGGATAGTAGACATTTATAACGGATTATTAGACCGTTATAACGAGATACTAGACCGTTATAACAGAATAGTACACCGTTATAATATAACGGAAGACTTTACCGGCATAACGAAATACTAGATTGCTGTACCGAGATAGTAGACCGTTATAACGAAATACTAGACCATTATACCGGATTGGTAGAACGTAATAGCGAAAGACAAGACCGTTATAACGGAATATTAGACCGTTTTAACGGGATAGTAGACCGTTTTAACGGGATAGTAGACCGTTATAACGGATTAGTAAGCCGTTATAACGGATTTTTAGGCCGTAATAGCGTGATACCAGACCGTCATAACGAAATACTAGACCATTATATCGGGATAGTAGACATTTATAACGGATTATTAGACCGTTATAACGAGATACTAGACCGTTATAACGGAATAGTAGAACGTTATAACGGAAGACTTGACCGTTATAACAAAATAGTAGACCGTTATAACGGATTAGTAGACCGTTATAACGGATTAGTATATCGTTATAACGTGATACTAGATCATCATAACGAAATACTAGACCGTTATGACGGGATAGTAGACCACTTTACCGAAATACTAGACCGTTGTAACGAATAGCAGACAGTTAAAACGAAAGACTAGTCCGTTATAACAGAATACTAGACAGTTATAACGGATTAGTAGACCGTTATAACGTGATACGAGACCGTCATAACGAAATACTAGACCGTTATAACGGAATAGTAGACCGTTATAACGGATTAGTAAGCCGTTATAACGGATTTGTAGGCCGTAATAGCGTGATACCAGACCGTCATAACGAGATACTAGACCGTTATAACGGGATAGTAGACGTTATAACGGATTAGTAGACCGTTATAACGAAATAGTAGACCGTTATAACGAGATACTAGACCGTTATAACGGAATAATAGCCCGTTCAAACGGAAGATTTGACCGTTTTAATGGAATAGTAGACCTTTCTAACGTATTAGTAGAGCGTTATAACGTGATACTAGACCGTCATAATGAAATACTAGACCGTTGTAACGGAATAGTAGACCATTAAAACGAAAGACTATACCGTTATAACGGAAAAGTAGACCGTTATAACGGATTGGTAGAGCGTTATAGCGTGATACTAGACCGTCATAACGAAATACTAGACCGTTATAACGGGATAGTAGACCATTATAACTGATTAGTAGACCGTCATAACGAAATACTATACCCTAATAACGAGATACGAGACTGTTATAACAAATATTACACCGTTATGAAGGATTAGTAGACCAATATAACGGATTAGTAGACGTTATAAGGGATTGAAAAAAATCTTATTGTCATAAAAACACTTTGTTTTGGCTGATTTTTTCTCTTTGAATTATTCACGCCTGTATTGATATCTGGGCGGATGTAGAGCTGCCATCCTTCAGAATTGAAAACAATCAAAATGAAATATATATTTCCAAACTAAATTTTCGTAAAATAAATAATTGTCTGATTTTGTAAATAATATTTAAATTTAAATTAAATAATGATTTCAGCTTATGAGCAACATCATCTAATAGGCCTAAAAAAATCGAGCCTCATATATCTGGCATCATTAAATGACCTTAAAATTTGTGAAGCCTCGGTTTGCTCGGATCGTTTGCCTCCAGATCAAGGCTGGGATTAGTTTGAGATCCAAATTTGTAGACAGAAAAATATATAAGGAAGTGAAATAAATATATATCTCCACACACAAACTGAAATAAATATATTGCTCGAGTGTGAAAAAAGTAAACTTCTGCAGATAGAAAGTGAATTAAATAATTTGTATAATTGACCCCCCCCCCCCCCCCCTAGTAATTGAATGGTGCCTAAATAGATACATATAGGTTTAAATGTGTGGTATAGCCCTAGTCACGGTACCACGAACACAGTCATATTAGTACTGGATTATAACACTGTGAGTAACATCATATCGCTGTATATTTTTGAAATACTGATTAACGTTGCCTCTCACTCTTGTATAAACCAATCGATGCACAAGATGTCTACAGTTAACATACAAACAGGGCACCCTTCAGCTTCTTGGAATTGGGCTTTCAAGGTCGAATTAAGGTCATTTCAAGGGTGTGTGTTTTCATACAATATATTGGGACATATAATGACTGTGTGTTATCACTATCACCAAATTATCTATCTGATACATATTCTGCAAATAAATATTTTGCCCAAGCTGATGTTTCACACTGCTGCACGCTGATAAAAAAGTGGATATTTTCAGATTTTTTTGCTATTTTGACCTTGAACTGACCTTGATGTAAATTTAATATCACTGCTGTTATTATTATCAATAATAGTAGTCTCTTTGAGCATTTGACATATTTATGGAATACAAAAATAGTTTATAAATATGGTAATACACAATTTTCACAAATTTTGGCTTCGCGAATGAGTATGTTGACCTTTCGATGTCGATGACGCCTAGAGGTCACCATGTGTCAAATCTAGCTTACCTCCACAATTTAAAATAAAGAACAGGATATGTGCCGCTAATGGTAGAAGTGTCATGCTTTAATTTAAAAATGCACAATTGTTTCATTGCAGGAACTTTACCAATACAATATTTTGTAGTATTTTGTGTATTTTGCCGAATTTTCTGAAAAATTGATGCAGCCTAGAAAGTAATTCTGGTATCCGGTATGAAAGTAAAAATAAATATTTTTTATGATTTTTGACAGTTTGACCTTGAAATGACCTTGATGTGACCACCTTAACGTTGTGTTTCGACGGTACCCCAGTAAAACATAATCATAACCCATATCAGACTTCATAGCCCAATTACGCATCAATAGTTTGCCATAGGAGCCCAAACTGATGTTTAACAGCTGATGCACACTGTAATTTTCTCGTCCAATTAAACATTTAGGCAGGGGTGTAGTAAGGAGAATACTTAGGGTATATTTCCCCTCTCAAGTTAGATACTGCCCTCAATCTCCTAAAAGGAGCGTGGAAAAGATATGTGACCAAGACTGTGTCAAAACCAATCCTTTCTAATAGATGACTGTACATCTAGTATTGTTTAAAAGTGGATATTTTCACTATTTGTTGCCATTTTGACCTTTAAATCACCCTAAAGTAACCTTGACATGACCTTGGTGTTATGTTTATGATTAACAGCAGTCTCTTAGAGTATTTGGCACAGTTCTGAAATACGAGAACATTTTCTAGATATCGTGATACACGATTTTCACCACTGTTTGCCTTCGTAATTGGATATTTTGACCTTTCAGGTCAATGACCTCTAGAGGTCACCAGGGGTCAAATCTAACTTACCTCCACATCTTAAAATAAACCCCAGGGTATGTACTAATAATGGTAGAAGTTTCATGCTTTAATCATAAAATGCACAATGGTTTTATTATGGGAGCTTAACCACTACACTAGAAGAGGTCAATCTGGTTCAAACGTATCAGCGAAAGCCGCTTCAACACCACCTGGTGATTAACTGTGATATTACTTACATGACCACTTTGTGAGCACTTATTGTGATCATCTTACCTTTAGGGAGTTTTGTGGTACAAAAATGCATTTTTCGCTATCATCAGTAGAATTCAGATATTATAATGCTTGCCATTAATATTACGGAACTTAGGGAAGCAATAGGGATTCTTAGACTAGCCATATCCAATTATTGGTCTGGAAATTAGTTCTGATAAACTGGATGGTTAAAAGCAAACGACTATATTTATCTCATTCCTTATGCTCCAGTGAGTCAAACCCAGGTAGTCGTCCGTCTGGGAAAAAAATAGTTTAAGCCACAAGTTCAAATTACGTAGGCTGCTCTCACACATAGGTGATTATATTTTTGGTGATTCGAGGTCATCTTCAAGGTCGATTTCACTTCAAGATCATCAAAAAGTCAATTCGAGGACAAATATAGTGAAAGAAGTGTAGTACACTGAGAGGGGTGAGAAAAACTCCGAATTTGATGTTTAAGATAGCACCCTTTAAACACCTTCATTTTCGTTGTGACACGATCAGCGCAGTTGACAGCCTGTGTTAATTGCCTGTTCTAACGGTAACATGTAATTTAGAGGTACTTGAAGTGGCTTGTGTTTTCATAATTAATTAACCTTTAAATATAGGCATATTATGCTTTACAGTACAAAACATGTGACACACTGACTGTGAAAGTTTCTTTCAATTAATGTCGACGTCAAAAGTTAAGACTATAGGTTGAGTACGGAGTCATAGTTTTTTATTCTGGCCCAGCATTAATACAATGTAAGCCTACCGTATTATCCCTAAAAAACGTGCCAGGTGGTGAGACGCAGTTGGGGCTCGTTTATTATATATATACGCGCACTGAGATCATTGGACATACCACGCTACTTTTGTTTTATTTTAAAGGCTTGGGTTATATTTAACAGCGGTGCGATATTTATGGCTGAAACGCTGACTAATCTGTCTGACTCAATAATCACTGAGTCATTGCAATGTTGGAAGCAAAACTGACACGCTGCCGTCATTCTGACACAACTGAACGTAGGGGCCTACAAAAATGAAATGAATCGGGCTTTAGGCCACCTTAATTTGTGCACATATAGGCTAAACTGGGCCAGGAGAACCTCCTGAGGATGGTGAGATGAATGAGATGACACTGTCCTCCAGACACAGGATTCGAAATTCAAGCCCTGTCGGTCTGAGGCCGAGCACGCTACCTCTCGGTCAGGGAGGCTCCCCACAAAAATGAGTTTCACACGTGGATGGGGAAGAAACATTTTTGTTTCTTTCAAACCGCCGAGACCGGGAACCGAACCCCGAACTCCAGCGTGAAAGGCAGCGGTGCTAACCACTACCCTCAACGTACAGCCTTGTAGAGCCCACTTAAAGGTGTAGTCAACTGTCAAAATTCCCGGGACAATGTTCCCCTAGAAGGCAATAGTGCCCGTGGGTAGGCCAAGGCCCTATTCCATAATAATACTAAATATGCGCTTCATACCCAAAGCCTCATTAAGAGTTAATAATTCAAAGCCCTTGACTTTTGCCCCTACTTGGTCGCCTACTTGCAAACAAACTGACTATATTACTGCGGGGATTTGGAAACTGCTTGACCCCCAAGCTTGTATTGTCACCCAGTAAACACAAAACATTTGTATGACTTTATGCAATGTTGGACCAACGTCGAAGACCTTGGGCCGACATTGTATAAATGTTATACAAATGTCTTGTGTTTGCTGGGCAGGAGGACTTCTCTCAAACATTGTACATTTATCTAATGTTGGTTCGATGTTGGGCCAGCGTCGCAGACGTTGGCCTAACATTAAAACAGCATTGGATCAATGTCTCGTTTGAGTAGTATCTTGTAATCAGTTCAGTGGCTATATTAATGCCGTCAATCTGTACTCAATAGGCTACTGTTGGCCTACACTTGACCGTCCCAGGCATGCGCGTTTTGCAGCTGGATGATTCTTTAATCCAGGTGCCGACATCAGGTGTGAAAAATAGCTGTGACAGATCAAGGCTGACACTGTTCACGCTATGGCTCTGTTAATGTGTCGCTCACATTACACTCTAACCCAACCCAAAACACCTGGATTGATTGATAATACATTGCCAAATAAAAAATTAAAAACAAATGTTATGGATGTAGGGCCTACATTGTATTCTCATTGAAATATTCAATGGCAAACAGGCGAGGTCGGCGTCTTCTATGTTGACCAAGATTGAAGTTAAACAGACAATAGGGACAACTCATGCACAAACACATATCAGATATTATCTTCAGGTATACACTCTTGAGGCACTGTAATGCACGTGGCTGTGAATATGGTCGGCGCGAGACGTTGGTGCAGTGTTGTTCTAATGCTGGGCTGCACCGTCGCCAATGGCGGCATCGGTTTTGCGTCTGGTACTACGCGTCTGGTGGCGTAGTACCTCGTTTACGTTCCTTCCACATGTTGATAGACTACTATACCCTGTCTCATTTTCCAAATCAATAACTTTGCGAGTTTAGGAGCTATCATTATCTAATTTATATAATTATTTTTAGCATTGAATAAACTTTCTGCATGGTATGTCCATACGACCATAATTGAAAAAGTTAGGTATTTGAAGTGGGATGTTTATCACAACTAGCTGACACACTGACACGTTGACGTCCCCTGCTAATTACCAGTGTAATGCACCCTGTAAAGCCGATGGTGCACTGGATATTAACTGCACCGCATATAGTTAAATATTTACATTGAAAACCCCATTTAAACATGGTTTTAAATTAATCACAGAAAAAAGTATTTAAAGCAGCTCCTTGAGATGACATCAATTTTCATTTTTAATTCCGTACTGAAGTAGTGTATCCCACGAATCATGTTTTTATTTTTTTCATAATTTTCATATTTTTACAAAGATTTTTAATCAACATTTCTATGAAACCAGAAGTAACCCAAACAAACTATTTGTATACCTGAAGGACGATTGAATGTTTTCACAGCATTGGGCCACATGCTGATGGCAACGGCCCAGCGTTGGGTGGACAATCAGTGCTGCAGGTGTGTCCTCCCGTGTCCTGACTATAAGACACCAATTAGCGGCGACTGTTCTGATATCTTACCGTCTGATACGTGGGAATATGTGATGTAAAGTGCTGAATATTGCTGATTTGTTTTGTTTACATGGCAATATACGACCTGGAAATACAATTATTTCACTCTTTTTCGGTACTTTCAAATTGTTTTTTGACTTTTTCGTATTTTCAGTTAAGATCAGCAGGCTATATAGCTTCATATAAATTATTTTTTCAAAATTGACAACATTGAAAATGTCTCATCCCAAGGGGTCCCTTCAAGATACAGTAAAAATAGTTATATCGCCGGAAAGCATTTTTCAGCCTCTATAATCTGATATGCGTCCCAACGATGTGAATAGAATATTAAAGTTGTTATACATTTAGTCAGCTGGAAACATTAAAAAGTCGTATTTTGTCAGTGCAGGGCCTGCAGACATTAGTCCCAAATGTGCCTGAAAGTTGTCCAACGTAAAGTTGTCCCGTAAGGGGACGACACGGCAATGCAGACATTTGCAGACGTGAAACAGTCTGTGAGCAGCTAATTTCAAAAAGTTGTATCTTTAGAAGGATATCGCTGTCTGGTACGGTGATTTCAAGCTACCAGTGTATTGACCAAGATTGTGTCAATGCTGGCCCACTTCATACGCTGTACCAGCCTTAAGCCGACAGTGGCTTAACATAGTATCTACTGGGCTGTATTTGACGGCATGTACACACATTGAGCAATATCTTCAGACCGGCAGTTTATGCCAGGCTCACAGTGCCGCTGAGCAGCTAAAATCAAAAAGTCGTATCTTCAGAGGGAGGTCGCTAGGTAGTGCCATGATTTGAAGGTCGCATGTCGTGGGAGAGGGGAAGTCGGATTTAAGGGGTGCTTAAGAGTGTAAAGCCCGTGGATGCTCAGAACAAAAGCTCAGAAAAAAAGTCGCATAATAGTATCTGAAGGGGGTCGCATCTGGAGGGACCATTGTATGTCTTTTTAATATAATTTTGACTGAATAATCCATTTATGCTACTATTTTGATGAATAAAGGTCATTTTCAAGTAGAGTGTGTCAATTTCAAGGTCAGATTTATAAGCGAAAATATGATTTTTAACAAGTAAAGCCAGAAACAAGTGTAATACATGTACCTCATTTTCGTGCAATTTTATCAGAATTTTTTTTTTCTGGTTTTATTTTCGTGATTTGATGTGATCCTCTAAGTTAAAGTATGTGCCTTTTCACCCTTTTTTTGGGTGGGGGGAGGGTTGTGAGCTTTCACCTATTTTTAGCTCCCGCCGTCACCGTAGGTGAGACGGAGGGAGCTATGGGTTCCGCCTCCGTTTTTTTTTGCCTCTTCTTTTGCCTATAACTTTGTAAGAAAATAAGCTAGGATAACAATTGTTGGTATGTCGGTTACTTCCAGGTGGATAATGGACAGGTTAAACTATTTTTAATCTGAATTCAATACGCAAGGTCGCAGAGGAGAAAATGATGATGTTACGGCGTTGGGCCGTTGGGCCGTCCGTAAACAATTCGTTTCCGGAGCATATCTCTGAAAGTACTTGTCTGATTGTCTTCAAATTTTACACACAACACCCCTAGGGGGTCTAGTTGTGCCTTTTGGGGTATTTGAACTTTGACCTACTTCTGGTTCAGAACTATGACCTATTTAGACGTTTTGACGCGCACTTCGTTTCCGGAGCAGATCTCGAAAAGTACTGGACCGATGACAGTCATATTGCACATACATGTTCTCTAAGGTCCCTAGTTGTGCCTTTTCAGGTTTTTGGACCTTGACCTTGAAGTTGACCCAGCACTTTGACCTAATTTATAACATCGGTAAATCCGACTGAAAGATTTTGCGGAATATCATGAAAACCGCTCAAGATAGCTACACCATTACTATAAAACAAATTGTGAGGTTTCAGGAGAGGATGCATCTTGAAAAATTTCAAGTCGATAAAATTAAAAATGGCCGCCTATCGGCCATTATTTACCTCGCCAGGCCTGATATTGCGGAATATCATGAAAACCGCTCAAGATAGCTACACCATTAATATCAAATAAATTGTAAGGTTTCAGGAGAGGATGCATCTTGAAAAATTTCAAGTTGATAAAATTCAAAATGGCCGCCCATCGGCCATCATTCACCTCGACAGGCCTGATATTGTGGAATATTACTATAAAACAAATTGTAAGGTTTCAGGAGAGGATGCATTTTGAAAAAATTCAACTCGTCACTTTCACATGGCCGTTATTTGGTAAACCGTGCTAGATGGCTAGACCATTACTATAAAACAAAATGTGTGATTTCAGGAGAGGATGCATCTTGAAAAAATTCGACTTGATAAAATCGAAAATGGCCGCTTATCAGCCATTATTCACTTTCACATGGCCGATATTTGGTCAACCGTGCTAGATGGCTAGACCATTACTATAAAAGGAAATGTGAGATTTCAGATAAGGATGCATCTTGAAAAAATTTGACTTGATCAAATTCAAAATGGCCGCCTTTTCGGCCATTATTCATTTTCACATGGCTGATATTTGGTAAACCGTGCTAGATGGCTAGACCATTACCTGATTACTATAAAACAAAGTGTGAGTTTCCGGGGAGGATGCACCCTGAAAATTTTTAACTTACGAATTCAAAATGGCCGACAATCAGCATTATTTACCTCGATAGGCCTGATATCAGGTAAACCGTGCTAGATAGCTAGACCATTACTATAAAACAAAATGTGACGTTTCGGGAGAGGATGCCTTTTAAAAACTTTCGACTCAATCGAATTCAAAATGGCCGCCTATTGGCCACTATTTACTTTCACATTGCTGATATTTGGTAAACCGTGTTAGATAGCTGGACCATTACTATAAAACAAAATGTGAGATTACAAGAGAGGATGCATCTTGAAAAAAATTGACTCAATCAAATTCAAAATGGCCGCCTATCGGCCATTAGTCACTTTCACATAGCTGTTATTTGGTAATTTAACTAGTTTATATCGAATTTAAAATGACCGTAGATCAGCTATTAGTTACCTCGATTGGCCTGATATCGGGTAAACCGTGCCAGATAGGTAGACCATCACTGGGATACTGATTAGGATCATTAATTTCAATGGAGGTTTGCAATCTCTGACAGACTGTCTAGTTCTTATCTTACTCTTAGACTGAGCTTCTCAGACCTAGTTGTCTTGGGTCTTGATTTTTGACCTAGCCTAGGACTACATTAATAACCCTATACAAAATTGCTTAAATCAAATTCTAATTCGGAGCGGGAGCTCCTGGACTTATGTAGTCTTGTTTTACCTACATCTGTGAGTTACATAGGATATCTCTGAAACCTCTCAAGATTTATTTCTTATTTTAAACAGTTGAACTCGCATCACCCAGATGCTGTATAGTCTTAGATATGCCCTTTGTGCGTTTCTATCACGAGGGCTGGTGGAAGATTATTCCAGCTGCATTTAACATACATGTCCAATATTGTTTGCTCTATTGCTTCAAATTAATAAAAGTAGTTTTGGAAAGATAATATATATATATATCCAAGCATAAGCCTATGTGATATATAATGTTGCAAAATCAATTATGGAAAACAGAAGTAGTAGGAGGTTATGGGATTTTTAGAAAATTGTGTACATGTATTAGGACCCTGTTTAAGACCCTGTCTAGTAACTCCTACTTTTTAATAACTTATGTATTTGCAACATTTATTCTATTGTACTGGTGCTGAAACCACCCGTCAAGAAAAACAATATTTTAAAAAACTATCAATCATCTCATGACATCATGTACTGTGCTGTGCAACTGAAATGACCATTTCTGTAGAAACTGAATGCATTGTAAGCCTTATTTTACTACCATCACGTCAATTATATCACTTTTCTTACCAGTTTCAGAAAAAACCTGTTGAGAAGAGGCTATAAAATAGTCATGTCTGAAGATGTTACAAATACAGCTAGTTGTACACAATGAACGATCCAGAGGCAGCTATTGTATACCGGCTGAACGATCATGGACAAGGTCCAGAACTTGTGCAACAGGTTTTTTCAGAGCGCGGTTGGCAAGAATTTGATGAAGATAAACATAAGGATTTTGATTGGAATTTATGGTGGCGTACAAACAGATTCCGCACTTCTGATTATGACAAAATTTTCCCCTGGCAACGTCTTAATCATTACCCTAAAACTACAGCAGTGACTAAGAAAGACAGTCTTGCTCGCAATCTCAAAAGAATGCAATGTGTCCATGGTCGTCATATCTACAATTTTAGCCCTGTGGCGTTCAATGTGCCAAATGATTACACAAAGTTTGTTGCAGAGTACACTCGCATGAAAGAAAAAAACCCAAACCAATCATTGTACTGGATATGTAAACCTGCAGATTTATCTAGAGGACGAGGCATATTTATGTTCAAAGAAATTTCTGAGCTACAGTATGACTGCAGTGCAGTTGTTCAACAATATATTACAAACCCTCTATTGATATCAGGCTACAAGTTTGATATCAGGATTTATGTTCAAATTCCTAGTTTTAATCCCCTAAAGTTGTACATATATGAAGAGGGTTTAGTTAGATTTGGAACAGAGAAATTTGATCTCACCTGTCTTGACAACTTGTATTCACATCTGACAAACACTTCAATCAACAAACATAGTCCATCATATGCCACTGATAAAGAAAGAGTTGGCCCTGGTTGTAAATGGACACTAACGCAACTTAGACATTATTTCAATCAAACTCACGTTGATGATTCTATTCTCTGGGGAAGAGTGGTTAACCTCGTTATACTAACTGTACTGGTGCAAGCTCAACAAGTGCCTAGAATAAAGAATTGCTTTGAGATGTATGGCTTTGATATCATTATAGATGACAACATGAAACCCTGGTTGCTAGAGGTAAACTTTAGTCCTGCCTTGAGCTCTGATTGTCAAATTGACATGATTGTGAAGAAGCCTATGCTACATGATTTACTAGATATGTTGGCCTTTACTGAAACCGATAAAGAGAGAGGTGGAGATTCTTTTAAAGACAGAAAAAGGAAACAGCAAAAGCAACCCAGTGTGGGTAGTAATGGAGGTCGCAGATCCACTCTTGTTGATGGTCGATTAGGCACTCATTTTGGCCAGGGAGCAAATAGTAAATTTCCCTCTATCACCTCAAAACCAATTTCAAAATCTTCACTTGTTTCCCCCAAAAAAGTTACTGCAGATAAATATTCAGATTTTACTCCTGTTGTCCCAGGTTGTGGGCTACCTTCTGTACAGCAATCAGTTGAGGACAATATTAGCAGTGGACGTTCAAGTGCTGATAGTTTGCACAGTCAAGAGGAATCGATTCACTACAAAGGACCTGTGATGTCTCAACTTATGTCAGGTCCCATCAACAGATCAGGTATTGTCTCTAGTAACAGCAGAGCCACTGAATTAAAAAGCATGAAAAAAAGAGACTCTAAATTGAGCATTTATTCTGACAGTGCCATATCAAGTATGTCCGGTTCAAGTGAAAATTCAGAAGCATTGGCAGTGGCTGTGGATAATCTGGAAAAATGCACTGAACAGCCTATGCAACAAAAGACACGCAGAAATCTACGGGAACCCACGCCATCAATAAGCAAGAGAGATGACAAAGGACATCCCACATCCTCATCTAGTACTATTATAATGTCTTCATCACTTTGCAGCCGCAAATTATACAAAGGGAGAAAAACTGATATATCTGGTGAACTTCCCCCCTCAATTCATGGGAAAAACAGTGATAACTCTATAGGTCAAGGCAATAAATCTGTCATTTCCAGAAGAAGGCAATCAGTTCATGACGTGAAACAATGTGTATCAACAAAAAAGAGCTCTCCATCTGCTCCGAGTCCAATTGTAATGAAAAGTCCCTTGGTATCAAGACAGGGGAATGCGAACAGCGCTGTCACAGCATCCAGTAAACCTTCAAAATCCACACAAAAATGTGCAAAATCTAAAGCAATCCACTCAACGACATCTGTAGGCCAATTGAAATCAAAATATGGAAGTTATATTTTGGTTTTTCCTTTCAATGATGCTACTCGAAGATGTAGTGCTTCTTCTACGCTTGATGTAAAGGTGGCAGTTTTAGAATGCCAAAAATGGCTCAAATCTCATATTAGGCAACAGACTGATTTGAAAAAAAAGTGTGATGAAAATGACTCGGAGAATAACAAAAGAGTGACCAGTGAAACCAATGCCTTACCTATATGGGGATCAATTGTTTTATGATGTTTATGAAGTAAGGGAATCGTTTACACAGTAAGTCATTGATACACACTTTAGAAATGTTATCAGATGAGCTTACAGTATTTGCAATACAGGGGTGTTTAACTGCTGAACCCTGATTTTATTGAAGCTTTATACGCATGTACATGTATTACAATCATGTAGTCACAGTTTCACATCTGTGTTGTTTATAAATATGGAGGTGGGAGTTTCACGGATTTATGTTAGATCTACCTTATCCTTTTTCATCCCCAACCTGCATCCGCATCCCCGGTTTAGCTAAACTTTTGAAATGGTTTCATGTACATGTATATTATGTATTATATCAATCTCTCTGTTTGGCGATCTTTAAACAATATAAGTAGACATTTTTTTGCTTTAGTCGAACATCGCCGCTGCTGTAGGCCTAATTTGTTTTGGCCACAGTGTCTCAGCCTTTTGAAATTTTGTATTCATATTTATTTATAGCTGGGGATTTGGTGCCGAGCACAAGTAGGCCCCTTTAGTCGTTTTTACCCCTCTGCCCGTTGGGCCCGAAGGGATATTGTCGTCCCCTTCGTGCGCCACGCAGTCTTTTGGCTAGTACACCAACATGGTGCAACAGATTTAATTCATAATTCATACAAACATACAACCCCTCCCTGCAATTTTTTTGCCCAATGTCAAGGTCAAAGATTCAAAAAATTCTAGTTAACGTGATAACTTGAAAAATCATTATTGGATCTCTCCAAATTTTTACGTGACGCTACCCATGAGTATGATGACCTGATTAGATTTTCAGCTTTCACACCGATAATCAAAATGGCCGCCACCTGGCGACTAAATTTTGTTTTTTCAACTTAATTTTTTTTTTTAAGAATTTCCTTCAAACCTGGTATAGGCCTATATAGGTTTTCGGTGTCTGCGAGTCTATTGGCATTGTCCGTTTTCGTGTGCGACCCAAAACAAGGCTATGGCGGCCATATTGATTTTTTAATTCAAAAATTCCTTGTTAACGCGATAGCTTCTGGAAAAATCATTATTTGATCTCTCCAATTTTTACCCATGACCCAATTAGATTTTCAGCTTTCCGCCGATAATCAAAATGGCCACCACATGCGACTAAAATTTGTTTTCAACTTATTTTTTTTTCATAATTTCCTTGAAACCTGGTATATAGGTTTTTAGAGTCTGCGAATCTATTGGCATTGTCCGTTTTCATGCGAGACCGAAAACGAGGCTAAGGCGACCATTTTGGTTTTCTCAATTTTAATAGGTCATTCTTATTTTTAGTTAAATGCCTTGAAACCTGGCATATATAGGTTTTTGGGGTCTGCGAGTCTATTAGCATTGTCCGTTTTCATGTGCGATCCAAACCGAGACTATAGCGGCCATCTTGATTTTATCTTTGTTCATTGGCACAACGTATTGGAAGCAGTTGTGTCAGATTTGTGGACATTTTGAGTCACGTACTGTATCAGCCGAGGGGTATTTGAGTGTTTACACAGTATTTTTAATCTGTTTCATTAACCGATTAAATCACTGTTATTGGGAACGAAATGTCTGTTTAAAATACATTGTGTGATTTTTAAAAATGTAACTCAAATTTTCACTGCACGGCATGACTCAAGAGGTTCCCAGCAAACACGATTTGTTGGCCCAATGTCGGGCTGATGTTGGCCCAACATCAGCCCAACACCTCGTGTTTGCTTGGTTGTGGGTCGCAGTAGCGAGACACAGCTTCAAGGGGTGAAAATTTAACTTGTCAATGTAGTGCTTTAAGGTTTAACCAATTTGCACGATTTTTGAAGACTGGTGGTCCTCTTGTCAAGAAAATAATGTAAAATGACCAATTAAACTGTAGGCCCTACATATATTCAAAAAAAGTTCAGGAAACAGGTTTCTCTGGAACTACTGAGCGGAATTTCATAATTATTTTACTGTATGCCTATGTATTAATGAGAATTTTATCGGTATTGTCCTGAGATATGTTAATGTGTAAATATTTCAGTGCCTGAGAAAATATATGTCCCAATTATATTTTCCGCTTTCAGTTTTGAAAAAATAATATTTTGTAGCAAGGGGTCATCCAGTGACATCCCTACTAGCTGTTACAAAGAGTATATCCATATTTTTATTTAACCATTATTGGATCCAATGCTTCTACATGTATATGATGTAGGGGTTATAAAACATTTGTTGTAGCATGCATTCAGGTCAAGATTAAATCAAACCATTCCAAGCAAATTCAAGTTTCTGACCAGAGGACCACCTTTAAAGTAGGCTAGATCAACGATCCTACTACTGTATGTCAAGAACTTCAGATGACATTTTAGATCAAATCCATCAACTACCAAAGTGGTTCAAATAAGATGTGAAAATCTGGACTAGCCCCACCAGCTTTTTAAACTGTTAATGCATATGGGGTGGCATTGAAAGTGGGGCAATTTATGTGAGATATGTCTGGTTTTAATTGCCATGAATCAGGACTAAGTAGCCTATAACCTGATAACGCAACAACAGTCTTTGCAAATAATGTAAATAATATCATGTCACAATTGTCATTACAAAAGATATATCGGACTGTTGTAATTATTATATTTTTATTTACTATAACCTACAACAGTACTCGCAGTAGTCCCTTGTGAAATTTCTGAAGTAGGGGCCTATTTTGAATTCACCTTTTTAGAACCATAAAATTCGCCCCTGATGAATAGGTACCGGTAGAGTGGTAATTTTTTTACAAAACAAACAATGGCTCAATCTTGGCTGTGTTATAAAACCACGCAGCTTCCCGATGTAGGGGGAGGGAAAAGGTAAAATTTAAAAAATGGGGGCTCCCTCGCCCCTGGAAATCCACGGATTTGTTTTAAATCGGCAGCTCAAGGGGGGGGGGGAGGGGGTCACTACCCGTCAGAACCCCTCCCCCTATGCACGTCCCTGTATCTTCCAAAACGAAAACTTTGTTGGTGAAATGATCAAGCCAGACCCAACTATCCGCTTCCCCAACATAGTGCTGACATACATGTATATATACATAAACTGTATCCCACCAAACATGAAGTGCTCAGCCAATGTCAGCTTAACGTTGGGCCAACGTCGAGCTTAATTAGCTGAGCAGATTGGTGAAACTGGCCACTGCTCTGCGAACTACTAACGTCGGTAAGTTCTGCTGTTGCGTAAGGGGGCAATGGAATTGAATTGATTGTTGATTGAATTGATTGTGTTTCATCTGAAGGTGTCGAAGATTCACGATATTAGATGAAAATATTTATATATTTTATCCTTGTTGCAATCAACCTATATGTTTATTGCTTATTGTATGTGGTGTTATTCATTTACAGGGGGACATTGATCAAAAAGCAAACTACACTCCAGTGGAAGACATGATTCCATTGATATTAACATGATCAATATCCAGGAAGATTTCCGGAATTACAACGTCATACTTTTTTGTGCTAGTTGCAGTTTTTGCAATTCAAATATTAAGTTATTATTATTTATGATTAAATGCAATTTAAGTGTACATAGTACATATATATATATATAGAACAATTGTTGGACTGCATATTTATAAATACATGTAATGTGTATAGCCTGTATTTGTAGGAGAATGGTTTTTTTTGTTATTTTTGTAACTTTGTCTATATTCTAAGGGAACAAACTCGCTTCCAAAATTTGATATATGATATTTAAAATAATATTCCAGATGTGTGATGATCAGTTTTGATAGCAATTATGACACACTCATCTTTTATTTTAGTGTGTATGGTGTTTTATTCAATGATGGTAAATGCTATCGTACATGATACTTTGCTGGCTATTCTCGGGTGTGCTCTTGTTTTATATTACAGGTAATCATGAAGCTATTACATATCCCACTCTTGTATCACTTTCTTACATTTTTTTTGTGGGGGGGGGGGGGTGATTTTTTTGTATTGTCTATGTAGAAGGTGGAGACATTTTGTTTTGCTCAGATCGTGAGCTTCCACTGACAGGTAAATTGTTTTGGCTGCAGTACCGCGGCCCCTCCGAACTCAGAACTACTCCAGATGTGACATTTAATGATATAATGCTTTGTTACAAATCTGTAAAAAAATAACAAACAACATTTTAGTTATTTTATATATATGCAATATACATCAAATATAACTGGAATTCCAACATATATTGTATTGATGAACATAGATTAGGTTTAATCTGACATATGTTCGTCTTTAAGAAGATAAAATTTAATACAATTTAATAAACTACATATTATCGTGTATTTTTTGGGTTAGTGTGAATAAATGTATTAAATACATTTAGCATGCTAAATTTTTGCACAATTTAATCCACAAGTGCATTTAGTGTATTTTGTCAGTGTGAGTAAATGTATTCGCATTTAGTTTATGCTACTGAGACAATCTGTATGTGTTTTAATCGCCAAGCAAGTTCTTAGTATGTCATGCTATTGATGTAAAGACTGTGAGAAGTGATTTAATTATTCAATCATGTAACGGGTACACTATTCCTAATATTTATTCCTAAGGCTACTAGTATTACTTTTATTTTTTGTTGTGCTAAACAGGATTAAAGAATCACTGAACTATATTAATTGTAGTCTAAGTGTTTCATTAACGAGAAGAAGAATATTTTACTGCTGTGCAAGTGTGGAGTTATAATAACCTTTAGATGGCCTTACTAATCTTTGCTAATTTATTCCTCTATATCATGCTAAAGTTGACCTCCAAATTTAATGTTGAAATAATTTGTATGCTTAAGCTGATGCAAATCCAATAATTTGATGCCTATATATGGATATACTGCTTCAAATATTCAAATAGATCTAAATATTGTTAACCACTTCACTTCCAGGCCGAAATGCATGCCGGGATCCAGATGTAACTATGTATGGTAGTGAGGGGGTCAACACGTCACTATTTCAGCGGTATGATATAAACAATCACTCTGATATATTTTGTTTTCATGGAGATATGTAGTCAATCAGGTTTTGTATTAGACTGTTCACCCGGTTCTCACATGATTGGTGTTATGACATACTGATATTTTGGGTTATTACTGTAACGATCATACTGTAGAGCCTACTGCTCATTGAATATTTTGAGAATTCCTTCCTGATCATGATTATATGACACCTGTCAATATTTGCTGATTGTTTTCTTTTGTTAATATATTATTTTTTTAATTTTTTAAACGTTTTGATATCAATAGTCGTTGCTGTGATATAACTGCGGTGCTTTGTCGCATTTCTATTTTTATACTGCAGATATCTGTTGCAAGCATGTTTATGTACATGAATGATGTAATATGCGTTCTTAAAAACTGTAGCATATCATTACGTTAATGGAACAAGGGGTCGTGTTCTGGGGAGATTATAAACTGCAAGACAGGCAAGTTGACAAGTTAACTGGTCTACATTTATGTTGTGAAGTCTTGGCAACTATTTATAATCGTCTCAAAACACAGCCTCCGGGAATAAAATATGTGATTAAAGCGTCGACGATACACTGAAATATTAACCACTGTTAACATGGTTTACATTAAAATTGACTTACTGTAATGCAACATATTTGTAATGCAATATATATTTGTATTGTTCAGAACAATAAACTAATTTCGAATGTTATTTTGAATAATAATAATTATCATCATTGACTTGGATCACTTGTAAAAATCTAAAATAAATTTAAACCTTTTTATTCAGTTATATTTTTCTGCATCGTTACAGTTATCAAAATGATTTTTCTGATATTCACAGTCGATTATTCGGAACAGCTCCCTCCCACAATGACATATATCATTGAAGGCGACTGGTTATGAAACAACATTAATTAAACACGACCTACATTTAATGTTACGAGTCGAGGCCGCAGTCACGTAAACTAGTTTGGCATACATGTATGTTTTGATTAAATTGTGTATATTGATTTTTTACGCAACTTGGGTAAAAATCAACATTGTTTTAGCGCGGTACATACATGCATATTTAGTGCATTAGCAGCTCATAATTGAAAACACAGACTTTGACATCACCGGTCCATCAAGTTCAAAAGGAATCGTTACAGAAGTACCCTACCATATTTAAAAATATTAAAAATATTTTATTCCATGTAAAAATCTTTCACAAATTTATCGCCTCAGATACAAATGTTGATAATTGACAATTGAGATACCGGTACATTTTTCTTTTTTTTCAATTTCGTTGATTTATAAAGACTTCATATAATAGGTAGACATCGATCTATCACATTCATTCACTCATACTGAAAATATCACATTTCCACTAAAAAGTGATGGCATAATATAAAAACACAATATATTCATAATGACACATCATAGTATACATAATGTAGGCAGTGAAACCTTCACACATCAACGTGCAATACGAGAAGCATGGCTAATATTAAATTATTGCTTAACGTCGCTTTTCAACGGGGTAGGTCACGCAAGTGGCTTTGTAATAGGCCTACGCTAAAAACAATGCAGTGAAATATGTAAATTGAAAAAAAATCGCTGTGTAAATTTACTGCTGAAAGGCCTTTTGCTCATCGCCGCTATCCTCAGGTCAGATATAGTCTCCAGAGAGCTAACTCCATTCATCCCGAGGTTTGACCTCATATATTTTGCTAGTCGAGATGGACACAGCCACATGATTTAGCGTCAGAGTTTGACAGCATAGCAAAAGCTGTGTTTTGTATGCTGGTAGTCAGTGTACGCCGAGATCAACAATTTCATGAAAAATGTGAGGGTAACCCTATAAATAACAAATTCACCTATAAAGACTTGCGTTTAAATCCCCACATTAACCCTTACAACGCTGAATTAATTTTGTATAAATCATGGAGGTCAAAGGGTTTTAATCAATTCGAAATCATCGAAAATGTCTTGGTCAGCTCTTTCTGATTCACTTGAATACCTATGTTGTGAGGTTAAGGCCATTAGAAATATTTTTACTCTTACAGTGCGGGGACGGACTTCGTCAGAATCTGACGTCTACAGACGTCAGATTCGGTCGGCTAAAGTCGATCCCCGCGCTGTAAGGGTTAGGCATTATTCAAATGACATTAAAAATATGTCACTATAAAATAAATATGACGCATTCGATCGTTTGCGCACCAAATTTTGGGGGCACTTTACGAATGGCAATGATTACAGACTCTCTGTACCGCACACAAAGTCAGTTATTAATGACTAATATTTTGCCTGACTAGCTTAAGGCTTTACCACGACCCCGTACATCAGTGATCACGTATGTAATATCTCGTACACTACTGGCTATTATGGCCGTGGAACATAGCCAGACCCAAAGAGGTTGAGAGATTCTCTTGGATGGTAGTTGTGGACTATTGACTCTGTACCAAGATATACAGCATGTAACGGGATGAGCCACTTACATCAATGCAGCTGTAGTCATAAAGACGAGCTGAAACCATTAAAATACGTTGTCCATTAATCTAATTGTGAGTGACAACCCAGTAAACACAAAACATTTGTATAACATTTGTACAATGTTGTACCATCGTCGAAGACGTTGGGCCCTCGTTGTACACGTGTTACAACAAATGTTTTGTGTTTGCTTGGAACTCCTGTTAAACGACTTTGAAGATGCGTATTTTAAAACTTGACCTGCATTTTCCAAATATATATATATATATATATCGTTGCCTCAGAGCTAAAGGATCCTATCTGCCATTCTAACGAGTGTCAGATAGGATCCTTTAGCTCTGAGGCGACTATATATATATATATATATATATATATATATATATATATATATATATATATATATATATATATATACTGTAAAACAAAGACGCAAAATACAATGCTTCAACAGTAAGTCATGTTGATAAGGGAGCTATTTGTAAAACTATGGCAACAGTCCGACATAGCCTACTTAGCAACGTTTTCAGGCCAATAGGGGAAAAACTGTTATTTATAACAACTAATTGAGTGAAGCATCATTACTAATTCTATTAAAAGATACAGGGAAAGGGGCTTTAACATGGAAGGAATTCTGGTCCAGCACCTTATTGCCGTTATAAATATCTGGTGGCAAAGCGGCGGGGTAGAACTTTAAAACCGAAATACATGTAATATTATAGGCTTACGTCCAAAACTTCATACATGTGGGTCCATTTTGCAAGGATTATAAATCGTGCACACTCATTGTTTATGTACATAGGGCGTAGTGTTATAGGAAACAATAGTGAATACACTTCTTCAGAGAAGGACAATGGGCCAGATAGATCTATATTAAATTACAATACATGCCAAGTGCAAATTTGCATGTGTTGCCTCCGCCTTTATTTTCTGGATCCCATATAAAAACAAAGCACATCCCTTATTATCCTTACATACATGTATACATACATCTCACACACACTTACTCCACCTACATGAAGATACACAGCCCATTAGGCATATACCCGGCGAACACGAGATCGAACAATGATGGCTTAATGTTGGGCTAGCGTCGCAGACGTTGGGCCAACCTTAAGCCAACATTGTTTTAATGTCTCGTGTTTGGTGGGTACAGGCAACATATATACTACCTTTTGAAGGTTAATAAAATACTTTGGAAAATTAGAATGCCTGTCATTACCTTTTCTCATTTCACGACCAGGCAGACAAGTGCCTATCGGCATGTAATATACAAAGCACATATTATCCAACTCCCTGTAAATGAGCTATAGCGTTAATAAAAAAGTAAATTATATCAATATCTATATTAAATTGGAATCAATCAAGTAGAAAAAACCCCATCAGCATAAGTCAGTAAACTGAAGTTCATACAGTTGTGAAGTCAGATAAATTTCTTATGTGATTTTTTTATGAGAGCTCATAACCATTCTCGGCGGCAGTGGTAGGTAGGCCTACACACAAATACATCCCCATACAAGTGGATGCCAGCTAATAGACAACAGTAACAGAATATTTAGGACAGGACGTAGATTTAAAGTTGATGAGTTTACTATATTCTTCTATCCATATAAAACAATTCAAATATGGAACGGATAAAAATTAAATGCAACAAGTGCTGAATATTTACCTAGCAGCAAGCTAATAATTGGCCAGTTGCACAGTCTGCTGGGCAGAGTAGGGGCCTACCATTTTAAACACATAACCAAAGAAAACTGTCATTGACATACAATACTACTAGTATGCTATCTCCATAAATATCCTCTTAAAGTAAAAGCGATCATATAAATGCATTTTGCAAATTGTATATTATATGCACAGCAATAAAAATGTTAATCACATACATTTGCAGTTGTACATGGGAAAGGTCTTGAACAAGATATCTGTGTACAGTATGTGCGTTCAATAAACTTCTTATAATTATCAAAAGTTTATATAATACACAACAACAAACAAAATATGTATCATAATTACACTGTAGCTTTCATGTTCATGAACAATAAATGTACAAATTAGAATTTATTTTAAATACATTATCTCATTTTTTTTGTCTTCAAATGTAAGATAGCATTAGACACTAAGTCACATTCTTGTAACGTTGCACTGTTGTCACTGTATATGCGGTTGGGAAATGTTGACATTATTTCATATGCTTGCTGAGAACCTGTTTTCCTGCAACAAAAATAGACTTAGGGTATTCTTACATAATAGTACATGTATATACCTGCATCGGCCATCAAGTGTCTACATTATCCCAAGCTACATGTTCAACATGTGTGATCCCATATAAATCGTTTTTATTTTAACTTTAATATATACCATGGCTTTCTCCAGAAAAAAAATAGCCATCAATTGATGGCAGGACCCCTCAGCCGTAAGCTTTGTCCATCATTATCAAGAAATAATGAGAAAAAATGACCCACACTACCACCATGTCAATTTTTTTGAGTAATTACAATTTAATTTAATGAAATTAGTATGTATGGTTGCAATTACAACCTGATATTATAAAAATGCTTGAAGATATGTAATCCACGTAATCAAGAAACTTGGTGAGGAGTTCTTATAACAAGAGCGCTGACGCTAACGATATCCCACGCCATTAATTAAAGTCAATATTGGCCTCAAAGTCAAAGGTTAAAAAATGGGTTAAAGGTCACAACCCCCCAAAAAGCACATCTACACCCCCTGAGGAATGTGCGTGTGCAGTATGAGAACAATCCAGCAAACGCATCGTGAGATATTGTCCGGAAACTGAACTTGTCATCCAAAATCAAATAAAGTCAATAATCGCCTAAAAATCACAGGTAAAAAATTAGGTCAAAGGTCATAACCCCCAAAAGGCACATGTACACCCCCTCAGGGATGTGTGTGTGCAGTATGAAAACAATTCAGCAAACGCTTTGCGAGATATTGTCCGGAAACTGAACTTATAATCCGCAATCAGTTGAAGTCAATAATCGCCTTAAAATCAAAGGTCAAAAATTACACTAAATGTCATAACCCCCAAAAGGCACATATACACCCCCTAAGGGATGTCTGTATGCAATATGAAAGCAATCCGGCTAACGGTTCCAGAGATATCGCTCAGAAACGTAACATGGCACGGCACGGGCTCACGGCCAGACATGGTGATGACAATATCCCCCGCCCCTATTTCGTGGACGGGGGATAAAAATGATGCAAGGAAATTCTTAGTTACAAAAAAGTGAGGATCAAAAACGAAGTGTGATGAGGACATAATTAATTTGATCCATGTTGAAGTCTTTTTACGAGTCGGAGCCATTAGGTCATACCTAGTTGAAAAATATTATGTTTAAAAAATTTTGGTGCCTGCATATCTGAAATTACAGTATTTATCCAGTAATTGTTAAATTTATTTTGAAAAATAATAGATTATATAATACAAAATTGTATTCATTATTGGTTATTACACTTGTTTTCAACAAGAACAAAAGAGAGCCCTCTTCGAATTTATCAGCAAAGATCCCCTAAACACTTTAATATCCAAAAGGTAGCCGTGCACAAATGCTTCAATTTTTCAGGATCAACGTGAAAGAACTAAAGATCAAATCATTTTGCAGAGGCGCACACAACACTCGAAAATATTTGGTGACAAATACTTTTTTTGTGTGTCATGATTAAAATGAAAGCCATGTTTTGAAAATATGTATGGGGGGCCATACTTCCCATTGGGTCACGTTTAGAAATGACCCGACATCAGAAAAGTAATAATTCAACAAACACCATCACATTGAATGATACAGGGGAATATCTAAACAGATTCCCGTATCTTAATCGACATGAGATTACAATAGGTGATGTGGATACAACTAACCTTTCTTTATTGAGATATCGTCTGAGATCGCCTATTGTTTCTGTGAACTTCATACGTAAGACATATGTTTGATTTCCATTTTCATCTTTGACTCTAAGTGTTGCTAAATTACGACAACTGTCGGGGCGATTTCCATCAGGCATAGCTAACCTGTGTCGGCAAAAATTAATAATTACATAATACTATCAGATTGGGTATTAAGTTATCTTAAGGAAGTAAAACTAAATTATTTTAGTTTAAACTAATATAATCCTGATGAAAATAAACAGATTTTATTACTGAATGCAATACTTTAAAATATATAATTATAAAAAATATTTTATAATAATTATGGATTAGTGGGGCAGTGTTTTTTATTCAGATTTTCTACTTTAGTAGTAGTTGTACTTTACATATACTTAAAGGAAATTAAGTCAAATCCAATGTATTTACGTCATAGTTTTCTTCCATTACCATGATTACTTAAACTTGAGTTAGTCACAGAAGAGGTGTTCTGATGTTCAGATATACATATCATACATACCTTTCCTTCATACCCTTTACACCTTGTGTCTCAACCAAAGTAACTTGTGATGAAGGTTCTTTCCCTCCCTTAACAGATTTTACAAGAAGTGTAAAAAATCATACAAAACTAAACATGACAATTACATTTACAATCCCACAAAGGGTTGTGTAGCTGAAGTGACAATGATAAATATGATACATTATAACTCGAAAAATTATTCACATTCCACTTCTAAAGAATTGTAAATTTAACCAGTTCTTTTTACATTCATGCTTAGATTTAGATAAAATAGAACAGAAAATGAAATGGATTGAGATTGAAAGTTGAATGAATGAAAAAATGTGTGAAAG
Source organism: Flabesymbios commensalis (assembly GCA_964017125.1). Classification (NCBI taxonomy): domain Eukaryota; kingdom Metazoa; phylum Annelida; class Polychaeta; order Terebellida; family Flabelligeridae; genus Flabesymbios; species Flabesymbios commensalis. The sequence goes on along the minus strand of OZ024907.1, from coordinate 58,461,569 downwards.
AATATATAGTTCAATGAATCGATGAATGAAAATATATGCTTGAGGCAATGAAAGAATGATTTGAATAAATAAATGCATGTACTGATGAAAGAAGTAATGAAAAAATAATTATTCAAATAATTAATCAGTCAGTGAACGCATGTAGTTTGACAGTTATTCTACCTTCAATGCTTCAGCGACGTGGTTTCGGATGTTGATGACTTTCCCTTCTTTCACCACATTTTTGGGGAGATGATTCAGAAATTGATCCACTGTTAATTTATGACCTGCAAGCAAGAAAAAAGGATGACTGTCATTATCGATAGCTACCATATGGGTCATATGGTTCTCTGCATAATGCAATATAGTGCGGAATAGGGTCAACACTTAAGATGATGCATTAGTCTAGTTCTGGTTCATTGTTTGATACAGCTGTCCCGCCATGCCATGCATGCCATGCCATGCCATGCCATGCCATGCCATGCCATGCCATGCCATGCCATGCCATGCCATGCCAGCAGTTGTTGGTCTGATGCAGGGCGGTGGTGTTGACTGTGGATCAGCACTGGGTCAACATTTCCTGTTGGCTGGGATGTCAGCTCATGGACTGAAAGTCTGATAAAATTGTTAAATGCTCATAAAGATTGCCGAGGGAGCAAGTACATTCGCACTCTGCTGGGGGGGGGGGGGGGTTGTGTTGGGCCACTGTCCATGATGTTTGCCTGTCCTGTATTTCAAAGGAACAAGATTACACTTATATTGAATTATTATGCCTCCGCGCACCTGCGGCCGGAGGCATTATGTAGTCGTTGACAACTATGTTTGGTATATTTGAGTCAATAAAAAAGAAATTATCTGCTAAACTTTGATGCTTATACAATAACGAATATTTGGTAAAATTGTTTGAAATATATGTTCATCCTTGTATTATGAGCTTGCGATGTATATTTTCAATAATTGAATCATGGATTAATAACCAAATGCTGCATTGTTAGTATACCATATCATTTATCGATAACATAGAGGCCTGCACTGCAGAATAACTGCTTCAGACAACCTGCCTCTTACCTGGTAATGTACTTGTCTCTTCTAGCCCGAGTGTGTTCTCACAGAACTTGTTTCCAGATCGCTGTTCCAAGGATGTTGAGCTCGGCTTAGTCAGTTTTGAAGGTACAAGTCTGGAAGGCTTTGTCTCGCCTCCCAATGCCTGACCTTCACCTTGGAAGACAAGGTCCCGTTTATCACGGAAAAACATGCTGCGTTTGTCGAAAACCTAAAATTAAGAAGTGTCAATTATTAAGCTACAGGTATGTAACTAGTAATGTGTTTTCACTATGTAGCAAAAACGAATGCATCCTTCAGGCTTTCCATCCCTTGTTTTGATTTAGGCAACAGTATACTGATAATTAGAATGTAGACTTGTGCATACATACAAAATCATAAGTGATTCTGAATCATAGTTCTCGCGATAATGTGTTTACAGAAACACAAAAAAGTTAAAATGGCCACCATTTTCATAAAAATCACTAAAACGCGACAAAAATCTGTCAATTTCTGTGCCAGGCAGGTAATAGTGTCTATACACATACAAAATCACGAGTGATTCGGATTAGCGATTTTTGTGATAACTCATTCACAAGAACCAAAAAATGGCAGCCATTTCCATAAAAATCACAAACATGACTGAAACCTTTTGATCTTGCGGCCAGGAAGCTAAGTGGCTACATACAAAATCACGAGTGATTTGGATTAGCAGTTCTGAAGATAATGCGTTCACAAGAACTAAAAAAATAACCGTCATTTTCTTGAAGATCACTTAACTGCGACCAAAACGTTTCCATTTTTTGGCCAGGTAGGTATAAGCACCTACATATAAAATCACAAGCGATTCAGAGTAGTGGTTCTTCAAGATAAAGTGTGCACAAATCCCTGTGAACGGCGGTGGCGGAGACAGCGCAGATATCTACTGCACACATACTTCAGGGCATGTTATGATTTCTAACTTGATTGACATTGCTTGTTAAAAAATGTAAATGTTTTGATACATCAATTTAAGAAAAATAAAAGAATATTTTTAAGGAACCTGAAATGGAATACCATCCGGGTATCTGTTTTGCATCTCTCCAGGAAAATAGCCATCCAATATATCTTGAACACATTGTTGAGTGGATGCTTCACTGAATGAACGAAAAGGTCCAGAGTATAGAATAATTCCATTAGAGAAAACTGTGAAAGGGACTGCATCTGGTACCTGAAACAAGGAATATCACCAAACAAATGAAAAAAAAATAGGTAACTTTCTTTTTAGCACTGCAGTGCATGCTTAACAATTCACAATTAAATTACATGGAAGGTCAGATCTGAAGAATTGCCATTCTCCACGGCAGGACAGGGGCGCATCCAGGCCGGATCACACGGGTCACGTGACCCGGTCATACTTTTATATTCATAAAAATTGATAGCAGGCCCTAATCTATTTACATGGGCAAGATTTCCCACTCCCATCATATTTGCGCCACTGTAACTGGTATGTTTCTGTGATCTATGAGCATGAACATAGATGATAACATGCATATTGCTGTGGAGTGCATGGATATGTTTAGCTGTTTCGAGAAAGCATGTGTTAGTGTACCAATGATGTAAGACCAGGCTTGGATCACGTGTCGTCCTTAGCATATCATTTATAGTGTGGTAGGGGAAGGATGGACAAGACTGAACTGTGGACACGACGGGCCATTGACATTATAGCTCTTGAATGTGAACGATATTGTGTCATAATGCGGAGGGGATAGGTGGGTGTATTAGGCACCCTAAATTATCTTCAATAAAGATAATATGGACAAAAACTGTATTATCATCAATGAAAATGTATGAGATAAGTGGGTATATTGGACACCTTAAGGACAGAGGGTATTTAGATGATCAATCCATAATGAGCAATTTGTTGTCTCTTCTAGTCAAGTTTACTATATCATATCATGAAAAAATATAAACTTCTACCAATTTGTAAGAATTGTGCGACATAAAGTCAAATGATCAATCAATAATGATCAATTTATTGTCCATTGAGCTTTTTATTACTTTGAAAATTTTACCATATATATTTTGAAAATGCATTATAGATAAAAAACACTGAAAAATTATTACAATTGGTTTGTGGATTTATAGCTGTAAGGGAGTCAGAAGTGGTGATTTTCATTAATGATGGGAAGGGGTGGCTAATTTACTCGCATTTGGCCAATATACATTGTTATCGACAGGAGCTGTTGGCTCAATAATCTGCCCAAAATCATGGCCGACGGGTTAAAGGCAAGATGGGCCACAGCCTACATTTATTATAAATGTTAATAGACTCCCTTATAACGCTTGCACATGAACAATATTGCGTTGTAATACATATCTATAAAAGGTATAGGAATGACTGACTAAGTAACGTTTGAAAAGTGCTCAGCTATAGAGCTGTAGGCTCAAATTAACAAGGTGTTCTCCAGCATGACCCATCCTGCCAAACAATCATCTCAATGGACTGGCTGCTCTACATGTTCAACATAGCATGATCATTAATGAAGAGGAAATTTAGGACAAATTTGCGAGGATGAATCCCAGGAGGATGCAATTAGGACTAATAAACATTATGATCAATATTATATGAATTAATATGAATAAGGAGGCTTATAAGTTTGTTTTCTTGTTAATCTGCATGATCCTTTGATGGAAAGCAATTAAAATACACCTAACTTTGCTTTTGAAAAGTATACTATTATGCACACGCATGGATATTAGGATTGGTATCAATGGAGGAAACTAAAGGATACAGTAGTTATTCGTTATAGCACGATTGGTGGGGTCCATTAATACGAATCGTGTTATAAGCCGATCGTGCTATACAAAATGACTTGATTTGCACTAGTAATAGGTGGATATGACGGGAGAAACGCGGGATACGGTATTGGCTTACACGGGATACGATCACAGCATAACGTTATTAGGGCCTACTGGAAGAGTATCGGAGTTTAGAAGATATTTTATTTATTATTTGTAAATAATAATAATATGGATTGGTTGAATTTGTCTGATACAAGACTACATAAGTCCAGGAGCTCCCGCTCCGAATTAGAATTTGATTTAAGCAAGTAATGGTCTACCTATCTGGCACGGTTTACCCGATATCAGGCCAATCGAGTTAACTAATAGCTGATTTATGGTCATTTTGAATTCGATATAAATTAGTTAAAAACTTAGGGTGCATTCTCCCCCGAAACCTCAAATTTTGTTTTATAGTAATGGACTAACATCTAACACAGTTTGCAAAATATTGGGCATGTGAAAGTAAATAATGGCCGATAAGGGGCCATTTTGAATTTGATCGAGTCAGAATTTTTCAAGATGCATCCTCAGCTGAAATCTCACATTTCTTTCAATAGTAATCGTCTAGCTATCTAGCACGGTTTACCAAATATCGGCCATGGGAAAGTGAATAATGGCCTAAAGGCGGCCATTTTGAATTTAATCAAGTCAAAATTTTCCAAGATGCATCCTCAGCTGAAATCTCACATTTCATTCTATAGTAATGGTCTAGCCATCTAGCACGTTTTACCAAATATCGCCCATGTGAAAGTGAATAATGGCCGATAGGAGGCCATTTTGAATTTGATCAAGTCGAAATTTTTCAAGATGCATCCTCTCCTGAAATCTCACATTTTGTTTTATAGTAATGGTCTAGCCATCTAGTACGGTTACCAAAAACCGGCTATGTGAAAGTGAATAATGGCCGATAGGCGGCCATTTTGAATTTGATCGAGTCAAATTTTTTCAAGATGCATCCTCTCTTGTAATCTCACATTTTGTTTTATAGTAATGGTCCAGCTATCTAACACGGTTTACCAAATATCAGCAATGTGAAAGTATATAGTGGTCGATAGGCGGCCATTTTGAATTCGATTGATTCGAAAGTTTTTAAAAGGCATCCTCTCTCGAAACGTCACATTTTGTTTTATAGTAATGGTCTAGCTATCTAGCACGGTTTACCTGATATCAGGCCTATCGAGGTAAATAATGCTGATTGTCGGCCATTTTGAATTCGTAAATTAAAAATTTTCAGGGTGCATCCTCCCCCGAAAACTCACACTTTACTTTATAGTAATCAGGTAATGGTCTAGCCATCTAGCACGGTTTACCAAATATTAGCCATGTGAAAATGAATAATGGCCGAAAAGGCGGCCATTTTAAATTTGATCAAGTCAATTTTTTTCAAGATGCATCCTCATCTGAAATCTCACATTTTGTTTTACAGTAATGGTCTAGCCATCTAGCACGGTTGACCAAATAACGGCCATGTGAAAGTGAATAATGGCCGATAAGCGGCCATTTTGAACTTGGACGAGTTGATTTTTTTCAAAATGCATCCTCTCCTGAAACCTTACAATTTGTTTTATAGTAATGGTGTAGTTATCTTGAGCGGTTTTGATGATACTCCACAATATCAGGCCTGTCGAGGTGAATAATGGATGATAGGCGGCCATTTTGAATTTTATCAACTTCAAATTTTTAAAGATGCATCCTCTCCTGAAACCTTACAATTTATTTGATATTATTGGTGTAGCTATCTTGAGCGGTTTTCATGATATTCCGCAATATCAGGCCTGTCGAGGTGAATAATGGCCGATAGGCGGCTATTTTTAATTTTATCGACTTGAAATTTTTCAAGATGCATCCTCTCCTGAAACCTCACAATTTGTTTTATAGTAATGGTGTAGCTATCTTGAGCGGTTTTCATGATATTCCGCAAAATCTTTCAGTCGGATTTACCGATGTTATAAATTAGGTCAAAGTGCTGGGTCAACTTCAAGGTCAAGGTCCAAAAACCTGAAAAGGCACAACTAGGGACCTTAGAGAACATGTATGTGCAATATGACTGTCATCGGCCCAGTACTTTTCGAGATCTGCTCCTGAAACGAAGTGCGCGTCAAAACGTCTAAATATTTCATAGTTCTGAGCCAGAAGTAGGTCAAAGTACAAATACCCCAAAAGGCACAACTAGACCCCCTAGGGGTGTTGTGTGTACAATTTGAAAACAATCGGACAAGTACTTTCAGAGATATGCTCCGGAAACGAATTGTTTACGGACGGCCCAACGGCCCAACGGCCCAACGCCGTAACATCATCATTTTCTCCTCTGCAACCTTGCGTATTGAATTCAGATTAAAAATATTTTAACCTGTCCATTAGCCACCTGGAAGTAACCCACATACCAAAAATTGTTATCCTAGCTTATTTTCTTACAAAGTTATAGGCAAAGGAAGAGGCCAAAAAAAACGGAGGTAGAATCCATAGCTCCCTCGTCTCACCTACGGTGACGGCGGGAGCTAATAAACAGTATAAGTTAAATTAGTTGAATCAGGGAATACGGAACTCACGACACCAGATTTAGGCTGTGTAAACGAGGCCGTGTCATGTGCAGTGTTCGATTACGTCATCAGTTTGAGGGTAGATGAGTGCTTGTCAAAAGTCTCGTGAAATACCACTCTCAACGTGAGATCATACGAGACGGTCAGACCTGTCAATCATACTGCCACCTCTACCGGCCGCTGAGATGGGAGGGAGATGTTGACCAATGAGCGTTCGAGCACGCTTGTCAATCAGCCCTGCCGGTGAACTGATCGAGGGTGATCTGTGGCAGCATATAAATATATTTATGCAACACCATTAAATCTATTATGCTAAAATAATTTATCAATTATTCAACAAAATGACATGTTTATTATAATCGTGTAATAAAACATTATAACATCAAATAATAATGTTTTTAAATCGGAAAATAAAACATCACAACACAAACACGATATTCCATTACATGTTTCTAAATCGCGTAATAAGACATTATAACACGAACACGATGTCTTTGCAATTTTTTATATCGTGCAATAAAAAAACTAGTCTACAACACGAATGTGATGTTTTTCCGAATAGTGTAATCATAGCAATGATGTTATTATTCATAGAATAACTACGAAGCCTGTAGGCTTGAAATGGTTGACACGCTCATTCTGCCACGGCTTTCATTTAATTTTACTAACGGCGACGAGCATTGCGTAACCGCCCGCCAATGGTCGATAAACGTTTAGGTCCTAGGAGATCGAGTTCATATTAAATTTATGTTTATTTAAAGTAATCAGGGAATTCAAAACACGCAGATGAATATAATTCAAGTGTTAACCAGCTTAAATGAAAGGGCTCTAATCATTGTGTCACCATGTAGTTTTAAATAGTGTACTACGCGTCAGGAAACATGATGTGCTCCACAGTATTGTCACGAACATAACACCTTGCCAAAATAAACAAAAACGCTGCTTGACAGTTAAAGCGCTAACAGCCATACAATTGTGAGTTGTGAAGAAGGAGCAATCATCAAACATCAACATGTCATCACCTCTGGCCATTGACCTATTTTATAACACGATTTAGAAAAAAACATGTTTGAATGTTAAACCTGCCGAATTAAGTTAATTTTATTGAATAATTAGATTACTAAGATAAAATCGTGCCCGTCGTATTCGTGTTATAATATTTTATAACACGATTTGAAAAAAACATGTAAAAAACGATAAAAAAATATCTTATTGGTCCTATAACACGATTTTAAAAACTTGCAAAGACAGCGCACTCGTGCTATAGCCTAATACTTTATTACACGATTAAAAAAAACATTTAAAAAACACCACACTCGCGCTATGAATCCTTATTACCGGATTTTAAAAAGTTATAAAAACATTATTACTGGTGCTACAATATTTTATTACACGATTTAAACATGCATTAACTTTTTCGTGTAGTTGCATTTCTGAGACAATATTGTGCACGTCATATTCGTTTCATATTATTCTATTACACGATTCGTGTTATAACTTATAGGCCCTGATATTTAAGTTGAATTCGTGCTGAGATACAGAATGAAATGCTGATTGTTCTGAAAGGGTGCCGTCATGTACCTTACCACTGCCCGGCGACGTCGTCTGAGCGCCAAGCATGAAGGATTGCCGCTATTTATAGCACGATTAACATTAGCCGTGGACAAGGCGACAGCTTCATAAGACCGATCAGCGCTAGATTAACGTGTGAAGCTAGCTGAAAATGTCATGCTCAATCTGATGCTGGAATATTTATAACACGATTTTTCTTGAAAAATGGCCAAAAAGATAGTGTAAAATTTTGGGATCCATGGTTTCATCGTGTTATATCCGATTCGTGTAGTAACGAGTCTTGCTATAACGGGTAATTACTGTACTAGGATTTTTTTTCTTAACTTACGTTCTGGAATGTCCAATTTTATAAAATGTTAATGGGATAGAGGGGTCATGCCTTAGACCCCCTAGTTGCACCGCGCTTTTAAGAAACTGTGACCCTGTCAAACTATTTCATGGATCCACCCCTGCAGTACTTGACAAAATTTATCGCCAAATGCAGTAAAAACTAGATTTGCCTGAGGGGCAAAGCTTGCGTCTCCACCCGCCCTACATAGTACATTAAAGAATGATTCAACTGCAAAACGCGCATGCCTGGGACGGTCAAGTGTAGGTCAACAGTAGCCTATTGAGTACAGATTGACGGCATTAATAAAGCCACTAAACTGATTACAAGATACTACTTAAACGGGACATTGATCCGATGCTGCTTTAATGCTAGGCCAACGTCTGCGACGCTGGCCCAACATTGAACCAACATTGAATGAATGTACAATGTTTGAGAGAAAGTCCTCCTGTCCAGCAAACACAAGACATTTGTATAACTTTTTTACAACGTCGGCCCAACGTCGCATTGCATAAAGTCATACAAATGTTTTGTGTTTACTGGGCATGTCAATACAAGCTTGGGTCAAGCAGTTTCAACATCCCCGCAGTAATACAGTCAGTTTGTTTGCAAGCCAGCGACCAAGTAGGGGTAAGGGCCAAGAGCTTTGAATTATAAACTCATAGATGTCGCTCAAGTATATATGAACTTGCTGTGATTTGCGAACTTGCTCTTAATATTATTATGGAATAGGGACTTGGCCTACCCACGGGCACTATTGCCTTCTGGGGGACCCTTGTCCCGCGAATTTTGACAGTTGACCACACCTTTAATTATAGAGAAATACAGTACTGTCACCAAATTTTTATGTAAAGCACGTGAAAATGTGATTTCAGAATCACACCAAAATCGAATCAGCATATGGCCAGGGTAAGTTGCTTCCTTGGAACAAATCGGTGAAGCAGTTCAAGCTCTTCAGAGTAACATGTGATTCGTCAGCCATCTTGAATTTTGTTGAAAAAATGAAAAAAGTGAAACAATTCTCCTGACTTTTTTCTCAGGGCCACTGAGCATACACAAAAGATCAAATTTGAGCTGTATAACCATATTGCCAAATTTTGATAATAGCTAAAATGAGCAAAACTAAAATATCAGCTAAAATCCTGAAAAGTAAAAAAATTATAAGTTTTTATTATCATAATCACACAAAAAGCTAATCAGCACACATCCAGGGTAGGGTTATTCCTTTGAACCAAACATGAAAAAAATCCATGAAGCAGTTCAAGCTCTTGAGAGTGACATAGGATTTTGGCGGCCATCTTGGAATTGTTGAAGAAGCTGGAAAACGCCAAAAAAAATTACCGGGAAAATTCCCTAGGGCGAATATGCATACTGCAAATATTTAGAAATAATCCGATCAGGGGTGTATAGCTATATTACCAAATTTTGATGATAGCCAAAATGACCAAAACTGAAATATCCGCTAAAATTCGGAAAGGTAAAAAAATCAATTTTTTTATTATCGCCAAACACAAATCAGTACATGTGCAGAGTAGGGTCTTTCATTTAAACCAAACATGAAACAAATCTATGAAGCGGTTCAAGCTCTAGATTGCGACGTAGGATTTTGGCGGCCATCTTGGATTTTGTTGAAGAAGCTGAAAAACAAAAAAAAATACAGGGCAAATTTCCTGGGGCCAATATGCATACTGGAAATATTTATAAATAATCCGAGCAGGGGTGTATGGCTATATTACCAAATTTTAATGATGGCCAAAAAGTTTTTTTTATCAGAATCACACCAAAAGCTTTCCAGCACACGTCCAGGGTAAGGTTTTTCCTTTAAACCAAACATGAAACAAATCCATGGAGCGGTTCAAGCTTTAGAGTGCGCCATAGGATTTGGCGACCATCTTGGATTTGTTGAGGAAACTGAAAAACGCAAAAAAAAAAATACCAGGCAAATCCCCCAGGGACAATATGCATACTGCAAATATTTGGAAATAATCCTAGCAGGGGTTTTGAGTGGGAGCAGGAACAAAATCAGGCGGACTCAGCAAAAACAATAAGTCTCCACCACCACATCGTGGGTGGAGACTTAATAATCCATGATATGCTGTGACAGCAGATCTAATGTATAACCTAGAAATCATAGCGTTTTCCCACAGTTGGCATGGCTTACAGCAGGAAAGCTGCATTATTGATAATTTCAGAAGCAGGTACAGGTAAGCAAAGTAGAATTTGAATTCCAGTACATTGTGTAAAACTTGCTTTTTTGGGGGTGGAAGGTATTTTTAGGACTGATGATGTTTTTTTACCTGATGTGAATGTGCTTTACATGATGTGAATGTCGTTTACAAAACCAGGACCTTAAAAATTTAATAAATTATGAAAAATAATAGGCAAATCTGGTCAGATACAGATTTTACATGTGAATATTTCATATCATTAACCTACATAAAATATCCTTTCAAACCAGTCAATTTATAGATTATAGTGTGATTTTATGTTAAATCTCACCTTAAATCTGGCACCATCTGCTGTGTGCATAATTTGTGCTTGGCCTTCTCCAGCTAGATCATTCAGCTCATTGAGATTTTTCATGAGTTTTTCAAAATCAACTGAAAATTCTGGATTTCCATGTGAAGTAGCTAGAAAAATTACAATGGATTAAACCAAATGTGTCTAGAACAAAGACAATTCAAATTATAAGTATTACACTAGCGTATTTTATAAAATCTACATCTACACTCATCTTGACATATAATATGGGTACTATGGCATCAGTTCACATCTAGCATGTCACTGAATATGAGAAGACACAGGTGGATGCTAACTGCTAAAAAGGTTTAAATCAAGGTCATGGAAACAGAACATTTTCGTTAATTGATAAATTATCGAGAATTATAAAATACAAAGACGTTAATTATAATCTTACCTGGTCTCCACATTGGTTGTGGATCAGATGCAGTCTCAGATATGTCATCAGATTGTTCATCATAGCTGTCTTTGTGGTATACAGTTTCATCATCATCACCTTGTTCACCAAGCCACATCATCCCATAATCAGCCAAAAATGTCTGAAGCAGGTACCAAAAACAGACAATTCAATGCCAAATACACATGTACATGTATATGTGATATGTTACAGATAACATTATTTATGTATCATTTGCAGAAAGGGAACACACCTAATAGCATCAACACTGGTTACTTACTAGCACTATTAATATAAACTGTGTATTTCCTGGAAGATTTAGTTACCTCCATTTCATGATTTTTTTGTTGAAGCAGCAAGCATTTTCTTTGTAAATCTTGTGTATCATTAACATTATTTGTACCTAAAATATAAAGTATAATAAACTGGTAAATCGTATTGAAGCTGTACAATATTGTCATAATTGGAACAAAATATTAGTCTTGTGCAGCAGCAATTAGCATCATTCACAAGAATTTGCAAATTTCTCATGTAAAAAGTTATTACTTAAATACATTTGACAATCAATTTTGGAGTGCAAATTTCCCTGTCAGTTTTCATTAGAACCACTGCAAGCTTTATAATTTGACTAAATGGGTGGCCGGATATATAATTATCAATGAGAAATATTGCCAATAAAGTGCAAGTACAGAAAACTATTCACTCTAGTCTAGTTTGAAAAAAATGATTTAAAAATTGCACCTTTATATTTCTGCAAAATGTTGTTCTTTTCCTCCAATATTTTTATCCTTTTGTCCTACAAAGAAAAGAGCATGAGAATAATTTACAATAGAGTACTATTACATGATTTTCTACAAATGTAGTTAACATGCGGTCACCTTCATCACCTTGCTCAACAAGGCATTTTGAAAAATCGTGTCTACCAGCCAAAAGCCATGTTTGCCAGAAGTCCACTTTAATGATTTATCAATGTTATGACCTTAGTAGCTCATATCAACAATAACAAATTCTGACCAGGCAATTGTAAGCAGGGTCTTATGACTTATGAGTCAGGACTACTGATATATAATATATGAAAGATCAATACATGTACTGAACAAAATGCACTTCTATGAGATTAGTGCAACTTAGTGGCATATGTTAAATAGGAAAATAGAGCAGTGTAATAAAAAAGTAATCAGACTATTATCTATTACTTGAACATTTATTAATATTAGTTTAGATAGATGCAGATTTAGACTAAAATAAATAGACCTATTCGGCCTACTTAATACATATCTATCATAAGATATAACCTGGGGTTTTATAACGTAAAAAGGGTTTCATAGCTCTATAGTTCCTGCATGCATAAAATGAATTGTTTTTTTTATATTTTGTTATTACTATACCATAAAAGATTGACCGACCTTTTCTAAAATTTCTTTCGCCTGATGCTGTAATCTTTGCTCTAATTGACCAAGCCTTGACATCATCAAACCCATTAATTCATGGTCACTGGCACCTGAACATAATTGTATAACGGTACTAGACAAAAATACACAAGATCAATTGTTGATGACTAAGGCTTCAACCTCTAATAATCAATTTTCACCACTGGCATCCCTAAAATGGGATGTTTTACAACTTGCCTATGAAAAATAAACACACACAGTGTCCACTGCCCACTCCAGATGAGCTTATCACACAAAACTGTTGAAATCAATGAACAAATGTGTCAAATCTCAAATTGTTTGAAAAAATGGGAGCCTTAAAGTAATTGTTTGACAGGCAGCCTTGACCACATTTTCATTTTCAATTGATTTTTATTTGCTATCAGCTCTGGCTATGTCGTAGCCAGAGGTGAGGTGAGAAGATATCAAAATAACTATTACATGTATGTATTGTTCAATAGAGATGCCTTATAATTCTTCATTGAAAATGTAATTAGTGTTAATTTGAGCTATTTGTTGATGTGAAGTATTTTTCACTGAATATACATGTTTGTGTTCATTGTATAATACAATATTTAAAAACATTTTGGGGTTTTTTAATGGCCGATCGAAGGGCACGAAGACTGATGAGATAAATAAAGACCTACACATTTAAACAGAGCATGTATTGATGTCTGTCACCACAGTCAACCCTTGTGGTGTTTTACAAACCCTATCGCCCGATGCCAGGGACAAAATAAAAATGCCTGCGGGCTACTGGATGTGACTATGTACCAAGTTTGATGGGCAACAATCAGAAAATAGATAATTAAAATATTTCTATATATGATATTCAAAATACTATATTTCTTTGCTATGAATGATTATAGTCTGGGATTTGCATCTAGCACTGCACAAAGACATGTTTGTACAAATTGTTGGGACGAAAACAGTATTTATTGAGTGAGTTGTTTTTAGGCCGAATTTGCATTTTCGGCAGGCAACCATTGGGCACGACAAGCTAAGTCCGGACGGACCACTATAATATACCCCCACGAATAATTTTATAAATCTCTGTGGCACCCCCTGTATTTTAATATACGGCTGGGTCTAGACATTTTACTTTTAGTAAATAACAACTAAATACATATTTGCATGAAAAATATGATTAGTCTCAACCTTCCACAATTAAAAGTTTATTGACAATGCAGAAATGAAAGAGCCATATATTCAAAGTGCTGATTTTTAAAAAATAACCAGGGTAATCCATCAGTATTCAGAAAAAAATCATGAAGATTGAAAGATTATTTGCAACAGTAGAGAGTTTATGTTTATTTGTAAGCCAGCCATCTTGGATATGCAAAGTAGCTGATTTTTTTAATTTAACCAGGAAAATCCATCACAGAGTGTTCTGAAAAAACATTTGTGAAGATCAGATAAATATTGGCGACATTTACATCAATTTGTAAGTTAGAGCCATCTTGTATGTATAGACAAATTATCTGATTTTCAAACTCAACCAGGGTAGTCCCTCAAAGGGTGTTCAGAAAAAAATTTGTGAATATCAGATGAATATTGGCGATTCTATGAAACATTTTTATTTATTCAGGAATTAGTGGTAAAAGGTTAATGTAGATCTAATCTAATGTCATAGAAGTGAAATAATAACACTACTCTTTAGAAAACAACTTGTCCAAGCATTCAAACTATTTGCTAAATTATTATTTGATTATTCACTAAAAGTAAGTAAAATTGCATGGTAATGAAAGGAGATCAATTTTGAGATCAAACTAATAATTGATTTGATGAGTCAACATATATGTCAATACAGAGTATGTGTCTAGCAGTAACTCACACCAGTGGGCATGTGTGTATTATTTTCCCTACGTTTAGCTGCTGTTGGACTATGAGAAAGTAGTAATCATCCAAGACATGTTAAATAGAAAAATACTCTAATTAACCGTAATTGCTAGACTATAATGCGATCCATTGCAAAGCATGCACGAAGCCGAAATAGGCCTTTCTTTCTTGAGACATGCATTAGTTTACGAGCACCCTTTGAATACTGCACACCTGTTTTATGGTGATTCACGAGAGAATCAATAGAGCTCTTTGATTAGCAAAGAATATGTGCATGTCTGCCCTATTACACTGTCAACCTTTGTGACCCCGTGATCGAGCAGGTGATTTGTGGACATTAGATTGGCTAAAGTATATCACAGGTTATTACCCAGAAAAAAGACATTTATTAAAACTGAAAGTGGTTTATAAGAGAGTGAAATCAGGACTATGCAGTATACTGAATGATACATAGGCTTCACAATGTGTATATTATTCTTACTACACACTAGCCTACACAGTATCACAACAGCTGCCAGACATAACATTTGTTTGTATTATAACTTTATAACAAGCACATGTCTGTAGGGCCAGCGCCGTCGATGGGAAACCAGCATTGATTCAATGCATCCTGCTTACTGGGTATACTGTAATGCTGGACAACCATCCGCGACGCTCGTCCAGCATTGAACCAGCATATATGCCGTCTTGTGTTTGCCTTGTATTGTAGAGGGACAATGCCGGGTCACAGATGTTAGGCCAACTTTGAGCCAGCACCTCTGTTGGAAAGCTGTTGTATATTAGTATTTACCATGTAGTGGACGACATGCTGAGTTGTGTCAGAATGACAGCAGTGTGTCAGTTATCATTGACATTGAACGGGTAATCCTACCAACTAAGAGTAAGAGTGATTCCATAAGTGACATGACATGACTAATCCCTTCTATTAATACACTCATACTAATGCGCCGTATTCAGGGCAGGTGTACCTGTAATAACACACAGCATGGATGCGCTAACTGTGACACAACTACTGACATTTCATGGCTGATTTCACTTGGATTAGTGATCAAATAGTCAGACGGATTAAACAGTGCCCAGCTATAAATACTGTACACACTTGTATGCCGCACCGACAGTTCAAAATAGTGCTGCATAATCTAGCAATTACGGTACCTGAAATACTAAAAAATTATAAAAATAATATTTAGAAAATAAAAATATGTGTACATACAATGCTCAAGTGGAATGTCATCTTCACAAATTGATCCACTCTCTGTAGGATGAATTCGTTTCTCAATTTTAACAATTGGCAATGCCAATTTTTATATATAATACAAAAACGAAATAGTAAGCTAGTAAGTGTGAAAACATTATATTTATTACATTGGTAACTTTCAAGTTGTTGAAATTCAAAGAACATGGCATGCAGTGATACAATTACCGTAACCATTTTTATTTTTATTCTTAGGATAAATTGCGCATTTATATTTCATAATGTATCATATAAAATTCTTTTAATAAAAAAAATTGCCTGCAGTACATTCAAAGTCAGCATTTCACATAGAAGTAAAAAAAAAAACATTTGCCTGTTTAAAGTGAGGTTTACTGACCTGAACCAGATGGTGTGGTGTTTGTGTTGGCTAGTCTTGGGGAGATGGATGACCTGTCAAGCTTAGGCAATCCCCCAAGTACAGGATCTGTAGATGACCTTGATGCTTTAATTCTTGTAGTAGCCATCTGATTTGTAATTTCGTCCAATAATTTTGTTTCATCAGCTATAAATATATGGAGATAACATAATATATCCAGACACAAGGTTTTTTTTCTGTTGTTGAGAAATACATGTATTTCCCTAATATTCAAATAATCATTCTACACTGCAGATGCTTATAAATGTGTTGAATTTTGGGACACCATCAGGATCAGTGTATTGTGATGCTTCTTATAAAATAAAATACTGACATATGAGGCCAGCAAACACCCTTCGGCTGATATCGTGATACATATATACTCAAAATAGCCATCAATTTTACATAACTGTAGGCAATAGACTACATCAATAGACCCCCTGAACCTATACACAATGTTTCAAGGCATAGGCTAAGCTCAATTTATTCAAATTTATAAATTAGAGATGGCTATCACAGCCACGTATTCAGTCGCTCTATCATGAGAATGTACTTTGTCTGAAAATTATTGATAGCTATTTTCTCCTTTAAACTTTAACAATCTGTAGGTTCCCTTAGTATAATGATTCATTTATAAATATCCCGCTAATCAAATTCAAATGGTCAGAATTGCATAGCGTCGCGATACTGAACAAAATCTTCCCTGCAATGATCTATGAGACCCAAAAACCTATGTATACTAGGTTTCAAGACATTCAACTGAGCATAAGATCGATTTATTAAAATCTATAAAATCAAAATAACTGCCACAGCCTCATTTTTGGTCACACATGATAACGGACAATGCCAATAGAATAGAAGACCCGAAAAAATTATTTACTAGGTTTGAAGGCACTCATATTTTGAATTAATAAAAATTATAGTAACAAAAAAAAATTCAAAACCAGTTGGCGGCCATTTTGAATATCAGTAAAAAGCTAGAAATCTAATCAGTATATCTCCATATCCTTGGGTAACCACGACAACAATACCCCTTCTGGCCAACATCTAACAATTTCTTAGTTAGTACCTATGCTGACAAGAAAGAAAGAGGGTGATAATTAATTCCAATCATTGACCAAAAAATCACATGTACATGACCATCACAATTCAGTGCTCACCAAATCAAATCTCTTTATCAAGACCAGGGATCTTGCATGGCAAAACCTCAAAGAGTGTTCATAGAAATACAGTAAACTTTGTGTAACTTACTTGTGTAACTTCCAGAATCACGAAATGGTACCCATTTCCCCCTAAAATGACAACATTTTATTATTTGAAAAAGTTTGATTTAAAATACAGTCATCATCACACATGTACTACCATGACTGAACAGAGTGAGAAATGTTTATTATGTACTGCACTGTAAGATATCAACCAGCATTATGCTGCATATTTCTCCAATTAGGCTGAGCAGATTCATACTACATTGCTGATTCATATTGTTACCAAAGAAAACATTTGGAAAATAAACGATTCCATTCCAAAAACTTGCCCAGCTAAAGAGAATCATTTATATTATATCAGCTATGCAGTTTGAATTACAATATTAGGCCTACAATGTTCAAAGATAATTTGACATTTGTGTAAAAAAAATCTTGAGCATGTTGAAGCATCAAACATAATATTATTTTATATTAATGTGCAAATAAACTGGTGAAACTGCCTTAAATAGAAGTCATCAGTCCTTTGCAAACTTCAATTTAAAGTGTGAAATTCACTTTGTGGCGTAGTATTTCTCTACTGATGTCAATTTTGCTCATTCAAGATGCCTATAGTGAAGTTGTGTGCAACGATAGTTAATTTTAAGTAAATGAAATATCGAAACTCTCAACCAACATTGGGTGCACTTAGGGGTCTTGAAGAAATTAAAAAATTTAAAAATAAATAAAAAATTGGATAGGAGTTACCTTAACCACCCACCCTCCTATAACAAGAGGCCAGCCGGCCATCATAATCATCCGCGTGATAGAAATCTTACAGGGTGCATGAGTAACTCCCCTGAAATATGTTCTACAATAATGATCCACCTATCTAGATTACTGTGCCTATTACAGATATTGAAGTCAATGATGGTCACAAGTCAACATTTTTTTAATTTGAGCAAGTTGCCATTAAGAGGGTATATTCCTCACTGGAACCATACATTTCGTTTTATAGTATTTATTGGACCGGTATATATCCTATTACTGTGTTAGCCAGCGACCCGTCTTTTGGACGGGTATAAAGTCAAAATGACGGGCGAAAATTGTCCAAATTACACTATAAAGGAGGAAATACACGGGCAGTTAAGCAACAAGAACCCTGCGGTTCTGAACATTATTCAGAGTTATTTTTTTGCATTAGACTGAAGTTCATATTTAAGCAATGTGCCATGTAAAACTGTAATCAGAACAAATATATATTTCCCGCCAATAACTACATTAGATTGCAAAAACTTGCTTAAAAATAATTAGATGCACAAGTGCAAGATGTTAGTTCACATGATAGCAGTATATTAAAATACCGTGCAAGAACTCCTAACCGGATGTAGTGACTTGTTTTAAAATTGTGTAATGAATATTATAACACTAATTGATATGATGTTTCTTTAAAGAAATCGGGGATAAGATATTATCAGTGATATTATATTATTCATAGGATAACTACCAAGCCTCTATAGGCAGGGTTCAACACGCTCCAATAAACACAGCAACATAATCTTTGTATTTTACAATTCTTCTGCAATCATCAAACACCAGACTACATGAAAATATAACCAGCGCCAAGACACAGTGCCGCATGCAGACCCACACGAGATGTTGACCCAACGCTGTCTCAATGCACGCGCTCTTGCAAACAATCCAAACAAAATTGAAATCGGACGAGAACTGAGGAAGGAGAAGCATTTTTTGTGAATTGTGGACAGACGACAGACGCAACACGATGGCATTTAGCTCATCTAGGCCCAATAAAGGCCGGATGAGCTGATAAAGCAAAATAAAAAGATAGTAACGTTAGTTTTTTTTCAATTACTAATACCAGCATATCTGTATATATACGTAGTTTATGAAAATGATTTTATTTCAAATTAAAATGTAAAAAACATAATTCTTCATGATTAATTTGAATATTTAGTACAATGAGCGACCACTAGTTATGAAAAACGTCGTCCCCATGTCTTGAGATAGGCTATGTGGTTGGTCGCTCAGTGATTTGATGCACTGTCATGCCTTCAGTGCTTATGGCGTACTGTGATAGCGGTAAATATAAAACAAACATCTTTCAGGAACACTGTACAGTCAGCTTGGTAATATCCTGTAAATAATTTATTTAAAAGTTCAACCAGCGTTTGCTCATTTTTGTCCACCGTCAGCAAAGTTGATGTTTCAAGCATAATAAAGATCTGGTAAGTAAACATCCAGGGTGCAAATAGTCGCTCAATAGATATAATAAATGTATATCACAAAAAGTCATTTTGATGTTTTTTTGTGTTTTTTTAGGATTTATGTGAATTTGTGAGACACTGCAATAAAAGACATATTTTTCTCGGTTTGTTTGTTCATTTTTGCTCACTATTACTTGTAGAAATTAAGCCATCATTGTAGAATTAAAAGCATTTTTTTTTTAAATGGTACTTTTATCACCTTTTCTGGGGGTTCCCATCATTGGATTTCTCAAAATTACGAAAAATGGTGCCAGCTCTCGCCTTTAATTTCATAATTGTTGCAGCAAATTCTTGAGGTAAGTGAACCAGGCATGATATATGGGCCCTTGTGATAATTTTTTGGCAGTGGCTAATCGTAGGCCTATGTGATTCTTTATAATGTAACTCTACGGACAGCCTCGTTTATGAAACGACGGGCTCCCATTGACTCTCATCATAACTTTGCCGTACAATTAGCAACCCCGTTTTTTTTTTACACAGGTGCCATTTTTAAATTTTTTGAAAAAAAATGCAAAAAATGAAAATACACTATGCTCCCATTGACTCTCATCATAACTTTGCCGTACAATTAGCAACCCCGTTTTTTTTTTACACAGATGCTATTTTTTTATTTTTTGAAAAAAAATGCAAAAAATGAAAATAGACTATGCCCACTGCCCTATGAGGAAGTTCTGGAGGCCATCTTTAGGCTGTTTGGCCAGAAAAATGTTGGAATCTCCGAGATACCTGGAAAAGGCTGCACTTAGTGCACTAGTTTGCCCAGGGTGAAACCTGGGTGAAGTTTTGTTTGCCTGCTCTACGCTTCCTCATGGGGTGCACCGAGGGTAAAAATGAAAGTTTCTTAGCCATAAAGATGAAAATAAACCAATTTTTTTTCTTCTATGACCTCCTCGTGGACGCAAAGAGAGGCAGGAGATTATGCCCGATTGTTATGTGCATATGTGGTAAATTTGCCACTGTTACTGTATTGCGGGGCACTCATTGAAATCATAGGGTGCCCTGATCTAGAACCTCAAACTCTCAATAACGTTATCTCAGCAGTTGGTTGCCAAAATTCAAGTGTCTGGGTGATGTTTTGGATTCTGTATCCCTGCCGTAATTTGCAACATTGAGGTCATAGCCCAGTATTTTTCTTGATTAGTGAAAACTGTGGAATGTGGTCATCTGTTCCTTTTTATAGCATGTTGTCATGCAGTTACGAAAAAAGAGCTCGGCAATGGGTGATAAATTAAATCAAACAAACAACTCAGCTGACGAAAATTCAGAGCACTTTTTCGAAGCCACTGATTTTGATGATATAGCCATAAAACTTAAAATAATCAAAATTATATAAAATATTTCACCATACTTTGTCCTTGCTTTTTTCATGTGAGATCGTCATAATGAAAAGGTTTGTTTCCGTAACAGCATGTCCATCCACAATAACTACCAGTCTGAGCAAGGAATATATATATTCCTTGGTCTGAGTCAATGGTGGGCAAATGTTGCCGACATTGTCTATATATTGAGCCAGCGGCAAAATTCACCGCAAACCCCATCCAAGGTCGTTGTTAAAAGGATTTGTTAAAATGACTGAGAATAATTACGTCATCAAGGAAGACCCCAGCAAGCACGAGACATTGAACCAATGCTGGGCTGATGTTGGGCCAGCGTCAAAGACGTTGGGCCAATATCAGCCCAGCATTGGTTCAATGTCTGGTGTTTGCAGGGACGGCGTTGTCTCAAGCAGTCGCTCATTCGGGGGAGGGCCACCAGCAAAGAAGGGACATTGACCATGTGTTGGTTCAATGTTGGCCCATTGTCAGCGACGCTGGCCCACCTTTGAAACAACACCAGGCCAATGTCACGTGTTTGCTGGGGGGTGGTCATGGCGCCAATCGCAGTGTTACTATACAGCTAGATGAGGGGGGTGACATTGTGTGTATACACCTACGCCTTACCCTCCCCCTCCCCAACAACTTGCTATAGAAGTCATCTGCTCTGCAAAGGCAGTATCTGCTAACTTGTAAAGTGAGCGGATACTGTAGGTCAACTCTTAGAGTTCAACTACAGGCTAACAGCCAATACCAGATATTATCGGAAATGGGACACCACCGAGACGTTGGCCCAGCATTGAAACAACACTGGGTCAAAGTCACATGTTTACTGGTATGACATTAGTATATTGGAAGGTCCAGCGATATCAGTGACCCAGATATTGTTTATGTGATTGGTCAGAAAAGACCATCTCCTTAAGATCTAGGTCAGCCTATCTCCGATTGTTCTTCACCTCAATTTTAGCTGTGGCGTCAGAGGCATATAAACCAAGGGTTAGATTTTCAAAGGCAATATATATTATTGCAAAATATTGTATCGATATCATGATAGATTTGGTCTCGAGAGTAAAACGTCTGCTAGCTTTCCCCAGTTTCAAACTCTCATTGTGGTGTATTCTTAAGATTATATTGGCCTAGTTTGATCCCAAGGTAGGCATTGTTCTCAGTAAAATCTACTGGTTATCTACAGGGTATAAATCAATAGCCCAACACACAGCGCAAAATTTCACGACCCCTAACTGTCGTAAAATTGACGACGGAAATCCTAATAACTCAGCAAATACAGATATTTATGCTTTATTCAGAAACAACGATTGGTCTGCCAACTGTAGCCTAGGCTATGGAATGACAGAAAACTGAACCTATGCGTTCTGCCGTATTTGAGAAGATGTGAGTGATAGTCATTTGGGACACACATTATATGGACACAAAAAAAACCGTGCCCAGAATCCGTCTTGTGAACCATATTAAAACATTATTGGAATGAGTTCCAATAACGTAAAAATTGGGAAAAACACACGGGCAGCTGTCTAATCCTAGCTGAGACAGTGTATCCTATGTGACCCATTTTTCGTGCGCGGCTGCTCTAAAACTATATTCATAGGGTTTCAAAAGGGGCACAGCCCCTTCGCCGTAAACGGTGATGATACAAGGTTGAGATAATGACTCACTTTGCTTCTCCTGTGCACATTAAAAAACATTAACAACAATCAGCCCATTTTGTTTTTTGTCTGTCATTTTAAATTTATGCAAATCTCCTTGGTGGACCAAATATCTGGTGACTGAACCAACAGTGGGTTAGTGAATTGTGTTGACTAGGCTACACAGTAGGCCCTTATAATTAGAACTGGATCCAGTGCCGATGTAAAAAACATTGACCAGCAATTAAAACGTGTATAATATCTTCTTGGTGGACCGAATGTCTGGTACTAAAAAAGTTGAAATCATATTATTTTTTGGATCAGAAAAGTTAAAGAAGTGTACAAATAACATTTATCATCATTATTTTACAAATTATGCCAATTGTGAAGGTAAGAGCATCTAACTATCTGGCACGGTTTGTCGTGTATCAGGCATATAATCGGCCATTTTAAATTTGATCGAGTTGAAAATTTACAGAGCATATCCCTACCTGAAACCGCACATTTTGTTTTGTAGTAATGGTCTAGCTATATGGCATGGTTTGTCAGATATCAGGCATATTAAAGTTAATTATGGCCGATAATCGGCCATTTCGAATTTGTTCAAGTCAAAAATTTTCAGAGCATATCCCTACCTGGAACCGCACATTTTGTTTTATAGTAATGGTCTAGCTATCTAGCCAAATATCAGGCATATTAAAGTTAATTATGGCAGATGGTCGGCCAATTGAGTAGGTAAAATTTCTAAAACCCCCAAGGGATGTGTGTCTCAAAAAAAATCCATGCTCGGGTTACAGAGTTTTGCTCCGGAAACGAAAATGCAGACATCTGGACGCCGGACATCTGAGGCGATGCCAATCCCCCCGCCCCCACTTCGACGGGCGGGGGATAAAAATGGAGATTTTCAGGAAATGATACAAAAATACACAACAGGGCTTTGAGAAATTCATTGCATGGAGCTTTCTTAGAATGTAGATTGAATGAATTACATTGTTTATCAAAAAGATATAGGTACCGGCTTACCCCTGAGATGAAGGCAGTGGGACTTTTCTAGATTTCCTCAAATTGGTCAGCGGACCACTCATTCTGAAAAAAATGGCAATATTCACATATTATTCAATTATACATCTACAATACATAGATGAAATTACCTAAAAAATAACGCTACGTATCACATGTACTCGGCGCATTGATACACTATTTCGGGGGTTTCATAAAAAATGCTAACAGCAGTCTCCTTTTCATTATTCAATTTTTTTGTTGTATGCCGTATGGCCTAATAATTCGGCATCTAGCCAGAGTTTTTTGTAAAAACATATTATATATGCGGTAGTTTAAAGGTGTAGCCAACTGTCAAAATTCGCGGGACAAGGGTCCCCCAGAAGGCAATAGTGTCCGTGGGTAAGCCAAGGCCCTATTCCATAATAATACTGAATATGCATTTCATACCCAAAGCCTTATTAAGAGCAAGTTCTCAAATCACAGCAAGTTCATATATACTTGAGCGACATCTATGAGGTGATAATTCAAAGCCCTTGTCTTTTGCCCCTACTTGGTCGCCTACTTGCAAACAAACTGACTGTATTACTACGGGGATTTGGAAACTGCTTGACCCCCAAGTTTGTATTGTCACACAAAACATTTGTATGACTTTATGCAATGTTGGACCAACGTCAAAGACGTTGGGCCGACATTGCATAAATGTCATACAAATGTCTTGCGTTTGCTGGGCAGGAGGACTTTCTCTCAAACATTGTACATTTTTCTGATGTTGGCTCAATGTTGGGCCAGCGTCGCAGATGTTGGCCTAACATTAAAACAGCATTGGATCAATGTCTTGTTTGAGTAGTATCTTGTAATCAGTTCAGTGGTTATATTAATGCCGTCAATCTGTACTCAATAGGCTACTGTTGGCCTACACTTGACCGTCCCAGGCATGCGCGTTTTGAAGCTGAATGATTCTTTAAGACCATTGATGTAGCAAAAAATGCTGTATTGACACACCAGTGGCAGTGCCACCTGAGTAAACCCGCCAATAATAATCTCCACCTATTTTTTTTACTCCCCAGCTAAAGCTTAAAATAAAGCCATAGGGCCAGGGGCCCATCCCACAAGAATCTTAAAGCTAAGATTATTTTGTCCTATTTGCATTAGAAAAGTTAAGATAGTCTTAACTTTTTTAATGCAAATGAGCGAAAGGGAATATCCCCCCGCCCCCTTGTTGGCAAAGAAAAAAATATATATTCTATATTTTGCTGTCATTTCAGTTAAAATACCCTAGGCCATTTTAAGCACTAAAATATGAAAATCTGATTTTTTTTCTCTTGGGGAAAGACCCCCAGTTTCCCCCACCCACTTTGGACCCCCCCCCCCTCTTAAACATTCCTGGTGGGAACCCTGAAATTCACAAAGGTCAGCAGGGGTAAAAATTCAAGGCAAATCATTGGTGGCCAGCAGGGCCACTAACTTTGAAATCTTATTGGCCCTGCTAAAAATATAGTAGATAGCCCTGTTTTACGATATTTATAATGTAGTTGCATCGTTAAGTTTAGTAAAAATGTCACCATCTTTTTCCGACCATCATCATCTCTGATCGTAACCTAATGATAAGCAACATGTGGCTGGAAGCAAATTTAGGTACCTAGGCCCTACTTTAAACTGTGGAATAATTAATGTTAGATAGGTATAGGAGTTATGTCTAATAGGTCTAACGACGTGACTGTACAATATAGACACTCTACCTCAACTGTAAATGATTTTAATTGAACAAACTGAGACAAGTGTAAGTCATTATTTTATTTTAACTTTTCTAGTTACAAACATTTAGATAAAAAAGATGGAATTGGCCTAGTTGGTTAGTTAATTAACAACATTTGTGTATAATCACTGCATATTTTTTGTACTGTTAGGCCCAAATCTGATCATGTGCGTGTACCACCCACCACAAGGTGATTTAATACCAGTAGGTCTGATGGTGGCCAGCATTAAAACAACACTGAACAGACATCTGGTGTTTGCTTGGAAAATCCCTACGACATGTACGATATATATAGACTGCCACGTGCAGAGGGCGCTGGTCTTCACTGGAATAACACGTGAGCGCGGCATGGATATGGAACGCCATGAGTGTCAGTATTGCTCTATAAAAAAGTGATGTTTTTACATTCGAAAATTTACTATTAAAACTAAAAGTTGAAATAACCCATTAGATTTGTTTACAATAAATACACTATGTTCTACACATAACACATCTAACATATCATAACACATCTAAAACACTATTTTGTAACACAATTGAATATTCTCCACTTTTGAGATGAAAAACATTGCCTCTGTTATCATTCCATACATCATACAGAGATTTGGCAGGTGTCCCAAGAGACCAGCTGAGAAGGCCATGCTGCCACAACACATCTATCAATCTAACGCTGACACAACACTGGGCCAGACTTGCCAACGTTTATCCACCATTCAGCCACTTCCAATAACCCGTGTTGACTTGCTGACTGCCATCAAGACCACAGATACAGTTTAAAACATGAGACTGTGGATGTCGCCGACACAGTGCTTGTTTAATGTTCAGCCAGTGTTGTAGACAGTGGGCCAGCATTTCAGGGCCTATTCTACTGTCCTAATGTAGACCTTAATTAATCATAGTCGCCAACGGCGATAGGGCAACAGCCAATTTGTACCCCTGGGTCAGCTTCAATTCTGCTTCAGCCAAGATGTGGCTACAGTCTCTTTCACCAGATCCTGGGAGTAGCCTTTTTTCAATTTGCTCGGGCACTGTTAAGTGTTCAAAATTCTCTAACAATTTTTTTCTCTGATTATTTTTTCAGCTTCCCCCAATATCCCTGAAAATTTGGGGGAGTTTTGTTGTGTATTATTGAAATTAGACTATTTGGCATGTAATCAATTTTAAATATTACAGCTCTCATTTCACCATTTGACATGTAATAAATTTGAAAAATTACAGCTTTCATTTAAACATTACTGTGAAACAACCCAACAAACACGAGACATCGATGATTGAGTCATTGGGATTGGCATAGTTGTGAATGTTGGTTCAATGTTGCATTGTTGCCATGTTGGGCCATTGACGCATGTTGGCACCATTGAAGCAACAATGCATCAATGTCTCCTGTTTGCTGGGAAGAAATATATTCATGGCAGATCATCAAATGGTCCAATTTACAAAAATAAAAATAAGTCTACACAACATGAACATTACATTAGATTAAAAGTTTAAAACATTCAATACGACATTAGGCCTAATCATAAAAATACCACCAAATAAATTGTCAGCGATGTTGGGGGAAGATGAAAAAATGATCAACGAAAATAGGCTACTCCCAGGATCTAGTGAAACAGACTGTAGTCTGAGATCACCATCAGCAGGATCAGTGACACTGACAGTAAGACTGTTTTCTGTGTGACTGACTCACTGAGCGAGACTCCCGATTGGAATCATCTTCCACCAGCTGCTATTGAATCCAGATCAATAGCAGCTTTTAAGAGCCAACTGAGCGATTAGTCTGGTGGGCCGCTCAGCACCAACCCTTCGCCTGATACTCTATTGAGGAGGACTGCGAAGTCATACGGAATACGGCGTTTGCTCAACGGTTTGTGCTCAATCACTGAAGTTAAGCAACGTCGCGCCCGGTTCATAATTAGATGGGTGACCGCCTGGGATTGCCAGGTGCTGTATACACTCGTGGGGCTCAGAGAACCACGTAAATCAGATGGCTCGTCTGACAGTAGTCGACATTGTCAACCGGGGGCTGGACCGTGTAACAAGGTGCCATCTTGTTTCAGGACTGAGACAAGATGGCACCTTGTTACACCGAGCAAAACATTACCTAGCCCGGGCCCTTGACGCACAAGAGTGTAAATAGAAATAAGACAAGAAGTTCAGTTCAGTTAATCTAATTATTTGGATCAGGTTACGGTGTTCCCTGGATGGTGTAGGCCGTGATGCAAAATATGTGTAGATATTTTATGTAGCTTACCCACTTGTGAAACTAGGGGCCAAGTCAATATTTGATTAATGCAACAAGGTGCCATCTTGTTTTGGGACTTTCTTTCAAACCTCACCAGACTTAACAAAATGAAAAGCAATTCACACAAGAAGGGCCCAACTTACAATAGCACCTTTTTATTTTGTATTTTTAAACTATTACGTTGGATCAACAATGTGCCAAAGCAACATGACACATTGTTGCACTCCGGGTGACTTTTCAATCAAAAATGGACTTGGCACCTTGTTGCTCCAGAGGGACGAACATGGCCAGGGGTCGATTTTGGGCCGTTCTGACGTTGAATGGAAACAGAACAGTTGGCTTAACCCTTTCACCATTGAAGCCGTTTTTATGTGCTGAATGCTATGGCATTCAGCACATAAAAACGGGCTTCAGTGGTGAAAGGGTTAAACCAGCGACGTTCCGTAGTGTAGATGAAGACACAGAAACCATTTCTGATCAATATGTATTGGCTCATCTTTGGCTAATTTTTTATTCTATTTTTCTTATTGGTAGGCAACCAGTATTATTAGAAGGACTTCCGTGGTGCCGACATTGATTTTTTTGATTGGCCGGTTGGCATTTAATCTGCTATTTTGGTGGCTCGTGATTGGCTCGTTTATCAACCAATCTTTCTTAAAATGCAGATATTCGGACATCACTATAAGTAGAAGGGCTTGACAAATTTTCAGCAAAATTAATAAATAAACGGCCGAGATTTTGCGATCTACAAAGCGACGCCCAGTGCGCCGGCATCATCATTTTCGACGGGCCAATTATTCGGCAGTATTAACAGCTGGTAGTTGCCTCATTTCTCATTCTATATTTCTAAAATTTCAGATATCGGGAAATCTTGATTAGTAGAAGGGCTTTTCCGAATCTACAGTGAAAATAATGAATAAGTGGTTGAGATATCCCAATCTAGAAAACGCCATCCGGTGTGCCGACATCGTAATTAGTGATTGGCCAATTGGCATTTACATGTTTGATAAGTGATTTTTATCGGCTCGGTGTTGGCTCATTTCTTATGCCTAAGTATTACTTAGTTTTATTAGGGCGAGATTGACAGCATTTCATGCTAAACTAGCTAGGCATGTGTAGATGCAAGCGACATTTTTGAAAGGTCCGTGCAGCCCGCTTACAGGGCTAGCTAACCAAACAAAAACAAACAAACAAACTCTGAGCATTTGACCCTACCGGCAGTCGAAAAAGTAGGAAGGCCCGGGCAGCCTTATTCAGGGCTAGCTATCTCGAACAAACAGGCGAACAAACAGACCCTGAGCATTTGACCCTACCAGCATTTGAAAAAGTAGGAAGGCCCGGGCAGCCTTATTCAGGGCTAGCTATCTCAAACAAACAGGCAGCTTCATTCGAACCTGCTGGAGATCGCGGCCGTCAATCCGTGGCTCCATGTGACCATGCAGTCATGTTAGCCTTGAGACTGGGCCTATGCTTAAGCGTGAAAAAAACACTTATCACTTAATTATTCGTGTTTTAATATCAGTGGTCGGCAGGACCAGTAGGGGCCTAGAGTAGACTTATACTCGCCGTCAAATTAAAAATGATCAACCAGGATCGCATAATTTTCGTTGATTTCTCCGTCAATTTTGAACCGATTTCCTTGAAATTTTGCAGAGGCCATTTTCTACTAAAATCCTGACAGGGGTAAAAAATTCGCATAATTATATTTAATATTTCAAAAGTTAGACCATTTGCCATGTGATTAAATTATAGAATTAGTTTAATGGGTTTATAGAGGGACGTCGTAATTTCAATTTACTACATGTCAAATAGTCTTTTGAAATACACCATATAATTTTACGAAATTTTCAGGGCTGTTGGGATTTGAATAAAAAATGGCCTTTGAAAAATTTGAAGGAAATCGGTTCAGAATTGACGGAGAAATCGCCGAAAATCATGCGATCCTGGTTAATTTGACGGCAAGTATAGTTAAGACGGTTTTACTGGCCCGCCAGAGGTTTTACTGGTCTCGGGCCACAGGACCACTGTTAGTTTCGAACGCTGATAGGTCTAGTGCGTACTGCCACGTAATATACAGATACATTCAAAGATTAAAGTAAAGACTCGAGTGTGTCAAGACTCAGAGTGGGTGATAATAGGTTGATAAAGTGATATTTAATAAATAAGCGTTGAAAATTGTAATAATAAATGTCATTTATAAATGCGTGATAACTACTTTATATACTTTTCTTAAATGGAGATTTTCTATGCGTTTTAATAAAATGGATAAACATTTATGCGACTTTATAAATACTTATTTATCTGGTTTGGTGTTTTTATTCATACTTTCATAACCGGAAGTTTTAATACGTATCCAAGGTGAATGCAAACTAGTTCGGACCTACTGAAAGGTAGCAGGTAACCTCGCCACAAGGTAACCTCGCCACAGGTAATTTTGCCACAGATTTGGTAACCTCGCCACAGAAGGCTGAGTAACCTCGCCACAGCTTTGGTAATCTCGCCATAGGGGGCTAACGAACCTCGCCACAAATTCGCCACACCTGTTATATCCTTATTTATCAATGTATTTTCAAAACGTAATCTCGACCTCGAACCTGGTGTGATTTCTATATATGAGGGATTCTATAATTTTAGGCACTAGTGATGATATTTTCCTTGATATATGAGATTGCCTGAATATTGTCAAAAATTTAAACACATGTCAACTTAGCTTTGTTTATTGACATGGCGTTGTCAGCAGAGCTTAATTTTAATTTTAAATGCTTATTTTTATGAATTTAAATTTTTCTTACCGTTATGGAGAGACTAATTAACCGTTATGGAGAGACCAATTTACGTTACGGAGTAATCTTCAAACTTAAATTTCTCAGTGACCCTTCTACAAAAGTATACCATATTTAACAAGTAGTTGAACATGGCTATTATAATGTTGATCACTTAATTTAGAAAGAATCACTTTATGACAATAACCCTTAAATAATGAAATAAGAATTACTCTCCGTTACGATTATTGTCGTTATAGAGAGTAATAATAACGAACATTGTCTCTCCATAACGACAATTATTTCTGTTATGGAGTGACAATAAACAAATACTAAATATCGATGCTAACACAATTTAAAAGACAAAAAGAAAAGGTACTATTTCAACAAGTGTCACTTGTTGGTTAAAATACCAAATTCATAAAGGTTTATAGCTATTTTTAAATGAGTAAAAGGGTGATTTGTGACTACTTTTTCTCTCCATAACGTTTTTATTTTTGTTATGGAGAGACAGAAAATACGCGTTATGGAGAGACGGTTTTTTTACTAAATCGCGCATAGCATCTATGTATTATGCTATACTATGATTATTTTTGTTTTTCTCAAATGAGGTTGTAGTAGGCTTGGAGGTTGTAGGGTGCTTAAAAGTTTAATTGCAGTATTTATGTGTAAAAAATCGCGTTATGGAGAGACGTTGAATTAAAATACGCACCCAAAGACTTGCACAAATCCTACATTATTTCTGAACAAAAACACATTTATTATACTTTTTTTTCACGATTCACTGCATGAAGGTCTCGCGCAACTCTTTGGCACCAGACAAGTGATATTTTGATCAGAAAAAGTATAGAAATTACCTGAAAACTATAAGCGTTACGGAGAGTCGTTGCAACGTGGGACAGACATAAATTGCATAAAAAGTGCTAAAATAATTAAATTATTTTAAAAAACTTGTATATAGTCTTATAGATAGTGTTGTGCACTAACATTATATCAGAAACAAATATAATATATAATACAGGAAGTCTAGAATAAATCGCCTGTTTATGTGGGATTTAGAATGTGGGACAAGGCTTTTTGGCTAAAATTAGCTAAATTTACATAATATTTCTTTCAAAAAGCACATTTATGATAGAATTTTTTGAGTTGTAATATTGCTATATTGTAAAATAAAGGTCATTCATTGCATTTATGTAATCAAAATAAATCAAAATATACAATAATAAATATTACAAGGTGCGGACAGTGCTGGGGCTTAAAATTATAGAATCCCTCATATATAGACTTTAGACTATGTGCCATTAAAATGAACAGCAACAAATTAACACAAAATTTACAAATATATTACAAATATTAATAGGCCTAACACGTTACAAATTTATTTTGTGCAGAAAATATTGTAGAAAATTTGTTCATAGTGATATAAACCCTTAAACCGCTGAAATAAATAATTTAAATTTTCACACACTTGGAGTTGTGTCTCACTACCTTGACCCACAATTTTAGGTGAGAGAAACTATTCGTATTTGTTAGTTTGTGATTTGAGACTAAGCAATTTACAAATCTTGATGTTTAAACGGTTATCAAAACGGAATAAAGCGACTATAGTCGCGCTTAGCGGTTTAAGGTGATAAGTAATATGTGGAGTATCTGGCCAGGCTCAAATTTGGTTTTCTTCTTATTGCAAAATAGGCACCAGTCCGTAAAAATTAAAGACACTTTTTTCAAACGAAGTCACACTCTTATATGGAGTTTCACAGGGCTCTGTGCTAGGACCAGCTTTTTATTTTATACACTACACCACTCAGCGCTATTATCTCTAGTTTTGACATAAACCACCATCTTTATGCCGATGATACTCTAATTCACATTTCTCTATCAGTTTCAAACGCTAAGGAATCTCTTGAGAAGTTGCAACATTGTTAAATGGGTGTGTCGGCCTGGATGACAGGATCTAGGCTGAAGCTTAATCCTAGCAAGACAGAATTTCTTCTTATTTAGACCAAACTTCAGCGAGAAAAAAAATCTTGAATAATTTCCCATGCTTAGTTCTAGGTCAAGACACAAATCCATCTACATCAGCTAAAAATTTTGGTGTACTATTTGACAGTAGCCTGAATTTCCGAAAACACATATCCCAAACATGTAGGGCATGCTTTTATCATATCCGTGACCTGCGTCGAATTCGAAAAAGTCTGTCCTATGATCTTGCCAAGCAAATTGCAGTGGCACTCGTTAGTAGTAAGTTAGATTATTGTGACTCACTTTTTCCCAATATGCCAGAAAAGGATATCGCTAAATTACAACGCGTTCAAAATTGCCTTGCAAGAGTGGTAACGAACGCCCCACGATCTAGTCGTTCCATTCCAATTCTAAAACGATAACATTGGCTTCCTGTCAAGTTTCGCATTCATTTTAAAATATGAACAATAACTTTTCGAACCCTAAAAGAAAACCAACCTGCATATCTGGCTGATTTACTTGTTCGGCCGAAATATTCAAAATATCTACGCTCCACTAATTCGAATAGATTTGTTGTTCCTCGTATAAAGACTAAGACTGGGTCAAAAGCTTTCTCTATATCTGGTCCAGCCTCAGGGCTGTGCCAATACATAATGCCAAAACAATCCTAACATTCCGGAAATTACTTAAATCTCACCTATTTGACCTGGCTTTTCCACCCTAGTCCCTCAGCAGCCCGGCTCCCTGTTAACGAACCTGCTTTGGCGTCAATTATGACACTTGATCACGCCAAGGATTTTGCACCTCTGAGCTCGGTCCGCTGAGGATATAGGCGCTATATAAGTTTTATTGATTGATTGATTGTAAATTAGGTGTAGGCCTAGCGGCAATTAACAACTCAGGAAGGTGATGACACTGCCCCGAGAAGAGATCCTGTGGAGTTAGCGTCTCACCCGTTCGGGACTGCTCGGCTTCTCTGACCACTGATGAGTGGCCAGGGCCCGCCAATCCTCGTTTGGATCAGCCTACGCAGCGAATCGAGCGCGCTCTCAGCCAAGCACGCCACCACTCATCTCGTTGCCACTGAAGCAGACGGACGTCACGTCGTGAGCTCAGGGCCAAGCCGCATGGTGTCGATCGTCACACTCCGCTTGGGGTCTGTGTGCACTGTGTGAATGTCTAGACTACAATAAAGTGAGAAATAACTGAAGAATAATTTAGTAGGAGTTGTTTATTCCCGTCGTCCAAACGAAAGCGTTGATGGAAATGAGGGGGAACGTAACACTTCAACATACTCATGTCGGCAGCACGATCGTCCCTCATCATACCCATATTGGTGACCTCAGACTTTGAAACGTAATCGCAGCTTCATTCAAGCATATTGTTTTCACAAGGCAACCAAACGACAGCGCAAAACCATTGGTTTTGAGCCAGCAAGGATAGTTTTAAAATTTGGCGAATTTTTCAAAAAATGAGACATTATTTTTTGCAAGGTATGTGATGATTGCGGATCAATAATAATAATAATGCCAGTGAGGCTAGTTAGAAAGGTTATCTAAAGAGAGGTACATGTGTTTTCACTAAAAACAGCAAAAAAATTAGTAAATTTTGAGGACCACCACGTGCGATCAATCTTTTTCAAGATGGCCGACACGCTGGTATGCGCAGTAAAAATTGGACTAATTGGGTCATCCCTAAAATAGTAAGAATTTTAGGATTTTTTCTCTTCTAACCACGCCGTTTTTGGGGGTCGGAAAGGAAATATTTTTAATTCATATTAATCGTTTAACACCATAATTGGGTGATTTGATTTTCTCGGCCAATTCAAGAAAATATCAATAATAATTTTTCTTGTCTGTTAAACGAAATTTTTTAATTCCAAACCAAAATATCGCCTCGATTCAGACAGCTTTTAAATAGGATTAGAGCCACTTAAAACTGTTTGCTTGAAATATATGTGAATGAAAAATCTTATTTGGTCTATAAATACATCATTGTTAGGACCGTAGGTCGACATTTTATGATTGTAATCATATTTTTATTTCAGTGGCAGCAGAATTATTTTAATGTGAAATGGTGAGAGTGGCGCCATCTTGGCCGTCGGTCTCCCTAACTTAAGCTCAATTGGCTGTCGTATAGCCTCATGTGTTCTCGCCTACCCGTAATGCACTGCGGCATCACCCCATCAGCTCAGATCGGCATGATTATCATAAATTAGGCTGCCATCTTGAATCAGTGGCGTGCACGGCAAATGCCGCTCACATGTCAAGGCCACATAGGCCTGCACAGTGTCTGGAAAGATTAAAGATTAAATTTTTCCAAAATATCTTTCTCAGTCAGGAAAGAGAGACTGATTTAATTTTAATATGTGTTTCTAGATATTGCAAATCATGTCACACATTGTGTGATATTTTGTGAATGAAAAGTTAGTAGTCTACTTTTTCCACACCGTCGTGTCTGACATGATTTCTGAGAGGTCAGAGTTCAGATAGGCTAAGACATGCGGCAAACGTTGGCGACATAGCCTACTTAGCTGCTAAATATGTTAATGAGTCATGAGCTGATGCGGCACGCCACTTGATCATACGCACACCACGTACACAGTGCACGATAGCCGAAGCGCCCACCACCAGAATAGAGGCACAGCAGCGTGCCACTATGCATGACCCTGCACATCACACAACTGTACAGTCTACATCGATGGGCACTTGTCTACATGCACCGATACAAATCGAAGCGAGTGACCGATTTTGCCGTCGATAAGAATAGTTCTCATGGTGAACATTTTTTAAAAAAAAAGGATGTTCATTATGGGAAATATTCATCAATATATTTATACCAAGCAGTCTTTATAGACCTCAGTCAAGAATTTCAACAATAATTCTATAAATTAAGTCGAACTGTACACGCATATTACAGTCGCACTCAGCCTATTTTTATGAGAACAAAATTTTCTCATGATGGGCAGTATTTAATTGATACTTATTAAATCTGAATTTGAGACTTGTTGCGCTACGGCGACTATTTTGATACATTGTGTATTATTCGCCTTGTGTGGAAAAAATTTCCACACAAGTCGAATTACCAAATATTATTACCCTATAGCTTAGAATAGCAATTTAGCATTTATTCTGGCATTTTTGCATGCAGTTCACGACCTACAATCATCACAATTCATATGTTAAACGAAATAGAATGACCCCTACCACGCACACATTTCTGCATAGAGAATTTTACAGTTATTTCAGCAACCCCTGCTCTCTACTACCTGCGAATTTAAATGGACAATTTTCATACACAGAATTATCACACATCTAGACTTTTCTCAAGCTAGACAACTGTGCACACGGAGTGCGACGATCAAACTAGTTGGTATGTTTTAAATGCATATCATTTTAAAAAACGTCTGAGCATTGCACAATCGCCAATAGGCCAGACGTTTCATTTTTTAAACTAATTTTATCGGACAAGGGGCTTGTCATAAAGATTTGTACTATCCTATGATTGATGAGAACACAGCAGAATTAAGAAACACCGATGCAGAGTTTAGACGGTTAAAAGCTGATTTCCTGCGGATTGCACGTAACAGACGTCGGAAAGGTTTGTCACAGAGTGAATCCTCAAGAAGCCCTTCGCCGGCTAGACATCAGCCTTAACGGCGTTCAACCAATCTGCCGAAATTTAAAATAGCCACCTTTTAGTCAACAGACGTGGAGTTGTGGTTTAATCAAATAAAAACACAATATGATTTACACCAGATAACAGATGATGACGAACTTTACAGATTGACATTTGCTGCACTCTGTGGCGAAGTAGCGTCTGATGTTAGAGACGTATTATTACAGCCATTCCTCACTCATAAGTACGAGAATTTGAAAGCCATCTTAATCGAACGACGAGGTTTAACGACACCAGAGGGAGTAAACAAGGTGATTTCAGGGGAAAAACTGGGATCCGACATACCGTCTAGGTTTCTCAGGTGGTTACAGAAGACAGCCGGTCTTGGAACCAAAGCAGTGGTAGACAAAGCAGTCATCCGCCAGGCCTTTATTTGACAAATGCCGCCATCAGTCCGTGCTCATTTAGCTACACAGCCAGATAGTGCGTCGTTAGAAAATGTGGCCATGTTGGCCGATCGTGCTGTCACTGCAGAAAAGGACGTCGACGAAGCTAAGCCGGGGGTTGCTGAGATAAACGTCAGTGAGAGCGGAAAGCTCGTTGGTCTGTTGGAAGACCTGTCTCGCAGGCTTAAAAAATTAAAGACAGCCACTGCCAAAGCAACACAGAAGAAGACATACGGATGCTCACAAAGAACCGAGAATCGTGCCGCTAAGAGTTTGTTCCGAATGTGCCAGCCAAACCGTTTGTACCTAATAATCAAACTGTTACTAGGCAAGATGTTCCCACAAATAACAAAAAAGATAGTCGTCCTAACGCAACGCCGCCGCAACTTCAGCAAAATAATCTAGCGAAATAACCGAGGCGCGACAGCTTATCTCCCTCTAAGTTATTATACGTCGCAGACAAACACAACAAGTGTAACTATCTAATCGACACGGGCGCAGCAGTCAGCGTTTTACTCAAGTCTTGCGCTAACAGGACTTCAGACGCTGCCTGTCTGCCCCTAGTTGCAGCTAATAATACTACTATAAACACCTACGGTACTTGTAGACGCGTCGTCGACGTTGGTCTTAAACGAGATTACGCTTGGACATTCATAGTAGCGGACGTCAAACAACCAATCATAGGAGCTGATTTTCTCATACATTACAGCTTACTGGTAGACTTAAACAATCGTTCTCTGAGAGCCATGCGAACCGCTTTAGCTATACCAGCTACTTTATCGTCTATTAAGCCGTTATCTCTGAATAGAGTCGACACCATTCAAAACGATTACACGAAATTATTAGGTCAGTTTCCGGAACTGACTCGTCCTACAACGAAGGGCGAACCAGTCAAACACGGTATTACATACAAAATAGTGACCAAAGGACACCCCGTATTCACGCGCCCACGACGTTTAGCACCTGATAAACTAGTCACTGCGCAACGCGAGCTTGATGACATGATAAAGTTAGGTGTTATCGAACCCAGCGACAGTGAGTGGTCATCAGCTTTTCATATGGTGCCTAAGAAAAACGGAGACTGGAGACCTCGCGGAGATTATAGAAGTTTGACCGCTCAGACAGCACCGGATCGATATCCGCTTCCCCATATACAAGACTTTACTCAACGGTTAGCAGGGTCGAAAGTTTTTTCCAAAATAGACTTGGTACGGGCATATTACCAGATACCGGTTGAACTGTCCGACATACATAAAACAGCGGTTACAACACCTTTCGGTTTGTTCAATTTCACTAGGACACCATTTGGTTTAAGAAATTCTGGTCAAACCTTCCAACGTTTTATAGATCACGTTACGCGCGGACTAGACTTCGTGTTCGTATATTTGGACGATTTGTTAGTCATTTGGGAATGATAAACTATTATCATAGATTTATACCACATTGTGCAGATAAGTTGACACCGTTAAATCAATTACTTACTGCCGCTAATGAAGGGCATACAAGATTGTCACCTAAGTCAAATTTCGACTTGAAGTGGAATGAAAGTACAGTTTCGGCGTTTATTGAGTCTAAGCAAATACTTGCTAATGCTACACCCAGACCACTCCGCACCGTTAAATATCACGTGCGATATTCATAACTTGGGGAGCCGTTATTTTTTTGTGAACACTGATCATAAACCTTTAACTTTCGTAATGTCATCAGTCACTGAACGCCCGTCACTGCGACAAACAAGGCAGTTGGCTTTTATCGCCGAGTTCACAACAGACATAAGATATGTGAAAGGAGAGACAAATTTCGTCGCCGACCCTTTGTCACGACCGACCGTGTCCTTCATAGACAACCATAAATTATAAAGAATTAAGCACAGATCAAGCTTTGGACGCAGAATTTACGCGGTTGCGACATTCAAAGTCGTCTACCATGAATTTTAAATTACTCAAATCATTTGATAACAATTTGATTTCGTGTGATGTATCAACAGGACACATTCGGCCGTATATCACAGCAAAATTTCGAAAACAGGTTTTCTCAAATTTACACGGATAAGGTCGTCCATCGCATAGGGCTACAAAGCTATTGATCAATACAAGATTTGTCTGGCACGGAATGAATATAAATATTGCTAAATGGTGCAGTTCTTGCAAAGGTCGCCAGACCGCTAAAATATCTTGCCATAATAAGCCAGTTTTCGGCAAATTCGACGAACCTACCGAGAGATTTGACCACGTACATATCAATAGAGTCGGACCCCTACCGTATGCCGACGGTTTCAGATATCTACTGACTTGTGTAGATTGTTTCACATGTTGGCCAGAAGCAATACCGCTAGTGGATATTAGAGCTGAAACGGTCGCCACTGCCTTCTTTATCGGGTGGATAGGGACTCCCGCCACTATCACCACGGATAGAGGCGCCCAGTTCGAATCAAAATTATGGGATAGTACGAAACCGTACAACAAGCTACCACCCCCAATCGAATGTCATGGTCGAACGTTTCCACCGTCAGCTTAAAGCAGCCATTATGGCACACGAATCACCGAATCCGTGGACAAAAACACTACCTGCTGTATTACTAGGTTAAAGAGATATTGGGTAGGTCAGCCGCCGAAATCGTTTATGGACGACACTCAGAATACCAGGCGAATTCACACAGAAGTACATCGTCGACGCACATACAGATTTAGATAATTATTTTGATAAGCTCCTCGTGGCCATGTCGCGTCTCTGTCTTTGCCCACCGCGCGA
This sequence comes from Flabesymbios commensalis, assembly GCA_964017125.1. Taxonomy (NCBI): domain Eukaryota; kingdom Metazoa; phylum Annelida; class Polychaeta; order Terebellida; family Flabelligeridae; genus Flabesymbios; species Flabesymbios commensalis. The sequence continues at coordinate 58,422,526 of OZ024907.1, read as the reverse complement.
CTCACCTCAGAACAACATTTTCCAATATAAGGAAATTGACACATGCTCACATGTATTTTTGTAATGAGTCACAATTGCACCGCACCTTACGACGGCCCATATATCAGGTCATCGTAAGCAGCGGCAGAGTCATGAAAATCATAATTAAAGGCAAGGTGGAAACGGTCTCCCTTGATCGAGTTAAACCTGCACACTTTGACAGTGAGCCCGAAACAGGTACAGAGAAACAGCGTAAAACGCAAAATAATACGAAGAATTCGAAAAATACTACGACAGTTCGAAGGGCACCGCCTCTCAAACAGAATTCCGACAGGAAGAGAGCTGAACAGAAAGCGAAAACACAGACAAGGTCTGATGCGGTTCAAAATGGTACGAATTTGGCCACTACTTCACAGCATAATGCTAATAGAGTAAATTTGCCTAAACAATTCACCCTTTATGTAGCGCCGCATTCGCGGACCCCCGCCGTGTCCTGCGCTAGCGGGAGCAGCGGCGGTTTGCAAACGTATTCACGTGTACCTTTACACTTACGGGGTGAAACACTTAATTCAAACGACACGACCAAAACATCAAATGCTAAAAACAATTCGAATATCGCCGTCGGCGACCAAATTGTACCAGATGCAACCGTAAAACAGACTAGAGTTGGACGAAAAATCTACACTCCCACACATCTCGTACAGATGATCCACGCTTCAGTGGCGCCTAACGACATCTACTGCAGGACCAGCTGCACGAACCGTAACAGTAAAAATTTGTAAATATAAAGTTTGCCAGGCCTGGCATAATCAAAATAATAATGTGAAATGTTACTTAATTAAGTTACTTATAAAAGTAATTTTCTTATTAAGTACAGAATGTATTAATTAGATTTATATAGGTTGGCCGTTACCAGTAGCGCAGCAGCATAATTCGTAAGCAAGGAACAATGGTGTTAAAAGGATTGGAGCAATGGCGTTAAAAGGATTGGAACAATGGTGTTATGATGATTGGAACGATGGTGTTATGAGGATTGGAACAATGGTGTCAAGAGGATGGGAACTTAGATATAATTATGACATATTAATTCGTTATGCTGCGCCTGTGATGTTACCAAGCACCAACGCTGTATTTTCACAACTGACTGTTTAAATACTGTTTGATTACTGTATTTTGGTTTTGTGCATTTTCCATACGGAGCGGCAAACCGATGCTATCACCACAAGTTGGCTTGGTTCATACGTCTACACTTAACCCGGGGGTAATGTGAGGTTAGCGTCTCACCCGTTCTGCTCAGCTTCTCCGACCACTGACAAGTGACCAGGGCCTGCCAAGCCTCGTTCTGATCAGCCTAAGCAGTGAATCGAGCGCGCTCTCAGCCAAGCGCGCCACCACTCATTTCGTTGCCACTGAAGCAGACGGACGTCACGTCGTAAGCTCAGGGCCAATCCGTATGGCGTCAATCGTCCCACTCTGCTTGGGGACTGTGTGCACTGTGTAAATGTCTAGACTACAATAAAGTGATAAATAACCGAAGAAGGATTTAATAGGAGTTGTTTATTCCCGTCGTCTCGACGGAACGAAGAGTTGATGGAAATGAGGGGGAACGTAACACTTCAACATACTCATGTCGGCGACACGATCGTCCCTCATCATACCAATAATCCGACAGGACCTGAGGAAGACATTGAGTAGGCCCTAGCACTCAAGCCATGTAATTGATTGATTGAACCCTAGCGCCGAAGGCGCTGAGAGTAGTTTTAAGACAATCGGCGCTTACTATAAATAGTAGTCCCCATATAGCCAACCATTACATGTTTGGGTTTATTCTTATAACGCTACTTTTACTGAGATATTATTGTTACATATAGTGTCGTCCGTTGTCCGTTGTTGTCGTGGTCGAGCTTGTAAAATGTAGTTAATTCAGAATTTGTTTGCAGTTTCTCATAATGTCTCATTGCTCTGAAAATAGTGAGATTTCTTTGTGTTACCTTTCAATCTTGGTTATTACGTCGTCAAGCACAAAGTCTTCCACGTAATAATATTATTAGGCTCCCACCTCTATAATAATAAAATTTGAGTATGTATAGGCCTATATCCAGTAATCGCTTAGTTTTAAGGTTAGTTAGCCTTTCATGAAGTGTTAGAGCGGGATTCCGGTGATTTTTTTTGTGATTCCCACTGGTAGCCATGCGAGGCGCTTAATTACAGTGCTAAATTATTGAATTTAATTACTGCGACCCATAATTGAAAAATTAATTGCATTTGTAAGCTAATAAAATTTACCTATTTAAATTGATATTGTGAGTTATTATTAATTGTGATGACCACTACCTTTTTTTTTTAATATTTTTATTTACAAACCGCAGATCAAAACATTCATACATGTATACAAATTATTCATTATTACAAACAATACAAATAATAAGTGGTGATCTAAAAACAAACCATTATGATTATCGTCCGTGGTTCCCAGCAAACACGAGACCCCGAACCAGTGCTGACCAGTGGTGGCGCATCGTTTCCGACTCTGGACCACCAACACTAAATCAACCCCGGCCAAGAACCGCGCGCCTGCTGGCATACCCCTAATTATACATAATGATAAAAATAGTCTAATAACAAACATTCAAACAAATATATCTATTTAAAATTATTAGAAAATTTACATTAGCGTATTTACACAGATTACACAGCAATAACCTTTTTGAAGAATATAAATATATACCAGAAACTATGCACACAAACATTGATTCTGTATCCTAATTAACTAACATCGTGATATTCACAATATCAAACAAAGTATGATCTGCAAAACGTGAGAGGCTGACCCAGCGCTGGGTCGATGTTGGGCCATCGGTTGTCACGTTGTCTCATCATCAAACCAGCCTCGGGTCAGCATCTATATTACATTATTAGAGCTGAATAGACCCGCACTGATGCAATATCACCCCCTAACCTCATTTCCAAGCAAGTCTACCAGCACTCTCTATTACAATAGAAGATACATGGCCTACGTGTGAAACTGTACAAAGAAAACGTATAGGCTACAACTGAAACAATGCGTACGGTATTTCGTTTCTGCCTTGCAACCACGAGACAGATCCATTGCCGGCCCAATGCTGGTCCAGCATCGCGGACAGTGGACCAAACTTGAGCGACACAGTGTGAATGCATTGTGACCGTTGATGACCACTACCTTCATAATCTATATCGAATGTCCATTCCCAGCAAGCATGATACCCGGTACGTTGGCCCAGCGTTGGCTTACTGTTAGGCCAACGTCGTAGACGATGGGCCAACGTCTCATGATTGCTGGGTTATAATTGATTACATGTAGGATTTAATTACTGCGACCCATAAGTGAAAAATTACTTGCATTTGTAAGCAAATAAAACCTGCCTATTTAAATTGATATTGTGAATTATTTTTTATTGTGATGACCCCTACCTTCACAATCTATTACGAATGTCCATTCCTAGCAAACATGATACGTTGGCCCAACGTTGGCTTACTGTTGGGCCAACGTCGTAGACGGTGGGCCAACGTCTCAGTTTTCTGGGTTACAATTGATTATATGTATGCCTAATATGTTTATTGAAAATCTTTATATTTATTATCCATTCCCATACCAATACAACAATAGATTATTACCGGAAAAAATTCATAAGTTTTTAAAGATTATCTTGAATTAAAATGGTTTTATATTTTTTAGGAAATTTTAACTCTCTCTCGGTCGCCCCCCCCCCTCTTAATTTCTCAATACAAAAAAATCGGCTGATTTGACCTGAAGTGACTTGGGCGTGTAATAGGGATTGTACACCAAGAATGGGCAACCCCAACCCATGTCAAACCTTGCACCCAGTTTATAGGGTCTCTCTCTTTGGTCAGTACTAGAGTGTATTTTTTGTACTGTTTTTTGATGACATGTAATCATAATCGTAATCGATAATTATAATGACATGTAATCATAATCTTAATCGTAATCATCAATTGTAATCGACCCTAACCCTGGCATACAGGGCTACGAACCTTGCTCGTTTCATTCGCCGCACTGCTTTTGGGAATAAAATGTGTGTTTCATTTGCAAATGTTTGGTCTCAAATTAAACAAATATGAGTAATTTTCACCCACTTGAAGTTGTGGGCAGCGGTAACAAGATAGAACTAGAAATGGGTGGAAATTTTAATTACATTTCATGGTGGGTAAAGGGTTAGTTAAATGGTATAGGTCAATGTTTGCGATGCTGGCCCTACATTAATCCACCATCGGGTCAATGCGACGATGCTCCCAAATTAGCCCAACATTGGTCTTTTGATAGCAGGTGGATTTGTGCTGGGTAAAATGCGTTCATCGTCATTCGTACACCGGTGTTGTCCTAACTCTTACTTGCAAAAAATCCTCACAAAAACATACTCTTCGCACCAAAGTTAATTTTAAAATATCGAGATGTAATATTTAAAATAGACCCTCATAAGCAATGACTTTTTTAATGTATGAAAATCGCATTAGTGCGAACTTGGGCGGCCTTCGATGGTTCGAATTATTGCGAATTTGGACAAAAAAAGGTTAAAGCTACTGATCATAATTGTACTGTATAAAGTATTTAAAGATACATAATCAGAAAAAATATGTTTTCAATAAAACAAGAATATCTGGCCAATGACTCACCAAAATGGGTCATGTATATAGATTATGCTCGTGCGGTGATTATTGGGTAAAGCTTCACCCACAATTCACCCAGTTGTCAATTAGGCTGGTTTACCGCCCTCAGCTGTCTGCCACCCTCACCAGCAAGCATGACACCTTCACCCAATGTTGGGTCAATTCTGGCTCGCCGTCTGCAACGATGGACCAAGATCGACAAGCGTTGCATGTGGACCAATTCTGGTGTGTCGGCATATCCATTATTAATCTTGTAGTGTCAAAACATCTATGTTTGTTTAGATGAGGTGCATAAACATCGATAGTCATTGTAATTTCATCTTCTTTGTGATTTAGTATATGTAGCGACCTTCACACAATAATGTTATTTAAAAAATGACATTGTTTCAAATGAACAGCCCATATAAAAACTGTGAACATAATTAAAGTGAATAAGCACTTTGTTGGCTGCCACGAAAAGGTATGAATTTATTCAATATAGTTCAATAATTCAATAGTTTATTGTCACAGAAAAACAAACAACAAAATATAAGTACAACAATACCCGGTTTTGTGAAAAAAATGTGTGCGAAGTGCAAAAAAACATATAAGCCTATTTTCATGGCATTTTACCGATCTCTAAAAAACTCAATAAAGGAATGATAAATAGTTGACAATATTGACAATATGATAATGATAGACACAGCCATAACTAACGTTATTAACTATGTTATTAATACCTTGAAAATATAATTACATTAAACACATTATAACAAATTGAAAAACATACTCAATTTTTTATTCTTTCGAAAATATAAATATGAAGGTCTGACAACAGACACGGACGATAACCATGTTAACACACCTGGAATATTATACAATTATAATTAAATTGTTATTATACATTGTTTTAGATGAAATTTAAAAGTATTAAAACTATACGAATGATTAATCAAATCTGTAATAAAATTCCATAGAATAGCACCATTATATTTCATTGATTTTTGCCCTGCTGACTTCCTACATCGCAGAGGACGGAGATGGTTCCCACTGCGAGTGGGGTATGAATGACAGTCGTCATTTGTCACAAAATATTTTTTAAAAATAACAGGCAATAAACCTTTCACGTACTTAAACATAAATAATATTATCTTATATTTACAAAGTTGACATATATATAAAATATTTGAACCCTTCAAAAACAGGTGACGTATGTGTTCTAAATGGAAGCGATTTTATAATTCTAATAATGCGTTTCTGTAATATGAAATAGAATTAAGATTTCTCTCATTCGCTCCTGCCCAGAACTCTAAACAATATGTAATATACGGGTGAATACGGGTGAATAAAGTTAAGAACATAAAAGTGAAGATACAGTACATAGATCATGTATGTACATAAGGAATAACAAGGGACCTAAAATAGATCCTTGAGGTACTCCACAATAAACTTTCTCATAAGGCGAATCAAGCTTAATAAATGATACATATTGTTTTCTGTCGTATAGATAATTTGTAATCCAAACATGTGCCATACCTCTAATGCTGTATTTATGTAATTTATCCAAAAGTATTGTATGATTTACAGTATCGAAAGCCTTACTAAGGTCTATAAAAACACCGAGTACAATTTCACCTTCATCTAGAGCTTTTAAAATCTTTAAAGAAAACCAATGCTATATCTGTACCAAAACCTTGTCTGAAACCGAACTGATATTTATATAATAAATCACATATTTTTATAAAAGAGAATAATCTAACATACATAACACGTTCAAAGACTTTTGAAAAAAAATACTGAGACGGGTCTATAGCTACCAATTTGTGCAGAATCGCCACTTTTAAAAATAGGAATAACTTTTCTATTTTAAGCTCATCAGGAAAGTGGTAATAAAAGCAAATCAGAAGTATCTTTTATGACATTTGACTGAAAATTATCCCATCCAGGACTAAATTTTTTTAAATACATAATTATTTTGAAGACTTCATCCTTGCAAACACTTTCCAAACATATTGAAACGGGTTTATTTTATAGTTTTAGTTGAATCCGTCTTACTCTTCGGAATTTTTAAAGTAAGTTCGGAAGCTACGTTTACGACATATTTATTGTAATGTTTAGCAATGGTAATGTTGTCAGTGACAGTACTACCATAAATGACAAATTTACTAGTTGAGGAACCTTTTTTCTTTTTATTTATTACATCTTTAATAATAGACCATGTTTTCTTCAGATTATTTCTATTGTCTATAAGCAATGTGTCATAGTATGTACGTTCGGTCCGTCGTAATAATCTAGTTAACATATTTCTATATTCTTTAAACAATTTTTATTTGATTGTGAAGGATACTTCTTGTAATGTGCATATAATTTATTTTTGTTCTTTATAGAACATTTCATACCGTTAGTTAACCATGGTTTTCTTGTGTTGTAGTGAGGTTTGAGTGATTTACGTTTGACAGGAAAACTTGAATTATAGATTTCAAGAAATATATTATGAAACATAGTATATGCATTTTGACAAGACTCATTCAAAATCACATTTGTCCAATCGACATTTTTTATCTTATTACTAAACTTTTTCTTATTTTCAGGTGACATATACCTCACAAAAACATGTTCTGTCTCATTTAAAATCTTCTCACTTCTAGTTATTGTAAATATGGGGAAATGATCTGATACATCAGTGTAAATTATTCCATTAAAACGTTTTGATTTATCAATACTATTAAAAAATATATTATCTATAAGGTAGCAGAGGTTTCAGTTAATCGCGTAGGCTTGTTGATCAGAGGAGAAAAGAGTATGAGAACATTAGTTCTACGAAATCAGATGTAGGTATATGTTCACTTATATTTATAAGGTTCAAATTAAATTCTCCCATGATATGTACAGTTCTATTAATGTCTTTTAAATTCTCAAGTATCGTTGACATATTCTCAAGGAAGTTACGTACATCAGTATTAGGCGGTCTGTATATGACTCCAAGGGTAACACATTTATTTTGGGTTAATGGATGAGGAGATACATCAACAAAAATCGATTCTATAGAATTATTCATAATAGATAAATCATCTCATTCCACCCCGCACACCCGACTACATAAGGCTAAGGAGGGATGGGCAATTTGATTGCCAGAACAAAACAGCCCTAGTTTGACAGGCTTATTCTTAACCCCCTTCTTAGAAATCACAACCGTTCACTAGGTAGTAATTGAACGCGGAACTTGTTGCGCATTTTAGGCAGTCCAAATTTTTATGCTGATAATATTTATTATATTTACATGCAAACATCAAAATGATATTTATAAGCGATCGTTTGTAAAACTTCACTTACAACTAGGGCCCACTAGTAAAGTGTTTGGGGAACAAGAGTCCCTATACCATTTCTGCGACATGCATGAAATGCCTAATAAAGCTTACAGTGTGCCTGTGCCTATACGAAATGCCGAAACACTTTTAACATTCCAGAAATTACCTAAATCGCATCTATTTGATCTGGCAGCCCGGCTCCCTGTTGACGAACTTGCGTTGGTCTCGATTATGACATAAGATCACGCTAAGGATCTGTGTGCCTCTGAGCTATAGAAGTTTGCTTGATTGATTGATTGATTTCAACTGAATGTTTGTACGTTATTGCAATCACGGTATAAGCGTCGTGGGATCCATCGTGTGAGAAGTCCCCCAGTATTAAATCAACACTGAGTCAACGTCTGGTGTCAGCTGGTAGTGAACAGATTAGCAGACGTTGAGAGAGGCGCTATCTCAGAGCGGCAACCAAAGCCTCTATCTGTATTGAGGAGGGGTGACAAGCACAATTTATTTTATTTAAACTGTATTTAAAATTGTGATATAGTTACTTATCTCCTTCATAATGTAAATGGGGCTCAAACAAGATAACATGGTCGGTAATTTCATTTTAGATACATTTCAACGGATTTTTCTAAGAATTTCACACTATTTTCACCAACGACCACCACTCATAATTATATGACCATTTTCAACCCATACTATAGGCCAAGTTGAAGCACAGAGGGAACAAAAAAAAACAGGAAATGCTTATATAAATTGTCTTCTCCGGATCAAGTAGTAGTATGCTCTGCAAAGTCAAAAGGCAGTATCTGCATACTTTGCACGGCAGTATAATAATTCTATCCATGCCCAATAATTTATTGATGGTGATATCGGGATATTGCTATTTTTAATAATTTAGGCAAGCTAAATATTGCTCCACTATATTGGGCACTACAAGAAATACATCTATTATGTATTTCTGGCACTATACTTTCACCAGGTCACTGTATAAGAACTTGCGCTGCAGAGGTTATATTCACATTTATTAGGTTGTAAGCTGGCCAGGACATTTTCCATTCACATTTTTACGAAGTAATATAAGTTTATGATTATTGTTCTATGGCAGTACAGACAAGCGTGTAGAGTTTGTCTTTGGAATCTCTCCAAACCATTCATTAATCCATATAATAGTATGTAGGCTCAAATCCAAATGTAGGCTTATTGTATCATATATAGCATTGCAGTATTCAATTCTAGGTTTGACAAGTGGAGAGAGGGCACTCGACTAAAATCTGAGTGGGGGTGTGCAGACTGGAAGATTTTTTTAATAAATAATTCGGCATTCAGTTCGACCGAAAAACATAAATCTGGCGTCATGCTGAAATAATTTGACTTGGGTAGCTCAACATGCAGCCTCTAGTATAGTAGGCCTATCCTACGGTATTGTGTATCGCGCAACAAAAGCTATTTTGCGCGAACAACACCCCCCCCCCCCCTCCCCCACGGTTTTTTAGTGGTCGCTCCTTTAATCTCGATTATACAGTTGCGGCCAAAACAAACCCTTGAATATACAGATTTTGCCGAAAAACACCCTTGATTATGCAGTTCTCAGCAAAACATACCCTGGAATATATATTTTTGGTCCAAAACACACCCTTGCACAAGGTTTAGGGTAAAAAATACCCTTGAATATAAAGTTTCGGGTGAAAATATACCCCAACTTAACGTTTGGGGTACAAACAGTATTGTTTATCAAATCTACTTTTTATATTGTCAAAACACTTGGAATACTGAACAGCTGAATACAAAATTAATTAGGCCTACATAAAAAACGGGCACCTGAGCTGATCAATGCACCCCTTATAACATGTGGAACATCTTATTGACCCTTGGATATCTAGTAGATGTAATTATCATGCCTTTGAATATATCACAATTGGTAGAAAATCACCCCTCAAATATACAGAAATTGGCGAGAAGTACCCCTTGTAGACGGCACAGTCATAAAATACTGAACACAGTGAGTGCACCCCTACCCCCATATTAGGTTATATGAAACTCTTGTGATAGGAAATAGGGACTGCCATTTAAGATGTACTGAACGTGAATAAAATAATGTATCGATAGCTGTGGACACGTATTATTTTGTGAAAGGTGTAAAAATCGCCTGCAAATAGATGGTCCTGCGTACATTTGTTCATTTATTTGTTGAAATTGCTTAGGTTATTGTTTTTCACACTCCGTACAGTGCGATGTGTAGGCCTAACGTTCGTCCAGCTCGGTGTAATTGTTTTGTTGCAATGCAAGATAAGATCGTTAGTTATCGTTACTTATATATGGGCAAAGCCCGCCACTTCAAGACTTTTCCACAAGCTACATATCAACAAATCAACTTCTCACTAGACCTCTTTTTGCAACTTTATTTTAAAATATAGAAATATTTTTTTCTTGTTCTAAAAAAATGAGATACCAAGTATAAAACATCAATTTTAATAAAAATTTTAAATGAACAATTAAAAACACCGAAAAACACACACATACGTTGCATTTTTTGTAGTTTAAACATTTCCCGAAATATCTGATATGTATTGGGCATTTTTGTTCAAATACTATACAAAATAAAAAACATGCACAATTAAATATAATAATGTTATTTCAATATTATTTCAATATATATAAGTGTCAATGGTCCTAATACATTGCAGTATACGAGATATAAAGGTTTTTCAAAATAGTAGTGTATTTTTATTTTAGTTTTTTCTTGATAAGAACAGTACTGTGTACATGTTCAATACCCATTCAATATTGTTTACCGTAAACCTAGGCAATGCAATAAATTGTGTGTGTCATTGTCACCAGATTTATTGTATCTACTATTTCACTATACTTCACCAGGCACAAAAACATTATCAGAATTAAAAGTAACGTATTCTGTATTAGTGTGTATAATGAACGTTATTACACACTGCCAACTGCCACACTGAATAATCCAGGTGTTTTTTTGTATAGGCACATTTTTGATTATTTCTATAACGATATATACTGAGTTTCTGTCATTTCGTGCCTGTTGATTAATATTTCCAATAGAAATGCAAAATACGTTATGAAAATACGTTACATAACTAACATAATTCATGTTATGATAAAGTAATGATACTGAATGTCACTATGTCCAGTAAATAGTCGTATCATACAAAGTGTGAGTGTTTTGTACTTTTGCTACGAGACTGAATGCACTATTACAACATTGTTTAGTAAAGAGCAAAATACGTTACCAAAATACGTTACCAAAATACGTTACAAAATGTAACGTATTTTGTGTAACGTATTCTGGATTTTTTTTTCTTTTTGCACAATTGTAAAGCCGGGTTCAGTGGCCAGGCTAAATTTTTACTTTCTGCGTGGAGACATACCTAGCGTGTAACTGAAGGGTCTTTTGTTGTTAAGTGTACATATCACTATATCTTCATGTAACGTATTCTGTTTTCTTAAAAAATAAATAGCGTCTGCTTGTTACTATTGATTATTGCAAAAGTAGCACTGTTAGTATCCCATAATTTGTTTATGTCTTTCTTATATATCTACCTTAGATTACATATTCATCACACAGCAAAGAACTTAAGTCGATCTTAGAATTTTTAGCATATAAAAACAACTAACTAGCTCAAGTGTAACGTATTCTGTTATTTTGTGGCGACATGAACATTAATTCAATTTTGCAAAGGACAATATACTACTTTTGGAAATTCTTTTTTTAATACAATCACTATTATATGTTCGTCAAATTCAATTTATATTCCAAAAACTGCACCCACTCATGAAAAGTGACCTGTCTAAGACAAAAATTTAAGCTGGCGACATGCCAAAAATGTCATTTTTTATGGCATTCCAGTGGTCAAAAGCACAATTTTTCTTGTCTAGGCTATGGATAACTATACATTTTCTGAAAGGTCTATGCATGAATTCAATTAAAGAACTGGGTAAACATAAGTGGGGGTCACTACAAACGAGAACACTGCTGGGGTCACATGATTTTTGAAGTCGCGGGCTTTTCCCATATATATACATGGACATGAACTGATCGAATATCACACACTGAATCCATTCCAATGAACTTTGTGCTGAACTAAAATTGCATAAATTTATGCTCATCAATTTATACGAAATGGGCTGATGGTGATGACAAAAACTGAATCAAATAAACAAACATGCACTTATTCCGTATTAGTTAGCATTTAGCATCAGTGTGTCTAGAATTCCAGCAAACACGAGACGTTGAGCCAATGCTGTTTTTTTTTGTGGCCACCGTCTACGACGCAGGTCTAACATTAAACCATCGTGATTGCTGATAATAGTGAAATTACGTCTGTGTACTATTGATCTAGTTACCATTGACATCAATTAAATGTAAATCATGCACGAAAAGACCCGCTGTCCCCGCTGCCATTGCCAAAAGTTGCATTGAGCCATAAATGATCGCATGAACCGATATTGTTACGCCGGGTAAAGGTGTTGGTTACACAATCAGTATATTGTGTTAGCAAATTTCCAGTGTTATTTCTGCAGTGTATTATTTATTTATAAAAGTTGTCATTGGTTCCCAGCAAACACGATACGTTATACCAATGCCGATTTAATGTTGGCCCGACGTCGAAAACGGCGGGTCAACATTAAATCGGCATTGGTTTGACGTGCCGTGTTTGCTGGGTTGCCACACCATGTGACGCCAGGATAGCTCAATGGCAGCGTGGTTGCATCTCAGACCTGAGGTACCGGGTTTGAATCCCGCTGCGGTCGATATTCTTTTTTCTGTATGCACATATATATTATAGCAGTTAGTGACCCTGTGGTCAGTGGAATGAATGACATAAACATATACGAAAATATAACTGACTAACGCCGCATGAAAATAACATTTACAAAAATAAATATTTTTTAAAATATGTATATAGGCCTATGTTAATGCTCACATCTAAACGGCCAATAAAACAGTTGAGTAGGCAAAAATATATTGTTAAAATAACATTATATTATATAACTATCTTCGAAATTTGTATTCAATAACTTGCAAAAATAAATAACCTAGACTTACAACTCCTCAGGGTCCTATCCGTTAACGAACCTATGTGTATGCAACATTAGAACTCTTAAGCTGTTGTCGGCGTATATTCGGTTTTAAATACCATCTGTTTATCTAAATAAAATTACGATAATAGATCAATTATTTCCATAATTATTTAGAATTTCAGTATTTTAGAATAGGCCTGTATATTTTTTATTTTATTTGAAAGTCGAAATTACGTTAACAATTTTAGCTTCAAATGGAGAAAACGGGGGGGGGGGCAGATAATTGGTAATGTTGACCAATTCCACCTAACTTTCATATATTGCCATGTCTCACAACATAGCAAGCTGGTTGATCGATTCCATGCTGTTTGATTGACTGTTGCCGCGCGTTAATATTTAATTTTGACGGACACCTCATTACAATTGCGACCAAAAAGAGACTGGTTACATAAAAAGCTAAAATGACTCTGTGATTGTACGTAGGCCTACATTATGCTCATAAAATTATAATCAAGTTATATAAAAATAGTATGAATTAGACTCATAAGCGCTAAATCAATCATTTTCGCTAACGATCTAAAACGTGCATTGCTCACATATTTATGAAACATTAATTTATTTTTTGATATTGGAGATGTAAAATTTAGTGTTTTTTTCTCTATTTCAAATTATTTAATAAACTAAAATGGGGCTGAATTTGATGGGCTCCCCCTGCATAACTGAATTGTTTAATAATACTTTACGTGTTCTGTATTTAAGGGGTTGACACAACAATTATCACCGAAAGAGGATGTCATATTAATAGTAGATGGGCCTATGTATGCACTTGGGTAAATTATTAAATTGTGTATTAGCTTGGGGTTGCGATGGCTACCACCATGACCACGTACGAGCCTAAACTTCTAAGCGATGAAAATTAGCATATATCTGACAAGTATATTGATGTAAACAACTTTATTCGACTGGAAATGCAAAATAATAACGAACCCTATAAGTCTAGGCCCAACAAAACTACTTTATTATCAAAATAGCAGCATTTTATTCCACAGACACATAGTAAATATAATTATATAATCATGTTCATGTTATAAATGCAGGTACGGTCAGATATACAAGTGTCACAGCTGCAAAATGGCACAGCTCATTATTGCTACATGATAAGCGATACTCCTCCATGAGAAGAGTTGAATATCAAAAGATCGTTTTAGAACGAGGGGGATTAGTGTATTGTAGTCACTTGTATAGATTTTTCTGAATTAGATTCCTGGTGGTCGGTCCCGTACCTTTGTGTGATGAGACGGAGTCCCATAGCAACCTTCCATGTGCGCACAGTGGCACCTGGAAACATTGGTAAATATGTCAACAGTACCCATCCAACCACGTCTCCTGCTCGTGGATTTCCACTTCAGTCAGCAATAGGATAAAGAGAACGCCCGTTTGGCAAACCAGGATACAGGATTCAACAGAGAGGTATGTTTTAAGTGAAATATAAATTTCAGTTATTCACATTTATTATTAAATAAAGGTATAATCATTTTCCATGCCCTAATCATATATTTTCTTTAACGATTATACTTATAATATGTATCTATTTACGTATAGCGTAATGTGTGTATGGTTGATAGATTCCAACGCTAGCAAAATTGTGAGAAGACTCATTTTCGGCTTTTAGTAAATCTTCATTCAAATCTCATTAAATTAGTAAAAATGTTATATTTAGATATTTAAACGTATATTTACTTTGGGTCGACGTAAGTGTTTATATTTATACGTGCTGTGTTGTTTCGTCTTTCACGAAGCTACTGGTCGTAAAGAAATTAGAGAAATGCTTGCGATGTAACCGTTTCTTTTCTAATTAGTGAATATGGCCGGCCAACAGCAGCAGATGGTGATTGTTCAGCAGCCCATGTCCCAGGGAGGTATGGCGGCGCCACAGAACGTCAGGGAATGGTCCACGGGTCTCTGTGGGTGTATGTCTGACTGCGGAACATGTGAGTGCCACTCTAAAACATTATATAATTTTGTAATTTCAATCGTTAAAATCGTTAAAATAACAAGTTATCACACACTTGAATATGTGACTTAACAATCTCTTGATAAAACGTTTTAGATGTTTTAATCACAGCATCACTGTGTCAGATGCCATATAATTTCAACTTCACTTTTAAATTTAAATAGTTTGCGGTCGAAACTGTAGGGGGTTCAGGCTCAGCAGGCCAACAATTTTGTCACTTACGTAGACAAATATCTTGACATTCAGAACTTCAGAGAAAATAATGCTTACGACCGCTAACGAAAAATACATAAAGTGTTATACATAAAGGGGCTGCGATGCACATCAGTGTTCAAAGCACCACCACTAAATTTGCTTGTTCAACACAACACGAGACACATTGAACCATTGACGTTTTGGGTCAGGGTCTGCGACGCTGGCCCAACATTAAACCAGTATTGTTTCAATGTGTCGAGACACATGGTAAAATTGACTATAGCCTAGCTCGCTTTATGAACTTGTTGAAACCAAACTTCACAAGCACACTTCATGGGAGCAAAACTTCATGGGAGAATAATGAATAGGTGTAATAGGCCCACCTGTAACCGACCAAGGATTGTGTGTGTCGATCACGTGCACTACTAAGCTAATACCACGGAGCTGTGCTAATTTTTAAAAGTGCGTCATTCATTTGTGATGACGTCACAGGTAGACTTATACGTATATATTATATACATCGAAATGACGATCTTAAATTCCCATGCCTCACACCACAATCACACCTAACCCAGCAGACAGAAGACGTTGAATCAATGTCGGTTGAACGTTGGTACAACGTCGTAGACGGTGAACCAACGTTAAACCAACATTGATTAAATGTTTTGTGTCTGGTGGAAATATTGTAATTGGCTGAACCATTTATGCGCTAAATAAATCGATTTACTCATTGACGTGTGAACAAGTATTATGTTGCTACGAATAGGTAATTACTATTAATTTTGACACTAAAATAGTTAAATTTCTCTGTTCAAAGCAAGATGACATATTGCTTGATCACAGACATATTTTTGTCGAAATATTTAATATAATCTATTAATATAGCCTATGCAAACGGGTCATTTTTTGTAAATTTGCCTCATAAATTGGGTTCTGAAAGGGGTAAAAATTTACACCTCGCGCATAATTGATTTATTTTACAAGGATACCATTGACCATGTATGTGTGCACTGTAAAACAAAGCGGTACAAAAACTGCTCAGATATTGGCTGAATTACAGCAATTTCAAAATATAAGTTTAAAAAATAGGATACGTCCGTAACGCAACAATAGTATAGCTGAAAACACTCAAAAAACAAAGGACAGTAAACAGTTAAGAGGTATTTTATCGTTTTTTGTCATTGATGTGTCTAATATAGTTTCATGGTGAGGTCAGCCAGGGGCGGATCCGGGATTTGAAAAAGGAGGGGCGCAGTTGGCTCGGGGGCGAGTTTTTAGGCATATTTAGTCCAAATCAGGGGACTTTTTAAAGAATTTGGCGCAACAACGGGTGGGCGTGCGCCCCCTGCGCCCCCCTCTGGATCCGCGCCTGTAAGCAGATTAAAAGTCATTATCATATTGCCTTCACAACATCTTTTGCCCTCTGATTTGCACTTCCATTAATTATTCAATATTATTTTTGTGATACTACATATAATGTGATGTGATATATGTGATACTTACGACTTAATTAGCATCTTTATGGCACGATAATGCACATTATAACGACTTCCATGCCATAGTTTCTTAAGTGGAGTCTTTGAAATAAGATTATGTAATTTTATAAAATTATTACTATTATACAAAAGATAAATTCAAAGTTGATCTCACTTGACCAAAATTAATGTAATATCCCTTTTCCGTGAAAAAACAGCACATGAAACTTAGAAGTTAACAAAATGTCAAAAAACCAGCACATTAACAATGTCATAACCCAGCAAAGACAAAAAATGTGTAGGCCTATAACATTTATACAACGTTGGCCCAACGTCTTCGATGTTGGTCCAACATTGTACAAATGTTATACAAATGTTTTGCGTTTACTGGGAAAGGCATTTAGCTCTGATATGTGTACAAACGCTGTAAGGTGAGTTCTAACAGTGTTTCCAGTTTGAATAATATTTCCTTCTTTATGATTAATTTTAAGACGAAAGACAACCCGGGTAGACTTTTAATCCCAACAGGTACAGAATGTTGGGCCAGCGTCGCAGACGGTGGACCAGCATTAAGCCCGCACTGGCGCCCTGGGTCTTGCGTCTGCTGGGGCAGGCCTACAGTTGGCCATATTTAACCCTTTCCACGTGAAGATCAAGAAGGAATGCGACAAAAAGACAGATCGTAAATTATGTAGTAATAATTATTATGATGTGACATGAATCCTTTAGGTTAGAAGCAACTACTGGTGCTTGACAGGGTTATTCGTACCATTTCGCCTAAATTGGAATTGAGAAAAGTCAATTTAAATTGGTTATACCTGGATGAGAGGTGGCCTAGGCCAGCATTAACATTTTAGGATAAACGCATTATTTCGAACAAAACTATAATAGTATTATTTGTGAATTTTAAATTCAGTAACACGTAGGCCTATTTCGTACACACTGGCACCCGCGTAGCGCTGCTTGTAGAAAGCTGTTCTTGTTGCGAATATGCTTCATGTAGTATATAATAGAGAGTTTAGATTGTCTGACCAAACTACATTTATATTAATATTAGGCCTATGTGTATGTGAAACAAATAACTGACATATTTTTCCTGTAGTTTTAATTAGCTTTCTAAAAATGATAAACTTTAAGATAATTGCAATATTGGACATAGAACAATTGGACCTTTCAAATACTCCTGTGCATAAACGTCAGCAGACTATTGAACATATATTTATTTTTGAATGATCCGTGACATTCGGCCTTTGATTGGTAATTTTAGACTGACAGACAAAGAAAGACGATAGCTGTGCCAGCTTGCACACCATGCATGTGACAGACTAGTGATACTCTAATATATGCCCACGTACTGTTCATGCGTGTGCTGACGTGGTATCACTAAGTACAAAATCTTTATTGGAATTTCTAATCGCTATAAATAAATAAAAATATGTGAAAATGTGTACCAAAAATAACACATATGACTAGTGGTTAAGATCAATCCTTTACCACAAGACTATAATTATTTAAAGGCGAATGAACACGTTTGGTAGGTGTACCCCCTACATGAAATATTTGTGTCGAATCACAGGCTTTATGATTGTACAACAACGGTTGCGATGTTACCAGCTATACGTAGTGCTATAGAAAGACAAAGACTGACCTTCGTTGCTTAGCATCACTGGAAATGTATTGAACAAAAACAGATCGATGTTATTCTCTTACTGCCGCGTGGTAGCTACATGTACACATGTATACAACATTTTTGTGGATCAACAGTTCGATGATGTATGGATTTTACCCGAGGGATTAGATGAGAGGGTGGTACATTTTTTTTCTCCGCTGACATAGTTGGCATAGTTTGTTAGCCACATGATAGGCCCTACTGTATCTTTGGAACACACGCGAAAAACAGCTACATAATACACATATAATAGGGACCTATATCCCAGCAAACGTAAGACAATCGGCCAACGTTGGTTTACTGTTGGCCAACCGTCTACGACGTTGGCCCAACAATAAACTCATACAGTACCGTAAACTGGGGTGACTTTGGCCCACTTTTTTATTGTTTTAAATCTATATAATTATATTAATTATTGTTTCTAGTGAATGTAGCCATATAGATAAAGAAAACTAATTATAAAAAATAAATTATAATTTGAGGTGACGATTCTTTCACACTTTTTTTTACTTTTTAGGGCTGGGCCAAAGTCACACCCCTTTTTACAACTTCGGTAACTTTAAAAAGTGATTTTAAACATTGATATAATGGTAAAAAAGCACTCGACATTTTGACGTAATTGTTTTGAACTTTAAATAATGTAATTTCGGGAAATTTAAATGTTCTGAACCAACTAAAGTAATGAAATTTAAAATCTGGTGAGTTTGTGATCCCAAGCTGGGGGTGACTTTGGCCCAAAAAATAATTAACTTGGGGTGACTTTGACCCAAAATATTACACGGTGATTTTAAAAAGAGATATAGGCCCTAATGACAAAAAAAAACTTAAACCCATCTGACGTAAAGATTTTAAAATTTAAATACGGTAATCTCAGGGAATTTAAATTTCCCTAAGCATTTCAAGCCAAAGCTATCCAATTTTTTTTTTTTTAATATTGGGCCAAAGTCACCCCCAAAATACTCCTAAATATAATTTTTTTTTATTTTGTGTTCATAAAATTTACTGAAATAGTTGTTGAATTGGAAAGATTGCGAGCAAGACTGCTGAGGACATGAGATTTCATTATAGAATAATACGTGGATCATTGTGTCTGCAGAACTACATGAACCAGTGTAATTTTTGCAGGTCTATAGAACACGTGTTTTGACCTGGTGACCTTCTTGGCGATGCCTACCTCTGTACGCTACACGTAGCCAAAAAGAAAAGGGCATGGTGCACACACAAACATATGTATAGACCAACAGTAACAAAACAATACAATAGTTATATCGTGACGTCATAAAATAACTTTTTTTTCATTTGGGCCAAAGTCACCCCCTAGGGCCAAAGTCATCTCTGCTATACTATAGAACGGGTGCGCTAGGCCTATTGTATGGCAGATTGTTACGTATGAATATGGCATCGTTGGATGGGCTAAGGTCACTACACTACGTTAACACTTCTTTCTACCTCCGTGCTGATCCCAATAGCATATATATATGCGTCTCAAAACGAAAAAAACCACTTCAATGAGTGTGAGAAATAATTTGATTTTCCATCGTCAAGTTTAAACTTATTGTTCGTTAGAAACGTCGGAATGATAACAAATCTAAGCTAAACTCATAATATAGGCTACTGTATAGTCAGGTAAAGTTAAGCGACTTTTTAACAAAACCTAAAACAAATTCCCCAAATTCTGTTTTACCATTGTATAGTATAAGGTCTTAACTAACTTCTGACAATTTGTTTACACTCACCTGTCATAGTAGGGTTTTTTACAGAGGAAAATGTAAGATGGCAGAAATCAGTAATGAAAAAATCGAAACCAAACATATTTTGTCATGGCATGCTAATTTACCCTATATTTTATCAGCGGAGGACAGTTACGGTAAATGTAGTATTATTTATAAAAGTAAATAATATCAACATGAGAAAAACCAACATGGCCGCCAAAAACAGCAAAACACGCATGACTTTTTGGTTTGAGAAGTGCAACATGCAAATCTTATGTTACCGATATTACATGTTAAATATGAACAAGTCTGTTTTTTTTGTAATTAGGAATAACATTTTCTTTTGTCTCTATTAGATGTATGTGTAATAAATATAATGTATGTGTAGTGCATGTAAAAACGTAGATTGGAATAAGTTAGGAGCTTTGTTGAGTGGTAAAATGCTCCAGACAGTCGAATGTACTAATAAAATAGATATTGATCTGGACTGGGAATGTTGGCTCTAGTGCTATGATGATGCTGTTAAAACATGTGTACCCAAAATTACCATAAGAAGATCAAATGTACCCCTAGGAATTTACTATCTTGGTTTGACTCTGAAGTGAGACGTCTAAAAAGAAGCAAGCATTGGAATACATTTGGAAAAGTGGGAAATTAATTACATAAAGTATTGCAGTTCAAGCACAACCAGTTCATTACTGATTTACCTGACACACTAATGGAAAAATTCTAAACGATTCTGGTGTTATTGTAGATCGAAAGAAAATATACATAGAACAAATTGCCATGAAGGTCTAAGCGCAACCAATCCCAATGATAATTAAGCTCAATACATATATCTATACAAATATATTTTGTAGTGGCTGAGATAACTTTTAAAATGGCTGTGATGACTTCCTCAGTGGCCAACATCAGTTTTTTGTGGTGACTGAAATAGCTTTTAAACTGGCCAAGATCACTTTTGCAGTGTCTGAGATCACTTTTAAAATGCCTGTGATCACGTCTTGAATGGTTAGAATCACTTTTGTAGTGACAGAGATAATTTTTTAAGTGACTGACAGCAGTGTGTTAGTGGCCAAGATCACCCTTGTAGTGGTTGACATAATTTTCAAGGAGGATGTCATCACTTCTTCAGTGGCTAAGATCACTTATATAGTGGTTGAGATAACTTTTAAAGTGGCTGTGATCACTTCTTCAGTGGTAAATAATATTTTTGTAGGGACCGAGATCATTTTTTTGTTGGCTGACATCAGTTTTTTAGTGACCAAGATCACCTTTGTGGAGGCTGAGATACTTTTTAAAGAGGCTGTGATTACTACTTTAATGGCCAAGATCATTTATGTGATGGGTGAGACAACTTTTAAAGTGGCTGTGATGACTTCTACAGTGTGTAAAATCAGTTCGTTTGTGGCCAAGGTCACCTTTGTAGTGACTCAGATAACTTTTAAAGTGGCTTCAGTGGCTGACATCAGTTTGTTAGTGACCAAGATCACCTTTGTAGTGGCTAAGATAATTATTAAGGAAGATGTGATCACTTCTTATGCGCCTAAGATCACCTATATAGTAGCTGAGATAATTTTTAAAGTGGTTGTGATCACTTCTTTCGTGGCCAAGATCACTTTTGTAGTGGATGAGATAACTTTTAAAGTAGCTTTAGTGGCTGACATCAGTTTGTTTGTAGCCAAGATCACCTGTGTAGTGGCTGAGATAATTATTAGGGAGCATGTGATCACTTCTTCAGTGGCTAAGATCACTTTAAAAGTGGTTGTGGTCACTTCTTCGGTGGCCAAGATCACTTTTGTAGTGGATGAGACAACGTTTAAAGTGGCTAAGATCATTTTTGTAGTTGCTGCGATAACTTTTACAGTGGTTGTGTCTTTTTCGGTGGCCAATATCATTTTGAAGTGGCTGAGATCACTTTTAAAGTGGCTTCAGTGGTTGACATCAGTTTTTTAGTGGCCACGATTATCTTTGTAGTGTCTGAGCTAATTATAATGAATGTGATCACTTCTTAAATGATCAGTAAATTATCTGTGATATTGACCGAGCTATAACTCAATATAGATTTTTCGGTAATGGTGGCACAAATTTACATAAAAATGGCACGTGGGACATTATTTCAGCTTGTAAAAGAAAGCTAATCGTTTTCTACATTTTTTTTACAAGCTAGATACACCAATTAGAAGTATTTTTACGAGGGTGCACTGGAACCCTATTTTTCGACTAGACTAATAAGCTTATCAAAGCCACATCCAAAGGTTATAAAAATATTTGCAAATAATAGCAAAAATAATGTGAAATGAAATGAAATGAATCGGGCTTTAGGCCACCTTTGTGCACATATAGGCTAAACTGGGCCAGGAGAACCTCCTGAGGATGGTGAGATGATTGAGATGACACTGTCCTCCAGACACAGGATTCGAAATTCGAGCCCTGGCGGTCTGAGGCCGAGCACGCTACCTCTCGGTCACGGAGGCTCCCCACAATACTAACTTTCACACGTGGATGGGGAAGAAACAATTTTGTTTCTTTCAAACAAAAATGGCCGGGACCGGGAACCGAACCCCGGACTCTGGCGTGAAAGGCAGCGGTGCTAACCACTACCCTAGGGCCCCCGCCCTCTACCCTATATATATATAAATAATGTGAAACATGCAAAAAAAAACACAAAATAGAAAGAGAAATGAAATTTAATTTGACACGTAGACTACACATAGGCGCAAAAAATGTTCCATCAATGAAACATTTTGCGGCCATTTTGTTTTTTTTATGTCGTTTATTTATTGCAAAACAACTTTCAACGCTTTAATTAGCACATTTGTACACATTGATGATTAATTATCACTCCCTATGTTATTTCTGTGAGATTTTACCCTCCTAAAAATTATCCTATATCCAGAGTAAACAAATTTTGTGTGGCTAGTCCACCTTATATAAGACCGTGGTACAAAAATATTTTGGTAAGGAATTTGTTTTGGTTTTTTTGCTAACTTTCCCTGACTAGTATGAGGTATGACAGATGGGATCTTAAGCCTATGTCCCACCGGACTAAAATCAAATTACGATCCCTTGCGATCCCACATCGCGGAGATTCGTGGAATGATGGTGAGTGATCGGGAATTATCTTAACAGATCTTAACAGATATTAACAGATTTTAGCAGATCCCATGATGATCGCGGTGGGCGAAGAAAGTTTTGAAATGTTCAAAACTTATATATTAATCGTACGACAAAGGTCTATCGTAAGTCAATGTTAACTCAATCCCAAATCAATTTTAATGAATAGTAGGGCATCGTAAGACATCGCAAAGATTTTTACACGATCATGACAAAAACAAATCCTAATATCCTATTACGATAGTTCACGATAGTCTACGATTTCTTAAGATCTCTATTTCTATAACTCTCGAAGGAGTTGCAATCTATTGCGATGCACTACGATCTATTACGATCTCTTACAACAACTTTGCAATCTACTTACGATGTCATCAAATTATTGCAATTTAATATAAAATGAAAGCTGTTATCGGTTTCAAGTTGTTCATTTTCAATGTGTTTTAAGAGATTTACATTTAGTTAAGGACTTTAGGATCATTCGAGCAAGCAGTTTCAGTTGTTCGGTGTAGAACTTTTATTTCACCACAAAGACATGCTTGTCAATTTTATTATAGTCTTTGCCAAAATTATTGATGTATATGCGTATTCATGAATATAAAATTGAAATAAAACTAAAGAAAAAACATGTTTTAAGAGTTTGAGAGGTAAGAATAGCAGCTAGTCTAATAATATTTATAAGTGTATTCTATTTACACATAATTATGCATTTATATATTTAAAAGTAGTATAAATAACGTAATATTACAAGTGTATCTTTGTTAAATATACATGTGTTGTTTTATTCAACTATACTTGTATGTAATGATGATATCTTGTATATAATATATTATAATTACATTTTATATTGTTATGTGGCTTAAAATCGAGCTTTATTATTGAATAAAGCAAATATACTTAACAAAAATATAATAAAACCCGTTTTTGTCCTGACACCTACATCGCTGATAATCTTAACGAATTCTAAAGTAATCGTAACCATTCTTACTCTGATCCTAATCGATCGCGTCTATCGTGATTAATCCTAATATCATCTTAACCACTCGTAATTTAATGTTATTTAATCGTGCATATTTGTATGAAAATCGATTGATTGGTAAATGATCGTGTCCAGTGCCAGAACCATTTCAATTTATCGTAACATATCTCATCATATCGTAGCCGATCGTCGAAATTCTTGATATTTTTTTCTCAAATTAGACCTAAAATCGTGCGATCATCGTTAGAAAAATCGCAGCCATTATTTGGTAGCGAATTTTGCACGATTATTTTACAACCAGATTGGTATATTGATCGCAAGAGATTGTAATTTCATTTTAGTCCGGTGGGACCTGGGATTTAGCCCAAGTGGCTGAAACAGTGGCTGAGGTACGAGGACATGCTAAATATTTTTTCTACGGACGCCTATTTTTTGTATATTTTGAATCTCAAAACGATAGCGAAAATGAAACTTTATAATGAACCTAAATGTGTTGTACAGTATAAGCCTACTCACACCTACCGATCAGATCACCAATGCGGTCAGATCGTCATTACGGTCCTGACACCTACATCGCTGAATTCGTTCTTAGTCAAAGCCATATCAAAGGCAAAATGGCAAGTTCACTCTCGTCATTGCGGTCAAATAAGTATTTTCAATCTATTGCTATGACCATTTTGTTTTGAGAGAGGATTTTTATATTGAAAAACTGACACCTATGTTTTCCCTACATGTACAATGCGTACTTTACAAACATGTCAAATAACTGTATTATAATGTGGTGACGATAACATCAAATGATCACACATTGCTATATGATTTTTTTTTAATGTTCTTCATTAAAATATATAGTTAATCCGTTAGTTATATTGAAGTTTTAGGATTCATTTTTTTTTTGATAAAGCGTCCCGCTACTACTGGCCATACAATATCTGCGTGCTGCAGTAACTATTTTATTTCATGCGTTAATTATCTGGTATCGTCAATAAGCATAATTAAACATGTTATGTAATGCCAGCACAATACAATTTCAAAAAGAAAATATTTCAAGGTGTTAAAAACCGACAAATAATGAAAAAGTGATTATTAGAAATTGTCCACGTTAGTTATGTAGAAGTTGAAGGGATAATTTATTTTTTCTTGATAAAGCGTCCCGCTACTACTGGCCATACACTGTCTGCGTGCTGCCGTAACTATTTTATTTGAAGTGTTAATAATATCTGATATCCTCAATCAGCATAATTAAACATGTTAAATAATGCCAGCAGAATGTTATTTCAAAAGAATATATGATAAGGTGTTATTAACCGACAAATAATGCAATAGTGATTATTCTCACAATTATATGTTATTTTAAGAAATTGTCTGCGTCAGGTGTATAGCAGATTATTTATTGATAAAGCGTCTCGCTACAGAAAACAGTCTTCATGCAGTGCTAAAGTAATGATGGACCGTCATCGCAGACGGTTGGTTCAACCGTCCGTGATATTAAAGGCCGTCTTAAATAATAATTAAAGACGTGGGAATGTCGTAATTATACAACTCAAAACTTAGCATTTGAGATAGTGTCCATAGAGATTTTACAATTCACCTTGATCAAATTTTAAGTAATCATCATTACATGCTTAGTTTAAATACAAATAGTAAATGTGGGTTTTCCTATCGTGACGTAGAGGGTTAATGATCCGGTAAATCTGCGTTCCCACTCAATTGTCGCGTCCCGTCGGCAATGTGAGCTTGGACACGTATTAACACATAACTCTAGTACAAACACTTAAAACAATGCGAATAAGCTAGACAATGGTAGGGCTGTTAGTTTCTTATCGAAACATTTCTTTGAACTTGCATTACCATTTACCGTTGATGATTAGCTCCTTAACCTGAAGTAAATTCTCAACTCCACGAACATGACATCTCAACTCGGAGTAGCTGCCCCATCACTGTGACAAATAAACATTGGGAAGCC
Organism: Flabesymbios commensalis; assembly: GCA_964017125.1. Classification (NCBI taxonomy): domain Eukaryota; kingdom Metazoa; phylum Annelida; class Polychaeta; order Terebellida; family Flabelligeridae; genus Flabesymbios; species Flabesymbios commensalis. The sequence continues at coordinate 58,396,422 of OZ024907.1, read as the reverse complement.
ATGAACAGGACTCACTGGCCGATATAAGAATACGCTTTTCAAAGTGAGAGATCATTCCATCTTACTTTGTATGCTGCACATAACCATAATTTAATAATGTATGCGCGTAAAGGCCCAGTTACACATACCGTCCAGCGCACAAAAAATGAAGAATTTTGGGCAGTGCGTTGTGGTTCGCTAGGCGTGCGTCAGAATACGTTGATGATTTGACGAGAACGCCCGATGAACGTTATTCATTTATTGTGTGCGTCTCTACCTCTGCGCACATTTTCTGCATGTTCAAAAATGTGAGCGTTTTCCCACGTGTGAATGTAGACGCCAGAAGAACGTCAAAACAGCGTCAGTCTAACGCTAGGCACAAGTAGAGCACATGCTCTAAATTCGTTGTGTTTTCGTTGATCAATCGAGATTTGTCCCAGTCACACTAAACGACGCACAGTCCACGCATAAAAAAGTAAAAAATAGCAATTCGAGTCTGGATTGTGAAAAACGTCGCAAGCTGGTAGCGAATGCACAGCGTGTTTTCAACACAAAGCGAGAAAGAACAGCGCTTTTCTAACGCGTTGGACGCATACAGTGCCCATTAAACCCTAAAATGCTTATGTCGACGATTACAGTAACTTTTATCAGTTTGTTTTGTACATATGTAACCATTTTAAAACAAAAAATGTGTCTTAAATTTATGATAACATTATATGTTGGGACGTATTCTCGACAAATTAATAACAAATTCTGCATTTAAAGCCGTGTATCGTGTGAAACACCACCTTAAATGATTAAAATTAAAATGTCGTTCTCCAGAGCTCCAAGGGTTAAGCTGCAGAAATAACATATATATAGTCACAGCGTGTTGCTCGAGCGCTGGGTGAACTGCCAGCGTGTGGCCAACGTTTGCTTCGAGCCTCATTCAGCGCAGGACAGGCGCGTTGCCCGCGACTGCCCGGCGCCCTCAACGGGCAGCCATGTGATACCAAAGAACTATATCAATTCTAATTTCTAATTCTGTGGTGATACAAAGCAAACGTATTTGGCGTTGATATAGCGTTGTTCTAGCGCACCCTACGTGTTTCTGGCGTATACATTTTATGCGTTCATATGCGTTCAATATTTTAAACACACATAACTTCCTTAGGCGATTACAGGGCGCACAAAAATATGCGTAGCGTTAGTGCAGCGCCCTCCACGAACCAGTAACGAGTGCTGACGCACGGCCAACGCACGACAGGCGCTCTGGCAAGAAATAATCAACTTTCAGTGCATGAGTCGTTCGTCGACTATGTGTGACTGAGCCTTACGCTCAGAAAAAAACTCAAAAATGCCGGCACTGAGCGCGCATATAGCGCCCATCTAACGTGTTCCTAACGCATGTCCTGCGAACATATAACGTATATGGGGCGTGCTAAATGCTTTCTGACTTATTTGTGCCTCGCGCTGGCGATGCGCGGTGTATTCATTAACTTTGTCGCCCTGCTAACGCTCAACGCGGTGGTAAAACGCTGTATATTCGCTGCTGGCTCTTCTCATATCCTGACAAAATTCATAGACGCACAGCGACGCACTGCTCAATTTTTTTTCACTGAAGGCGTGGGCTGTGCGTCATGTATGTGTGACTAGGGTATAAGCGTACAGAGCTTACCCTAAGGGATAAAGTGAGACGTATCAGAACTAGTGCCGGCAAATCGATTTGACGATTTTTAAATTGATCGGACTCAAGTCGGCTCAATACTAGAACGTAAAGCTGAGTTTATGGATGCATGTGATAGCAGCATGAGTGACAATAGAGAACGTGTGTGTTTGTAGTCTAGGCCTACTTGAAGAATTTGATGACACCACATGGCGCTGCTCAGATAAAAACAAACTGTCAATGGGCCTCTTTTGAAAGAATATGTTTTTATTAAAATTTGCTTAAAATTGTGCATTATTGTAAATTAATTTTTACTTTGTACCAAATAAAAAATACTGCTCTTCTAAACAGCTGCAATAAACTTTGAACACATTTTACTATTGTTATTATTCATTTCATTATTTGGAGCATATATACATACTTGATTTGATATCAAATAGCAGGACGCCACGTGGTATTTATTGCCTGACCACTAATGCAGTCGGACCGCCATTACGGTAAAAAAATTCTGCCCCGTACCTGACCGCATTGGTATATTACTTAACAACATGAAATTATTGAAATTGCTTATAATTGTACTAGTAGTAGGCCTATGCAATGCCTATTGTCATACACTTCCAGCCATGTAGGCTTATGTTATGTCTGTTATGTTTTATGTAGGCTAATTACTGGGTAGTGCCTCTACTAACGTTAGAGTTAAAACGCTATACTTTGAAAAACATAATAAATAAATGTATAATTATATAGTAACGTTAGAGAAAATGGATACGAATTGACTGTTGCAGGTTGCTATGCTTATTTTTGCTACCTCTGCTTTATGTGTGATTTGGCGGGTCGAATCGATGAATGCTCTTGTGGTCCTATGTGTTTGGGACAGCTATTTATTATTGCCATGAGGACCAAAGTCAGGACTATGTACGGTATCAGGGTAAGTAACATTTACCACACAATCTCTCTTTCTGTAGTCTTTGTTACCTTCTTTCAAATAAATCATCAAATATCTCTTTCAGTGGTATTCGTGTTGAGTTTAACCACATCACACCTGTCAGGAATTGCGACCATAGAGGATAGGAAGTATAATTATAGATTCGATATTTAGGTCCCAAGCCAGAACGTAGGCCAACGTAGATTAAAATGTGCATGAATCACAGTCATTCCAACAGCCCTCGCCTAGACGGGCTGCTTTCTGTATTCATACGGTCCACCGCCTCCTCATCTGCCGCCTCCGCCGCAGTTATTTGTTTTCAAACTAGCTACTAATCTGTTAACTTCTGCTTCCTCATATTTTACATAGTCATCACATACCACTGAGACTTTTTTCTGGTGACATTTTATTCCCCATATCATTACCACGGCCACTAACGAAGAAAGGCTCGTTTTGCGCATTTCAGGAAAAAGTTTCAATCAGATCTTCTTTTAATTTGACAAATATGTTCAGCTGCCGGTATGTCAGCCAATGACCTGATAAACTTTTGGGAGCAAACAATTTTAAAATTAAGTTTAAAATGGCCGTTTAGAGGACATGTTGAATTTGTATAATTGTGTGATATTTACGTAGCTCAAAAGGAAAGTAAAATACCTAGACCATGAACATAAAGTAAAATCTAAGGTCTAACACAAGGATAACCCATGACAAATGTCGCAAAAATAAAATCCAAAATGGCCGTCTGGCGTCCATTTTTAATCGTTTTTTCCTCATTAAATCGGAAATCATGCATGATAGCTAAAACGGTAATACAAAATAAAATGTCCGGTGTTACACAAGTAAAACACAGGACAATTCTAGCAAATATATAATCTAAATTGGTCGATTGCCAGCCATTTTATTTTTATTTTGCTCACTATCTCGGAGATCTTGCACGATACCTAGAGCGTTAAATAACATGTCCGCGGTGTTACACAAGGACAACACATGACAAAGTTTGCAGATATGAAATCCAAAATGGCTGCCTGGTAGCCAATTTTTTCAAGTTTGCCCATTATTTCAGAATCCTTGCATGATTAACTGTCCTGTGTTACACAAGGAAAACACTTTGCTGATTTTGCTGATCTATATCAAATTTTAAATGTCCGACGGGCTGTAACGGAGGGCTGCTTTCGTGTTTGTTTCCGAACAACCCTTTCTCAATTATGTGAATAATTTTGCGATAATTTGATAAGATGATATTATTTTTACAATTTTACATCATGTTTGTGTTAAAAAACAAATGGTGAGGGTTATATTTCGCCTGTTTATTACTGCATCTCTATCTAAACAAAAACGAATGAAAATGTAATGCTCTGTCATCGGCTACGCCTTGTTATCTACATAACATAGCCATGACACATTCTAAACATAACATAACACAAACAGTTGGCAGAAAATCATAGTATATTTTACTGTTTCTCTCACTGCACATCAATTAAGCTTGCACTATGATAAAACATTGATTGCTGTCCGCATTTTTGCATTTTGCTGTAGAATGCTGCTTTAAAGTGAAAATCAATTGACACAATTATATATTTCGTTTTTAACTAAACATTCCTACATCCAGAATTGGAGTTATTTGGGAAGTTATGCTTTGGTATTTAATATTCATTTCTACTAATAGGTATATTATAGCTATTCATGTCGTAAAACTAATTTCTGGCAATATTAAACTGACTTTATTTTATAAATAAACGTTTTACATTTAGAAATATATTTTTTTTAGTGTTTCTTAATCTTGCTCCAGTAATATTTTAGTAATGATTTGTGTGGCATAAATCGATCAATATAAGATATGTTTTATAGCATTTCAGGTGCCATGTCTCAGAGGTACACTGATCTAAGTCAAAATGTTCCTGCATAAACTCACTGACTTCGATAATTTTAGCATTGAAGAAAAGTATCCAAATTGAAAGTGAAAAAATACTCGTTGATTAATAACTCTTAACATTTTAACGAATTCCTCAGATATTTTAGTATATTATTTCCGATATGATTAACTTTTTCAAAATGGCATAATCAGAAAGAAATCAAATTTTGGACTTGGATCACTTTACTTCTGAGCCATTCAAAAGAAGCTAGCTTTTTAGGAGAAGGTTCAGGATGACAAATCTAGGTACATATTATAATTCTATGCTAATAATAGACATAGAGCTTCTAGTCCTCTTCATTAAATCAGATTTGTTCACTCATTTCAGGGATCCATTTGCAAAGATTGCTGTGCCGTGGCCATGTGTGAATTCTGCTCATCAACTCAAATGATGCGAGAGCTCAAGCACATGGGAAAATAAATATGCGCCATCAACATTCATGAATATATATTTTTTTTCAAATGTATCACTTGACAGATCTTTGCATACCTTCATAAATTATAAATTTAAACAAACGCCTTTTTGCCTTGCACAGCAGCATTGTTACTTGTTAGAAGATGACAATTGTACTCATATATTCACATAATATTTTTTAATGTAATATCACATCTGAAACTATATCATAATGTTAACGGATGTCGTCAAAAATAATTTTCTGACCTATAATTTATGTAAAATGTATAACAATGTGATTAAATTTGTTTCGTGAATTCGTTTGACCCTGCTAGACTAGGTGAGAAATATTGATTGATATCTCTCCGTTGAAAAGTATCATCTACCCATGAATTTTTTTTCGGGCATGCCTTAGAACTGCATTGTGCAATGGTAGATGGTTCTGTCATGGATATAGCCCTGTTAATCCATAAAGTTTAACTTGAAAAAATTCATCAATCATTGTTTTGTCAATTCAGTCAGCTAGAAAAATCGCCATCTTTATGTCACGACTCACATGAAAAGAATTTAATCATGTTATTGATCATTTTGCATGAAATATAAGTCTAGAAACATTTTTCAATACTTTTTATGGACAAACCATTTTTTCCTTAACATTGTGATATATATAGGCGTGTAAAGTAATAATATAAAATTGTTCAAAAATACATATTGGCACGTGATACTCTTTAATGAACCTATTTCAGCTTAAATGTACTTTGGGTCTTCGGAATTAGAATTTGTAAAAAATAAACAAATTATTACAATTTATAGATGACATGAGATTTATAGATGACAGAAGATAATGTTTAAACGTTAGTAAGATTTAAACGATGTTTGTTTTATTACTCCAATCTGTAAGGAAAACAATTAAAGGCGTGTTTCACTAGAAATAAAGCAAATTGTGATAAATACAATCATTCCTGCAGATAAGCCACATCCCTGTTTTTTAATCTATGATAATATCATAATTATCAATGTTGATATTTTATTATTGTTCTTGTTATAGACGTCACATTTATTTGAGTGGTGTATTATAATGTACATGATTTATGTTCAGAATACAAAACATCAACATAATATTAAACTAATGCAAGGGATTTTTTACAATACAGTATTTGTGACCAGTTTATGTTATGTGAGATGTGATTACAAAAGCTGAACTTTATATTTGATGGATGTGAATGTATTGTACGTTATCATATCATATCAAGCTATGTTTGTCAAGTGTAGATTATGCAATAAGCTGGTACTGTTTATGGTTAATACAGTTATATCATAACTTAAATAAACGCAGGGAAATCACTTTTTAAAGCTGGTTATAAGGCAATTAATGGACATATCACGGTCACGGATATATACAAAAGTAATTAAACTATGTGATATATAAGTATAATGATTTTTACATCATCTTCATTTAAAAACAATATATTCAGCCAAAACTCATTAACTGTCGTCAAATTTCCTGACTCAGGGTATAGAGACTATAGCTATGCAACAAATTTAAGATTTTTAAATAATTGGTTTAAACATGCATTAATGCGGCTATAGATAGGCCTACATGTATCAAAAGTTGAGCCCATACGTAGAAGTGTAATTATTTGCACTTATGATCAGCTGATAGCGTCATGTAATTTAACAAGGCCGGCGCAAATGGTTGGAGGTAAACTACGAGATATTGGCATAATAATTGTGATCATTCGGAGATGATGCAGCCACTTTGTTTTCCTCTTCTAAAAATAAACATTGCTGAAAATAATATCATTTATATCATTGTTTTAAGAAAATACACATCACCTCTTCTCCTCAGCTATATGCTGTTAGTATTTTATACTCTGAACATTGAAATTCAATTGATCCTATTGCAGGTTGTGATGAAATGAAAATAAATATTTTGAAAATAATTAATGCAAAGTTTTCGTTAGTTTCTAATCGTAATATTCATTGGGTTATATGTTCGTAGGAGCCAGCACTAGGCCTATATTTATTCTTATCATGTTCCAATAGTATATAGTAATTGTTTCCGTTCAAAAGGTATTTTAAATGTTGAAAACTTGCCGACGCTTGAAAATGTCGGCTAGGCCTACACTGGTGAATACCGTTCCTCAAGTTTGTAAATGCTGGGCTAAGCTACCCTACTTTTGCCTCCGTCAGCAAATGTTTAGTAGGCCTATTTAATAATATTGTTATAAAATGATTGTTGGCCTACATCGAGCTGTTGAGCGTCGGTGAACGCCAGTGAACACCGGTGAACGTCGTATTCAATTGAGATTTTCAATGTTGGGCATATATGTTGTAGACGTTCAATGACACTTGACGTTCAGAAACGTATAGGCAATTACGAAAGGTTAAGCCAACGTTGGTTCAATGTTAACCCACTGTTTCCGACGATGGCCCAAAATTAGGCCTAAGCATTAGCTCAACGCCTCGTGTATTGCAGCGCCTCATATAGGCTACTGTATGCACACATTAAACGCATGGGAACGTGCAGCCCTACTTGACGCAGGGGAACTTTCCTCATTATTCACGTTAAATAAATGCTTAAGGACCTATTTCCATTGGTAAGGTTTAACCCGCGCGGGTGCCATATTATCTAGCCTTCAATAAATACATTTCCATTCACGTAGATCCCACGGGTGATTTGCCGTGCGGGTAACAAATCCAATAATGTTGGATTTTTTCCGCACCGCATGGCAAATCCGCATGGGGAATTCCATGGGGAAAATGATGTCACACAGATGGGCTTTCTCGTGTATGGCGACGTGTTTTGCAAAATTTGTGAGGATAAACCTACCTTGGACATAATAATCACCTGATAATCTGCAACTAGGGCAACCCTATCTTCAACACCATTAAAGATGAAAGAGCTCATAAAGTTTGTTTGGTCGAACCCTGGTTTGTACAGCCAAACGAAAAATAAACACAAAGACCAGATCTGGACAAGAAATGTGTGGCAAAAAAGAAGCTACGTAAATTAAATGACAGGTAGGCCTATTTATATGCCTACGCTAGTGGGCAGTGGTCGAAAGTTACGCTATGTAGTGGCTGAAGTGCTATTCTCGCTACAATCCTATTGCAGATAATCTAACACAGTATCCAGACAGGGGCTGATCCAGTAATGAAAAATATATATTTAGGCAAATTTAGGGGACTTTTAAAATTATTTGGCAGAAATAAAGGGGCGTCCACCCACACTGCCAGACACTTGCACGTGCCCCAGTTAAGGGCGCCTCGACCACCATCATCATCACGAACAGTATCACCAACCATCAATGGCGTCATCACCACCACAACAACAAACATCGTCATCACTACCACCACTGTAGTATCGTTATTAATAAAGTCTTTTATTAATCATTCTTGAATCAAGACAAACACATCAGATTATTACTATAATGAAGATACCTTTTTATTCACCAGGCGGCAGTACAGAGTATATCAAATATTCACCAGGTGGCGGTAGCTACTATACTACATAATCCTCCCTTAATAGATATTTACCTTAACTAAAAACATAAGGAAATCATACATTTTAAATGTAACCAAAATATAGTATGTTCATTTATCTAGAATAATCATAATATTTGCTGTTGGGTTTAACTACCCTTCCTGACCTAGTAGACACAGGGTTTTTGTTATCCATTTGTGACTTGTGAACTACAGGTTCTAGATTATGCCTAGTTGCATTTTCAGGTACCTGAACAGTTTGAGTTCTAGTTGCATTTTCAGGTACTTGAACAGTTTGATCCTTATTTTTATTCAACAAACTATCAACCTCTACAGTAACTGGATCTTGTAATACTTCTTCTTGTACATTTGTGTGAGCATATCTAAAATTTGGAACAGATTCATCCAAATCAACATCAACACTAGGCCTATTAACAAAAACAGACTTCCTAATATATTTAGCATTTCTGATATATTTTTTTCCACTTTCCACATTTACCACTTCATAAGTGTTCTCTGCCTTACGACTGACAATTACATATCTATCAGTACTATACATTGTTTCCAACTTCCCTCCTTTCAACATGTTTGCTACAAACACAACATCACCTATCTGTAAATCATTACACTCAGCATGCCTTTTTTATCAGCATAAAGTTTCATTTTATCAGAATATTTCTCATTGTGTAGTTTATGAGGAGGTTTTACATTAGCTGGCAAATCTATCATCGGAAGTTTAGTTCTGATTTCATGTTTCAATAACAGATAAGCGGGTGATAAGTTTGATGCTCTGTGAGGAGTAGACCTATAAGACATCAAAATTTTACATAATTCAAATTTCCAAGATTTGTGACCAGATTTAACAGCACATTTCAAAGTTTTTTTTAAATATCTATGAAATCTCTCAATTTTACCGTTTGATCGAGGGTAATATGGACTGCATCTAATATGTTTAATTCCACAAGACTTGAAAAAACCTACGGTCTTGTCAGAAACAAATGACTGAGCGTTATCACTGACAACTTCCTCTGGAAAACCGAATCGCGAAAATATATCCGCCAAACCTAAAATTATACTCTCTGACCGAATATCAGGCAAGATTATCGCTTCTGGCCATGATGAATGGTAATCCATAACTGTTAATAAATAATCACCTTTGATGGGACCAAATACATCGATAGCCAATTTTTGCCAAGGTTTATCAGGTAATTCAACAGGTTGTAATGGTGTATCATGAACTAAGGGCTGATTTATAGTACATTCCTTACAATTCAATACAACTTGTTCCACTTCAGAATCTAAACCTGGCCAAAAATATCTCATTCTAAGAAACACCTTTGTTCTTACAATTCCAGGATGTGTTTCATGAGCTAAATTCAAAACTCTATCTTTTAAAACAGAGGGTACAACTATACGATGCCCTCTCAATATTAAAGAATCAAAAGTAGACAATTCATTTCTGTACTTATAAAATGGTTGAATTTCAGGTTCTAATACTTTTGGCCATTCTGCACAAATATAACCATGAAGCTTACACAATGTTTCATCATTAGTGGTTTCTAATTTTAACTCATCCAACGTAATTGCATTTTCTGACAAAATGTCATCTGAATTAAAACATATATCAATAATGTTCAATATGTAGTCATCAACAAATGAATCATGTCTTTCATCATGTATAGTCTGTACAGGCATTCTTGATAAGCTATCAGCAATGTTTTCTTTACCAGGAATATGCTCAATGGTGTAATCATAAGCCTGTAATTTCCAGAGTAATCGCTGTATGCGAGGTGGTACAATGGTTGAGACCTTAGGATTGAACATGTAAATAAGGGGACGGTGATCAGTTAATATTTGAAAATTCACCCCCCAGAGATAATTTCTGAAATACTCGACTGCCCATACACAAGCGAGGGCTTCACGTTCAACCTGAGAATATCTTCTCTCAGTAGCAGTCAAAGACCGACTCGCATACGCGACAGGTTTCAAACTATTATCACCTTGTTTTTGCAAAAGAACTGCACCCACTCCCACTGGAGAACCGTCTACAATCACAGTTGTAGGAGCACCTAATTTATAATAGGCTAAACATGGATGTTTACTTATTTCATTTTTCAGTTCACTAAATGCATTTTCCTGCGCACTTTCCCATTTCCATTCAACATCGTTACGTAAGAGTTTGCGAAGCGGTTCACAAATTCGAGCATAGTCTAAAATAAATTTGTGCACATATCCAACTGTACCAAGGAATGAACGAAGTTCATTTACGTTAGTAGGGGCTGGGGCATCAATAATCGCAGACACTTTTGACTTAGAAGGTTTAACGCCTTTGTCTGTAAAATTATGTCCCACAACATCTATTTCTCGTAAACCGAGTTTAACCTTTTTCGGATTAAGGACAACATGACGCTCACGGCATCTTTCAAATACCTGTTCAATAGTTTCAATAAGTTTGTCATCATTTTCTGCAAACATAATCATATCATCACATTCTATGACTAATCCTTCAATATTTTGAAATATTTCTTCCATCACTTTCTGAAAAATATCGCTTGACGATGCCATGCCAAAAGGTACACGGTTATAATGATATGTTCCTTTTGTAGTGATAAAAAAAGTTAAATATTTTGAATCTGGGTGCAAATCAATTTGCCAAAAAGCTTTTTTAACGTCAAGTTTAGCAAAAACTTTAGCACCTTCTAATTTTGCCGAAATATCCTCTACACGCGGTGATGGGTGAGGATCTCGTATTATTGCCTTATTCGGCTCCCGCATATCAATACATACTCTCACTTCTTTGTTCTTTTTCGGTACTGTAATTAAATTTGACACCCATTCAGAACCATTTTCAGATTTTTCTATTATTCCCAAATCTAACATTTTCTCAATTTCGGAATCAATCAACTCATTCATAGCATAAGGTTTGCGGATCCCATCTTCGTCGCCATATTTTGTAGTATCGTTATTAATAAAGTCTTTTATTAATCATTCTTGAATCAAGACAAACACATCAGATTATTACTATAATGAAGATACCTTTTTATTCACCAGGCGGCAGTACAGAGTATATCAAATATTCACCAGGTGGCGGTAGCTACTATACTACAACCACCATCATCACCACTGCCAACACCATCATCATCCCCATTATCATCACCACTATCATCATCAACACAACCAGCCCTACCCGATCAACACAATCACCATCATCACTACCATAATCATCACCGCCACCATCATCACCACCACCACCATCAACACTACCACCATCATCACGACCATGATCATCATCACCATAATCATCACCACCAGCAAAACCACCACCACCACCATCCCCATAATCATCACCACCACCACCATCATCAGCACCATAAAAATCACCACCACCATCATAATCATCACCACCATAGTCATCATCATCACCATAATCATCACCACCATAATCATCACCACCAGCACAACCACCATCACCATCATCACCATAATCATCACCACCACCACCATCGTCATCACCACTACTACCAACACCATCATCACCACTACCATCACCACCATCACCACTACCACACCACTACCACACCACAAACACAACCACCATCACGACTACAACACCACAAACACAACCACCAATATCACCAGCATCACCATAACCACACCACAACAACCATCACCACCACTACCACACCAGCAAGACTACCACCATTACCACCACCAGACTACCAACACAGCCACGACCACCATCACCACTACCACCCCACCAACACAACCACGACCACCACCAGCACAATCACCATCATCACTACCATCACCATCATCACCACTACCATCAGTTCACCACTACCACACCACAAACACAACCACCATCACGACTACAACACCACACACACAACCACCATTATCACCACCATCACCACTACCACACCACAATCACCACCACTACCACACCAGCAAGACAACCACCATCACCACTACCACACCACAACCACCCTCATTACCACTATCACACCACCAAGACTACCATCATCACCACTATCACGCTACCAACACCACCAACACAACCACCACCAACACCATCATCACCACTACCAGCACAATCACCATCACCACCTCTATCACTACTAAACAACCACCACCACCACCACCACAAACACCATCACTACCACCACCACCATCATCATCATCATCATCACTATCATCACCACCTGGTCCACAACCAAGGAGATTATTATTATCCCCACGGGTGTCACATGCTGATTTATATCAAAACTGCACCGATGGAAACAGATGACCCGCGCTGTTACCCGCACAGCACAGGACCCGCGTGGGTCCACCCGCGTGGCCAAAAAACCTTACCTATGGAAACGTATCCTAAGCCTCTAGCAAAACGCAGGATAACTTTCACATCGCTCACTAAACACACTAGAGTACCATAACCATGCTACAGGTGTCAAGAATTGCGACACGTAAGCCCTAATTAAACATGTAATGTGATAATGGTAATACAACAGATTAAGAAATATATATCAGCTACAAGAGCTGCAATTATACCCCCATCGACATAACAACGCTTTCATTTTCACCCCCATCTGCATAGCACCATAAACACCATCACCACACCACAACAACCATCACCACCACTACCACACCAGCAAGACTACCACCATTACCACCACCAGACTACCAACACAGCCACGACCACCATCACCACTACCACCCCACTAACACAACCACGACCACCACCAGCACAATCACCATCACCACTACCATCACCATCATCACCACTACCATCAGTTCACCACTACCACACCACAAACACAACCACCATCACGACTACAACACCACACACACAACCACCATTATCACCACCATCACCACTACCACACCACAATCACCACCACTACCACACCAGCAAGACTACCACCATCACCACTACCACACCACAACCACCCTCATTACCACTATCACACCACCAAGACTACCATCATCACCACTATCACGCTACCAACACCACCAACACAACCACCACCAGCACCATCATCACCTCTACCAGCACAATCACCATCACCACCACTATCACTACTACACAACCACCACCACCACCACCACAAACACCATCACTACCACCACCACCATCATCATCATCATCATCACTATCATCACCACCTGGTCCACAACCAAGGAGATTATTATTATCCCCACGGGTGTCACATGCTGATTTATATCAAAACTGCACCGATGGAAACAGATGACCCGCGCTGTTACCCGCACAGCACAGGACCCGCGTGGGTCCACCCGCGTGGCCAAAAAACCTTACCCATGGAAACGTATCCTAAGCCTCTAGCAAAACGCAGGATAACTTTCACATCGCTCACTAAACACACTAGAGTACCATAACCATGCTACAGGTGTCAAGAATTGCGACACGTAAGCCCTAATTAAACATGTAATGTGATAATGGTAATACAACAGATTAAGAAATATATATCAGCTACAAGAGCTGCAATTATACCCCCATCGACATAACAACGCTTTCATTTTCACCCCCATCTGCATAGCACCATAACCACCATCACCACACCACAACAACCATCACCACCACTACCACACCAGCAAGACTACCACCATTACCACCACCAGACTACCAACACAGCCACGACCACCATCACCACTACCACCCCACTAACACAACCACGACCACCACCAGCACAATCACCATCACCACTACCATCACCATCATCACCACTACCATCAGTTCACCACTACCACACCACAAACACAACCACCATCACGACTACAACACCACACACACAACCACCATTATCACCACCATCACCACTACCACACCACAATCACCACCACTACCACACCAGCAAGACTACCACCATCACAACTACCACACCACAACCACCCTCATTACCACTATCACACCACCAAGACTACCATCATCACCACTATCACGCTACCAACACCACCAACACAACCACCACCAACACCATCATCACCTCTACCAGCACAATCACCATCACCACCACTATCACTACTACACAACCACCACCACCACCACCACAAACACCATCACTACCACCACCACCATCATCATCATCATCATCATCACTATCATCACCACCTGGTCCACAACCAAGGAGATTATTATTATCCCCACGGGTGTCACATGCTGATTTATATCAAAACTGCACCGATGGAAACAGATGACCCGCGCTGTTACCCGCACAGCACAGGACCCGCGTGGGTCCACCCGCGTGGCCAAAAAACCTTACCCATGGAAACGTATCCTAAGCCTCTAGCAAAACGCAGGATAACTTTCACATCGCTCACTAAACACACTAGAGTACCATAACTATGCTACAGGTGTCAAGAATTGCGACACGTAAGCCCTAATTAAACATGTAATGTGATAATGGTAATACAACAGATTAAGAAATATATATCAGCTACAAGAGCTGCAATTATACCCCCATCGACATAACAACGCTTTCATTTTCACCCCCATCTGCATAACAACCAATAGAGCCTATACAGCCCTGTGTCATCACCTCGAACCATGACAGTGTACTCTTTCAAAACCTTGAGATACCATTATACATTTCCGTTAATAAGATTTTTATCAATCCTAAGATAATAACTGAAGCCGAAGCTATCATTTTACATTTTATTTGCATAAATCCAAGATGGCCGCCAATCGATTCTATGGTCTCACCACACAAATTCTTACGCGACACAACATTTAAAAAAATTGTGGCTATTTACAGTAACCCCTGAGATACATAATAACGTTACAGATATCATTTTGATATGAAAATTACTTTGGAATGCTTAATATGATGTTTTATACAAAAATATTTGATGGAGTATAAATAACGTGTAATAGGGCCTATGTACGCTAGCAGTAACAAGGCATATGTGTCACATATGTTGATGTGTTTAGTGGAATGTCTATTTGTTCATGAAAAAAATAAATAAAAAATGATGTTTAGATTTTATATTGATATACATGTAGTATGTTCTAGTGGTTGTATTCAGAGACGATCTTAAAACTTATGAGCTAAGGTGTTATTTCACTACATAAATGGAGGCCTACTGGTTTTGTTTCTAACTATAAACCAAACTCTTAACCTCGCTACAGAACACGGTCCCTGATGCTTAATTATTGGTCTATTTACATTTCTTCATGCAAACCTTAATGATGAAATGTCATTGCCTAATATTTCGAGGCGGCAGAGATTACATTTATTTAACTTTTTTGTTGTAGTGACTCTCCCAACACCAACCATCAAACATAGATCAATAATTGCAATTACTCAGGGTATAGACTTTCTTGTCAGTTTCCATCCTCGCGAATATGTAGCAGCATACCTGAATAGGTCATTTTTTTAGCATTGACAAAAATCCCAGCTAGTGATATACATGTGTAATCTAGTAGTCGTTTTCACATAAACAATATTTCAGGGTTCCCACTCTACCTGGAAATCAGAAAAAACCTGGAAAATGAGTTTCACTTTTTACCAGTCGGGGAAACGTCAGGGAATTTGAGAAAAATGCCTCAAATCAGGGAAAAGTCAGGGAATTTGATGAGCCCAAGAGCTCCATTTGTCTGTTGTTCCACGCGTACAAACCGTGTTCACTGGATATGGTGATCGACATGTCTGTTATTTTTGTTAGATATCGTGTAAAGTGACACAGTTGTATACTTACTAGTAATGTATTTTGGTCTGCTACTTGTCTATGCATGTAAAACTTATTCAAAAAGATTCAAAATAGATCTGCTGGGTATTGAGGTGCACATGGGGTAAAAAACGAATCAAACGAACGGCGAATCGCCTGTTCTTAGGGTCCGAGCATCGAGGATTTCAGCTTATAAATAGTGTAAAAACGAACCTAAAAAAATATTTTTGTCTATATTTATATCATTTTCCCCTTAAAAAAGCGAATAGCGAGGCCAAAAATGAGTAGAAAGTGAACTGGGAAGAATTCATAATTTCCAGGACTCATGTGCACCCTCAGTATTGCAGCCATGTCAACCTGGACTGGTTAAAGATTAGTACTGCTTAATATGGTTATGAAGTTGGCGGTCTATGAGAATGGTATACTGTGGAAACAGCCAGATAAATAATTTCCGTTTAAACGCAGTTTCTGGCCCAACTATAAGACATTTTGAATTTAGTGTTTAATAAAGAATTAAATAAGTTAGGACTGTGAAATTTATGCAAATTCTGCATGGAAAGCTTTCCATTATATTCACTGTCACTCCACAAATAAAGGTTTTATTATGTTGCTGTACTTTGAGACTGGACATACTGTGCATTTACAGTAGCAGGTGAGGAAAGAATGGCTGTAAGGAGAGACGGGAGGACATTAGATGTAGGCCCTATATGCCTTTGTTACATAACATACCTCCGTACTGAGTTTTCTTTAATAAATACAGTGACACTAAGTGGCCGGCCATTTAATACCAGGTGCGGGGTATGTTTTTTTTTGTAAAAAAATAACTTGTTCACAAAGTTGGCACAAAAAAAATAGTTTGCTCTATAAGGTGTGTGAGAAAAAATTATTTGCTCATTTATATGTAAAACAAAATAGATTGTTGACAGCAGATCGTTCCAAATCTATCGGAAACTGCCAAAGAATGACAAAAAAATTCATCGCTCTGCTTGATCAAATGTTTTAAAGCTTAACTCAAACACATGAGCTTTTCTCTATATTTTGTGAGACAGGCCATCTATGGGATTAAACATATCCTGGAAAAAATAGTTTTTCTCTGACATCTTAGGAACAAAATTGTTTGTTTTTGTGCAGGAAAAAAAAAGTTTAGTTAGGAAAAAAAACCACATTTATTGCGGCAACGCTACAAAATAGATTGGCATAGGTGGAAATGGATCGAAATAGTTATACTAAAATAGTGGGAACCATGCCGCAGTGATCTCTTACTGTCGGTGGGATGGGAAGAGATGGAGGTATTTGTCCTACATGGCACCAATGTGTTTGACATTGTAATTGTTATTTACATATAAAGATAACATATTCTGAGGGATTCTGACTCATGAGCATATAAATCAATATAGCTCCATTAAAATCTTAGTATCTACATTAGGTGCGTGACATGTGTCTGCAATATATTTATCTAGTATCTGCACCAAATCAGATCTCCCATCTTGTGGTAGTCGACAGAATTCTTAAAGTGAAGGTCACCAGATATCTATACTATAATAAAGGGATTTTAGGCTTCGTGGGTCGTTGAAATGAAATGAAATGAATCGGGCTTTAGGCCACCTTTGTGCACATATAGGCTAAACTGGGCCAGGAGAACCTCCTGAGGATGGTGAGATGATTGAGATGACACTGTCCTCCAGACACAGGATTCGAAATTCGAGCCCTGGCGGTCTGAGGCCGAGCACGCTACCTCTCGGTCACGGAGGCTCCCCACAATACTAACTTTCACACGTGGATGGGGAAGAAACAATTTTGTTTCTTTCAAACCGCCGAGACCGGGAACCGAACCCCGGACTCTGGCGTGAAAGGCAGCGGTGCTAACCACTACCCTAGGGCCCCCGCCCCGTGGGTCGTTGAGCAAACCCCCTGACCACATTGCTTTTTCCCGCCACCCACTATATACCTCACGCAAAGCTTTGAGATTCAGGGATGGTTGTAATGCTTATAAAAATTCTTAGAATTTTTTTTTTTTCTGTTGTAACTTGTCTTTTAATATATGTTCATCACTATTTCTGGCTCATGTCTGAATCCACTACAAAACAGCACGACACTCAACCAATGCCGGTTCAATGCTGATCCGCCGGCGCTGGCCAACACCTATTCAATAAAGGAGAGTGTTTCATGCTGGTGTCAGTGTGTCCACAGAGCACAATGATGACAACGATCCAACGTCAGTTAAATGTTGGGCCAGCGTTGCCCGCGATGGCCAGCATTCACCGAGCAGTGCATCTTGCTGGACGCGCGTGACTACAATGCGCGTTGTAGGCCTACACACGATACACTGACCCAATGCCGGCTCAATGATGGCCCACCATCTGTAACGCCGGTACAACCCGGAACCAGCATTGTATAACAATGCATGTCCACCAGAGGGAAGTATTGCCGGTTTAACGCTGCACGTATCTTCAGCGGCATAAAAAAGCACTGGGCATTCAATCCCAAGGTTGGGTTGATGTTGGGAAAGTGGCGTAAACAGCGGCCCAACATTAAACTAGCATTGCGTCAAGATGTGGGTTAATTTTATTTTCAATAGTACCCCACCTATTCTGTAGAGATCTAAATTATTTTTTTCAAATGTAAATTTGCTCATGCGGGCTACTGTTACACCTGTTTGTGTCTACAACAGCAAAACGCATTAGGTTGGCTGGTAGGCTCTATTATAATAATTTATAAACTTCAGCTCCTTAAACATTGTCAATATCTATATTTCTATTTCCTGTGGTCTCCAGTTAGGTTTTGTGGAGGTGTAATAGTAAACGTATAAAATCAGTTTTGTTTTCATTCTAAGACGATTTAATACATATCCACACACTTAACATGAGCTTATATTATATAATATTAATTCCTTATAATTATGTATGTCTCATGAGTATATTCATTTTGTACAGGCTACAGTGTTTCAATTATGCCAGTGAGACCTACTTACTAGATTTGCCTGTGTGGAGCACGGGTCAAAGCTAGTGATCTTTATTTAAAATTGTGGCAAGAGATTTCAATTGGAAACTCTGAATAAAGAAACTTAAATTAAAAGTTCAGATTTTTTATCACTTTGAACGTTTGATGATGGTATCTTGAATACCAATAGCATGTTTGTTTTATGTGTGTCACTTAGTAACCATGGTATGGCATCCATCCATGTTCATTCTTCATTCTGCCGTCCAGACTCTTATTCCAAATTTCTACATTTTTATCTGTGGTGGCCTACTTCTTATGTTCATATTACCTAATTATAGCTTTATTATCAATATTAAGCAGATCCCATTATCGCTGAATGCATTTTTAATTTCTTGAACAGTAAACACTACCTGACACAAAGTATACAAATATATTTGATTTTTTTTGAAAACTGGGTATTATAATTATTATGATGGATTGTGTAGCAATGATGGGATTGTGTTTCATATTCTTCAATCATCATAACTATTTCAGGGCCAGACAACACGAGAAGCATGTGCATTACCAAATAACCATATAACCAGCTCATTTCTTTTTTATGGCGCGGGTCTTTGCTGTGGTTAAGGCTGCCTGCTTGGAAAGTCGGAGATCGCGGGTTCGTCCCCCGCTCCATCATTTAGGTTTTAAAGAAACAAATGTCCTCGGCCTCAGACCACCATTGCTCGAATTTAGAATCTTGAGTCTGGAGGGCAGTGTCATGTCACCATCCTCAAGAGGTTCTCTTGGCCCAGCTTAGCCTATATGTGCAAAAAGGTGGCCTAAAACCCCATTCATTCATTCCTTTCTTTAATGTCGAATCACATTTTGCTCTTTTTTCTTAAAGACTGATTGGGGTCAGTGGCGTAATATAATAAGGACTTGCTAATTAAAAAAAACGGTTCGATTTAATGAAACATTTGACGTAAAATGAAGATATGACACTGGTGGTAGGTGAAATTAATAAAATGGCAAATCATCACTCTGGACATTAAGGATACTCGAGAGACCCCCCCCCCCTGGATACGCCTCTGGATGTTTTTTTTTAATATAAAGATTTTTTTAATATAAAGATGACTAAAATCTAATAGCATAATCAATTTAAAATTTGTCAATAGACACATTCACTACACAACTGCTCCGATGTTGGACTTATGATAAATAAATTGTGTTTTATAATGATTAGTATCAGGGCCGTATCCGGACTAAGAAAAAGGGGGCAGGATAACCACTTGGCGGCTTCTGAGGGGGGGGGGGGACAATTTAAAAACACAAGGTAATAAATGGTGTATTCAGGTGAACATATGCGTAACTTCATCTTGTATTCTTATATTAAGCGTTCTCAATGACCATACTACAGATTACTATTTGAGCTAAACGTGTTGAAATGAGTTGAATACATGCCGAAAAATGATGAAATATGGGGCAAAATAAGGTCAAATGTGGTTATCTTGGATTTATGCAGATAAGGATAACAATGGGAAGCTTCAACTTTTGTTCTTACTCTGTATATTAAACATTTTATATGACCATTAGCAACTACATCACATAATCGGAGCCAAACATCTTGGATTTCTGCAGATAGGGATGAAAATGCGTAACTTCAACGTTTATTATTATATTGAACGTTTTGTATGACCATTACAAACTACACACAGATTATTATTGGAGCCCAGCATGTTAAAAAGAATTCACTGCATGTCACAAACTGATAAAATATGCTATGTGCTGTCAAACAGAACCAAACGGCGGCCATCTTCGATCTATGCAAATGAGGATAAAAATATGTAGTTTTAATGTTTGTTTTTATATTAAACCTTTTGTGTGACCACTACCAACTACAACGCATAATTGGAACCAAACATGTTAAAATAAGCTCACTACACCCCTCAAAATAATGGAATATGGTACTAAATAAGGTCAAATGACCGCCATCTTGGATTTATGCAAATGAGGGTAAAATGTGTAACTTCAACTTTTATTATTATATTAAACATGCTGTATGACCTTTCAAAACTACATAGTATAATTGGAGCTAAATATGTTAAAACGAACTCACTGCATACCAACACATGATGAACTATGTTGCCAAATAAGGTGAAACGGTGGCCATCTTGGATTTATGCAAATGAGCATAAAATTGTGAATCCATAGGTTTTCTTCTTATACTAAACCTTTTGTATGACCATTTATGATCAGCATTTACAGCGCATAATTGGAGCCAAATATGTTAAAATTAACTCACTACATGCCGAGAAATGGTAAAATATGGTTCCAAGTAGGGTCAAATAGCGGCTATATTGGATTTATGCAAATGAGCATGAAAATGCGATGCTTCAACTTTTCTTCTTATAATAAACATTTTGTATGACCATTGGCAGTTGATTAGCATTAAGTACAGCGCATAATTGTAGGCAAACATGTTAAAATCACCTCGCTATATGCCGTCAAATGTAGAAACATAGTGTCAAATAGGGTCAAATGGCCGCCATCTTGGATTTATGCAAATTAGGTGGTAAAAATACAGCCTCAGCTTGTGTTCTTATCTTTAATTCTTTATATGACCATAAACTACTATCATGCCAAACAATTGTACTAAAAAAATGCAGGTGCCATCGGCTTACCAAACCTACTAGTTGCGTGGTATTGGTGATGGTGGTGGGGTGGTGAGGGTGGTTGTGTTGGTGGTGTGGTATTGGTGATGGTAGTAGTTATGGTGGTGGTGATGGTGGTTGTGTTGGTAATATGGTATTGGTGATGGTAGTGGTGATGGTAGTGTTGGTTGTGTTGGTGGTGTTGAGTGTGGTATTGGTGACGGTGTTGTTGTTTGTGGTGTGGTAGTGGTGACGATGGTGATTATGGTGGTTGTATTTGTGGCGTGGTAGTGACGGTGGTGGTTGAGTTGATGGTAGTGGTGATGGTGGTGGTGATGGTGGTTGAGTTGGTGGTGATGGTGGTGATGGAGGTGGTGTTCGTGGTGGTGTTGTTGGTGATGGTGATGATGGCGGTATCAGGGGCGGATCCAGAAAAAAATCCGACAGGATTCCATCTATCATATATATATATAGGATATATATGGTAATTTTCAGGTTAATTTTTTATTTAAGGACTTTTCGTAAAGTCTACAATTTTCAATATTAGGACTATTTTTTCTTCGGTACTTAGACCTAACAGATAAGCCTATAGTCACTGAGTTGACTTGTGGAAGGTCACCCTTAACTGACGCTTAGTGTTTCAGCTTAAAACCGTTCCAATCACTGACTGAGATGATCAATAACTAAACAGATTGATAATGTACTTTATTCTCGAGTTATTTGTTTTCACGCTCACGCACTATCCGTTAATATATACATTGTTGTTGAGTCTTCATAGAGACCGTAGTTAAAACTCATTGTAGTCATTCTCGATTATAGGTAGCGCTATTATAATAATTATTTACTCAAAGCTTCTTAAATTCCCTAATTTGTTCTCTTCACAAAAATTAAAACTTCGCGAAAATTACCAGATTTATACCAGTACAAAAAGTTTAAAAAAGTATTACAAAAATGACTTAATGGTAAACAGAACAAACTTACTACAATTTCAATGTGTAGAGCTCCTTCAAAGCAAGGTGTACTTAATTCATTGAATTCTTTGGAAACAAAGGGTGGTGTGAATGTTATGCAATAGTCGGTTCCCAATGACAACCAGTTTGCACTTGTAGGCCTATTATGTACTGCCGTGCAAAGTCAAAAGGCAGTATCTACCTCCGCTATAAGTGAGCAGATACTGCCTTTTGGCTTTGTGAAGCAGTACATTATGTTTTGGCGGGACTGTCAATTACACCTGCTGCCGGTGTCACACCTACCCTTTCACACCTCTTAGAGACAGCGTTTATCTTGAGATCAATGAAACAGCCTAATTGACCAACAGCGAAAGATAGGCTATCAGTTGTATTTTGGAACCCGGTCATTAAAACGCTGACAGGGTTCCAATCCCCCCAAAAATCAATAAATTCACCTTTTTTTCAGGTCTCAAACCCTGTAATTTGTTAGATTTGAAAACGCTGACGGGGTTCCGGAACCCTGTCAACCCGGTCTAAATCTGCCCCTGGGTATTGTTGATGGTGCTGATGGTGGTGGTGAAGAAGAGTTGATTCTTCTTCTTCTTGATGATGGTGGTGTTAGTGGTGGTGGTGATTGTGTTGATGGTGGCGGTGATGATGATGATGGTGTTGATGAATATCAGGGGCGGATTTACACCGGGTTGACAGGGTTCCAGAACCTGGTCAGCATTTTCAAATCGATCAGATTATAGGGTTTCAGACATAAAAACGGTACTTTTTAGGTTTGGAACCCTGTCAGCGTTATACAAACAAAATGACCGGGTTCCAAAACGAAAATGCCAGGTATATTTCGTTAATATTAAACATATTAACGTTAATATTAAAGGAACCAAGTAATTTAAAGTAATTGATAAGCCTAATCGTTGGCGCTAGAAGGTGTGGAGGGGGTCGGCTGCAGGTCGTTAGCAGGTACAATTAGCTGTCACGCCTCATTGATGTGTAAGCAATGGATCACGCCCACGGTGGCGCCTTGATCATTACATAACATCCACACCACCCCTCCAGTCCTACGACCTACATAATTATCATAGACCTCTAATTCTGTGATACTATAAAGCTGGCGATTTTCACATTTAAATTAGAAGTTTGTTCTTATATCGCTTATTTCCTTTTTTGTCCATTCTCCTTTATCACTTTATTTATAATTGGGACCTAAATTAATATAGGCCTACATTATAATATAATGATACAAGCGCAGCTAAACACCAGAGTTGCCTAACACCAGTGTGTATATGATATATATGTTACATATATGATACACATAGGCACATATTATGATACATATATGTATATATAATATGAGTAAATTGGAACTCTGCCAGATTATTTTCTGGATGCGCCCCTGAATATGGTGGTGATGATAGTGTTGGTGGTTGTGTTGGTGGTGATGATGATGGTGGTGATGGTGATGATGATGATGGTGGTGATGGTGGTGTGTTGCGGATTTGCCATGCGGCGGGAGAAAAATCCAAATATTGTTTGATTTTTTTGCCGTGCGGAAAAACACCTGCACAAGATCCGCATAAATGGAAATTATACATGGATTTAAGGAAGGCTAGATAATATGGCACGTGCCAATGAAAACAATGTCTCGTTTGTACTTCTATTACTCCTTGCCCTACTGGTATAGTAGGACTACAGGCCTACGTGTGGTCACATTGTAAATCAGACCAGTTCTAGAGCTGTGAGACCAGTCACCAAATTAATATGGCCTGCCAATGGAAACAAGGTCTCGTTTCTACTCGTGTTACTTCTCGCCACTGTGTTAGCTAGAGAGGCGTGTGGGCGTGTTTTGCACGCCCAAAACCGTTGCAACACGCCCTAGAATTTACTACCACGCCCTGTCAAAACTCTCTTTTTTTTGTAGTAAAGGGGTTGTTACACACCCTGTTATACACCCTGAATTTTTTTTACACACCCTGTCAGCCCAATCCTAGCTAACACTGTGCTTCTCGCCCTACTGAGAGACCAGTCACCAAATTCAATTTTATTATCACTGACACTGGTCTATCTCCAATTGTCTTCTAGATGTATCTGTCTCTAAGTCTTTAGTCGTATGGGCATGCGTACTAGCTCTAGCCATACCAGGACATCCTTGATTTCAGTGGTCCGGATATAGGGCCTATACTACTTGTCACTGCTTTCGTATCCAAACAGACCAGACAATCATCTGCAGATTTCCAAGCAGCCCCATATACAGTGTCAGACGTTGATAGTGAAGACAGAGGCTGCCAATAGTTTGAAGTAGATGGAGAGATGTCTCTTTTTCTTAAATACCAATACTTTCTGTCAAAAGAAGATAGAAATTACGTCAGAAATTTAAATTCAATTTCAAATGAATAACAAATATTAACAAACATTACAGCAGCGCAAGTGTCAATAGTGGCATTTATATAACAGGAATTCCACAATTTGAATGTATGGTAACATTTGACTCTTTCTCTAATGAGCTTCCGTACGAGATCTGCTCACGCCCCATACTACAACAGATCATAGAGCTAGGAAAGTCTGTGGGGACAGTGTCTCACTCGCCTTCGTCGTCGGGATCGCTCGGGTTTCCGGAGCCCCCCGAGCGATCTCGACCACGCTGGTTTCTACCCGCCAAATCCCGCATCGCCTCACTCTCGATCATTCTCCACACATAGATGTCGCTCAGGTCAACCCCGCTCTCTCTCTGTAACCACACGCCATGTTTGGACAAAAACTGCTCATTTCGAGCAGTTTTGTTGATATAACAACTGTAGGCTTATAAACACGCTTAAGTGTCCTGAAAATATATGGCAAATATAAAACACCACTACTCCGCCACATATGATTTTCTATTCACATAGAAATAGAAAACATTCAATGGATTACTTTTTCTGCCTACGCGCTGCTGTTAGAAGGTCCATGTTTACGTTTTTCTGACAGAATTTACAATCGGCTTCAAAACACTGGCAAATATAAATTACTGAATGACATGCGAATTGTGTTGGTTCAATTTATCCACTACTAAACAGAATAAATAGCCCTTACCTGTAGCAAACTCTAAGATCAAATTAAATATTGAAAAAAGGATAAGTAATGAGTCGAAGTGAGTACCAAAATAGTTCCGTGGTTATAGGAATGGTTATAAAATCACGTGGTAACGCTCACTAACGGCTGATAAATCTGGTCAATCGCCATGCGTGCATACCGCGAAATGAGCGTGTGGTATCAGAGATATAATGACTCTCGATTTGAGCGCCGAGCAAGACAGTCGCATAGTCTGATCCGCGTAACCACGCCTTGTGGCCCAGTAGTTGTCGCGCCTCGTCTGAAATGTGCACTCTGTTAATTGATAAGATGGATTGTTAATTAATCTAATAAAACATCGAGAACATCATGGAGTCATGTTGATTGTGTACTGTCGCCCGGACGGGGATGAAATGAAATAGTGATCGGCGGCAGGGTAGAGAGATCGGCTAACTGGGCCAACCCCGCACCCGATAAGTCTTTCTTAACTCTATGATCAGAGTGACGAAGCCACCGTGCAGTGACACCAGTGGCATTCATTCGTCCGGTCAGACCCCCGGTTAATTTGAGTCCAATCTAGACGCAATCGTTCAAGGACACACCATTGTTACGTTATCCTCGCATGGAAGCGTTGAGATCAGGGTGAACTATTATTTTATCAATTTTGTTTCGCAAATGGCATGACGCATATCAAATATAGGCCTATAGACATAGGCCTTATCATGTTTGATACGTGTTCGGTTTGTGTAGGCTATCATAGCCTGTAGGCCCTATAACTTTTTCATTTAGTTTGTCGACGCCGATACGTGTGTGTCTGGCCATGGTGCGTGCATTTGACATAGGAATAGACACAGACCACACCGATGAAAACGTAGCTTTAGGCCCCTATACACTGCTATATGAGCATTAGTGCAGGAGTATTAGGTCTAAAAACATGCTGACTTGGAAAAATATGTAGAAAGCTGATTTTTTTCAGAAAAGTTGCCCAGACATCCCCTGAACACACTGATAAAAAGTCCCCAAAAATTCCCGTTGAGCAAAATTTTGTATTCAAAATTTTCAAAATGACCGCCATCCCAATTCGCGAAAACCATTAAATGATCATAGAAGTGCTAATATTCAACGTAGAACAACAAATAAAGTGTCTAAGCATACGAGCATTTTATTTCCGATCACATGGAACACATATCAGACCATTTTTTGTATTTTTTTTGTTTATAGTTACTGTTTTAACCCACTAATTTGTTAATAGGATGGCAGAAGTATGATCAAAGAAACCCATATGCTAATTTTGAAAATTAAGCCCACAAGCGGGTATCTGCACAAGCAGAAACAATATTTTTTGTGATACAGGATTGATACACGACCTGAAATTGCAATAATATAAATCACAAATCTTTATTCTTGCTTTAATCATCATTCTTTTTGTCTATGACAATGCTTTGATATTATAGTAGATATTGGAGTCGGAGTTGCGATACCATTATTTGCTTCTGGATAGACAACCACCTGTGTGAATTTACAAAGCAGCTAATCATGATCTTTTTTGAAATGGATCCACCGAAATTAGGTTCTCCGTTCGTGTTAGAAAAATTGCGGGGTACTGGGATGATTGCTAGTAGTAGTACTTTTCGCCCCCATCCGGGGAGGGTCATTAGGGATCTGTTTCGTCTGTTGGATGCTGTTACGGCATTGTACGGAAGCACTAGTCTACAGCAATCATCCAAGGGCAGCTGCAGCCTCCTCTTATCTGGCTATAATCTTCGGGCGGATTGCCAATGGCGTACCCTGGTTCCTCCGCTCAACAGCGGAGCCAATGCAGCACCCGCATCAGTGCTAGCGCTGATGTAGGCCGTGGTAGCCTTAAATAACCAGCAATAGCGTGTTTGACATTAGGTCTCTCACGTGGGATGAATGGAGTTACCCAGAGGGAGTGATCCTTCCTATTGTTACTCTGGGGACTATCCGACCCGAAGATAGCGGAGCTGCGCGAAATGCCACAGAGTTTCATCATTAAATTGTACAGCGAAACTCAAGTCTCCGGCCGTCTGGGCATGTCTGGGGGTATATCCCCTAGACATGCCCAGAACCCCTTATCGGGCGAGCAAAGGAAAACGCTCTCAATAACCCACCATGCCCTATCACCCCCACCCTCACATCATCATCTGTACATCATTCATCTCATCAATTGACTACAACGTTTTTATCGTATTATAATGTCACTTAAAAGACCTTTTGTGCCGAAAAGTGACGTAAAGCAATGATTTACTACTACTACTACTAGAAAAATTGCTCAGATTGCTCAATCAAAGCCTACAAAAAACCACAAGTTGCTGGTTTGAAGCAGTGTATTTTTGGCACCCTTGAAATACCTAAGCCTGGTATTTTAAATCAAGCCTATTCATTTGACAATCTCTGGCTAGCCAGCTTTTCGATGTGCAACCTGTTGGTGCCACTTGTGGTTTCATGCAAATGGCAGTCAAGGGCAGCAATCATGATATAAATAGAATAGACATTCTACCTTTCATCAACCTGGATCCCACTCGACCAGACATTATTCAGCACTAAGCTATGTGCAAAAAACTTGGTATAGCGCCTGTCACATTTAACCAGCCTTAATTTATAAAGACCTCTGAAATAGTTCATTCCTCATTTGATTTGGATAGGGTAGTCATTCATAATGTTATATATGGGAGCCATAGGTGCTGTCATGAGGGGGAGTGGCATTGCAGAGCTATGGGAGTTTATGCAATTAGCACTGTGATACACATGATAAGTGGCCATGCATATGCTCGTGCTCCCCGTGCACACCTTTCGACATCAACTGCTCTGGTGACTCACATTCTGAACACTCCAGGGTGTCTTGATGGTGTCAGCCTCAATCGCCTTCGTACCTTGCACGAAAGGTACGAAGGTCAGTGTGATACAGATACTCCGAGAAGAAGCTGTTTCACAACTGACACAGATAGTCGATGATTTGATGAATGATATACCAGGACAGAGGCGCACTGGGGAGCTGTGGATGGAATACATCAGACAGGTTCGTGTACTCCTCCTGTTCATTTGGTGGAGCGGACGGGAAACTGGGACATGCACTTGTATGCCGTATCTGAGATGATTCCAATACTGCATGCTGCTGCACACTTAGCTAATGCTAAATCAGCACGGCTCTATCTGGATACAATGAAAAAAATACCAGAGATTTTGACAGAAGCACAATTTAGGAAATGTAGGGGCCTACTGAAGATGGTTATTTTACAATCAGAAGGAAATATGAGTTTGGGCTGAAAAGTTTACGGACCAGACAATTGAACAGTTTATCATGAGAATATTAAAGGCTCCTGGCGGCTTAGACCATGGTCGGGGAATTACAGACAACACTCAAACCAAATGGGTGCATGTCATGCCCCATTGCATCCCAATCTGCAGTTATCGAGAGAGCTTTCGTGGTGTGTGGTGACTTCGGACCAGCACAATGATATATGCGGGCTTGTGGAACATCACAGGATGTGAACTACTACACATCACAGCTTGGCTGGCATCATGAGCATTCCCCTCTGCTATACACTGCTCAAGATGCCCTGGTATCAGTCTCTACAGCAGACAAATGTGCCAATGCTGACAAAGTGTACAGCAAAGGAATAGGCTTGGACGGCAATGAAAATATCAGTGTTCGGGGTCATAACGTTGAGGTAAAGAGTGAGCTACTCTTCCTACGTGTGACCTATGTGATCAAGGATCAAAATGAGATGAAAGAACACCTCAAACACGTGTTTGGAAACAAATCACCATCTCTTTTTGATAAAGGTGTCATGGGCAAAAACACAAAGAGCACATGTTATTGCTGATGCATTGAAGTCAAATGTCACTCCATTGTTTGTGCCTTTTCAAAGCCATACTACTTCATAGATAGTGGACAGTTGTTATACCGTATCAAGTGGTCTACAGGTATGATCAAGTATGTGATATGTATGTAAGACATGTCTTAGACAATTTTGGAACTGAGGTTACAGTGATATTTGATGGATACAGGGAACCCATGTCAACCAAAGTATCTGAGCAGCAGTCCCAAAGTTCTGTTGAATTACTATAGACCTACATTCAAAACAATATCATTAGACTTGACTGGTAGTCGACAGCTGTCAAAACCATGCACGGCTGTCATCACGTTTTGATTTGTTTACTGTAATCAAGACAGCGTCTGTTTGACAGCTCTGATTAATCCGAGAGGTCAAACTGAAAAATAGCATATTTATATATAAATGAAACGAGTTGTAAGCATTGACCCAGTGTTGGGCCAGCGTCCTGTTCATAATGCGAACAAATAGCGTTGGCCCGGCATTGAACCAGCGCTGTGGTCCTATTTGCAGGACATTGGCTACGGGTCAAAGTACAGGTAGCATAGCGGGTCTTTTGCACCATCGTTGGTGCGACGCTGGGCCAGCATCTGGAGATGGTGGACCAGCGTTGTACCAACACGGGACACCGAAGCATTGATGTGGGCTGTATTCAGATGGTACAATAATTGGGCCAACACTGTGTCTTGCTTGTTGTAGTTGGCGCGATGCCGGTCAAGCATCCTGAGGTGGTGGACCGGCATCGTGCCAACGCCTGGTTCAGATGGTAATGTGACATTTACTGATGAGAGGTGAAAGAGGGTATAAAGCCACTAGATGTGGGTGGGATACTTCTCTTTCACTTCTCACCTATCACAGTGATTATGACTTGGCTTAAGAGCGGTAACTGGTTACTGAGTCCTGGCTAGTTACCGCTTTTTGCCTGGTGATAGTGGAGACTCTCTCTGAGCGATGGTTGGCTTTGTGGATGACCATGTGTGTGGACGCAAGCCACTGATTCGCTCAGAGAGAGTCAACAAATTCTTGCAGCTTATAATGTGAGGCTCAGGGATTTGGAGGCACTGCTTCAGTCAAACCCCAGTTGAGTGGGTCATTTCTTTTCTTTTGTACATATTGTAAAACAGCTGTCTGTATCTGTGTCTTAAATAAACGTGTATCCAGCTTCAAGTGTTGTGGACTCTAGACTTGCGTCTCTGCATAACTCCGAAAGTCATTGTGAGTCCCCATGACTTTTAACAACAGCTAATAATATATGTAACTAAAACTTTACGTATAGAAACGTAGCCTACAGGCCTATTATAATAATATAAAAATAACGTTCAAGCACTCAAACACCCCTCGGCTGATGCAGTGATACTAAATGTCCACAAATCTGACACAGCTGCTTCCAATACGTTATGCCAAGAACTTTATATAGCCTACAAAGACAGTCAACTTCGAAGGACAGGCAAGCCTAAGCTAATTTACGCTTGGTTTTTAATTGAGGCTCATCTGACCACTGATTTAATCAAATCCCGCGCCACTCAGGGCCGTATCCATACTAAGACAAATGGGGGGTTACAGGTTGACCATCCGGTGATTGAGGGGTCTGGGGGCATGCCTCCCAGAAATTTTTTAAAAAATGAGGCATTTTTGAGATATTTAGGGGGGGTTACAGACACCCAAAACCCCCCCCCCCCCTGGATACGGCCCTGCAACTGACAAGGTATAAGACTAGTAACTAAGTCTTAGTTCTCTATCTCATTCCAATTCCCGTCTGGGCGACGGTACACAAATAACTTGACATTGACTCCATGATGTTCTTGATGCTTTATTGATATTAATTATGATTCATCTATAACGCTGTGCACTGTGGATGGTGATGGAAAGTGGAACGCAGCGTCCTCGGCCTCGTGGCAAGCTCTGCGGGGGCAAGACAGACGTCTGTCTGCCCCGCTGGCTGAATCGCAAGTGGAAGTCGGGAAGGCCGCGTGGGTTAGCGGCGCCGGCGTCCGTCAG
This sequence comes from Flabesymbios commensalis, assembly GCA_964017125.1. Taxonomy (NCBI): domain Eukaryota; kingdom Metazoa; phylum Annelida; class Polychaeta; order Terebellida; family Flabelligeridae; genus Flabesymbios; species Flabesymbios commensalis. Next base: position 58,364,969 of record OZ024907.1, on the reverse strand, counting down.
GGGGCAGCTTAATTCTTGGCAGATGCCGAGCCCTGCCGAACGCCGCTGAAACCGGTAGCTTATCCCCACATTACCCCCGGCCTTGCCTTGATGAATGGCGGCGTGCGGAGTTGTTTGTCCTTCTATATAAAGTTCTTGGTTATGCCAATAATAGAAGATTAATGATAAAATCAAGTTGGCCGCTATATCCTCGGTTTGGATCACACATGAGAACGGACAATTCCAATAGATTCGCAGGTTTCAAGGCATTCAACTGAAAATATTCAAATTGATAAAACGAAATAGGCCGCCATAGCCTCGTTTTCAGTCTCACGTGAAAAAGAACAATGCTAAAAGACTCGCAGAACCCGAAAACTTATATATGCCAGGTTTCAAGGGAATTCTGGAAATAAAAATTGAGTTGAAAAAAAAATTAGGTCACCAGGTGGCGGCCATTTTGATTGAAAAAAGCTGAAAATCTAATCATGTCATCTCCATACTCATGGGTAAATTCACGTAAAAATTGGAGAGATCCAATAATTATTTTTCAAGATCGCGTTTACAAGATTTTTTGAATCTTTGACCTTTGATCTTGGGTAAAAAAATTGCCGGGGGGGGGGGGGTTGAATGTTTGTATGAATTATGAATTCAATCTGTCACACCATGTTGGTATAGTAGCCGAAAGGTTGCGTGAGGCGGCGGCGTCGGCGCACGAAGGAGACAACAATCAAGACCAACGGGCCGTGGGTGAAAAACAGGCGCCACCCTAACGACGATGAAATAGCCTTATATAAAAGGCCAAATAGTCCGAGCTAGGGCTTTATATAAAAATGACCTAACCTTGTTTTTTACATATACAATGTTTTTTTGATGTTTCAAAAAGCAAGGAACAAGTGTAATACCTCATTTTCATGTGATTTTGACTGGATAATCCATTTCTGAAATTATTTTGATTATTCAAGGTTATCTTCAAAGTCAAAAGGTCAATTTCAAGGTCAAGTAAGAAAAAATATGGATTGCCCAGGAAAAATCATATGGAAATGATGTACCGTATTACACTTGTTCCTAGCTTCATTTCCTGAAAAATCATATTTGACCTTGTGATTGACCTTTGACCTTGAGGGCGGGGGCCCTAGGGTAGTGGTTAGCACTGCTGCCTTTCACGCCAGAGTTCGGGGTTCGGTTCCCGGTCTCGGCAGTTTGAAAGAAACAAAAAATGTTTCTTCCCCATCCACGTGTGAAAGTCAGTATTGTGGGGAGCCTCCGTGACCGAGAGGTAGCGTGCTCGGCCTCAGACCGCCAAGGCTCGAATTTCAAATCCTGTGTCTGGAAGACAGTGTCATCTCAATCATCTCACCATCCTCAGGAGGCTCTCCTGGCCCAGTTTAGCCTATATGTGCACAAAGGTGGCCTGACCCGATTCATTTCATTTCATTTTCCTTTGACCTTGAATCTACAAAATTGCTCAAATTTTTCAAGCTGGCACTCATCGGATTTGAATTCAGCACAAAAAATCTATAAGAAACATCAAAAAAACATTGTATATGTCGCAAAACAAGGTAATTAGGTCATCTCTGGCTCGGACTATAAGTGGACTTTTCCTGCTACATTTATTCTGTTGTGCACATTTCCATTCGTTCATGCATAGTTTTTTCTGGTTGTGTTTTTTCCATTTGTTGGTGCTTACATTTCTTTGTATCTGTCTAATTTACGTTTTCTATGTGCTATTTTTTATAAAAAAATTTGGTGCAAACTTTTTTCGGTCGCTGCTAGCTTTCAGTTTGTCTATGCATAGAATTATTTGCTTGGTGCCGTTTTTCATTCGTCGTGCTGTTTTACATTCTGTTCGGCATGCTAGCGACATCTGGTGCCGATATTGTAAGTTGCGTTATGTGCTTGTATAGAACTTTTACTCCACCTAGTGATTATAACGATAGGGGAATTTGTCTCTGGAAGAAATAATGATGTATCCCCGTGTGTTTTATAGTATACATTTTCGTGAATAGAAGTCCGAGGCAGGTTAAACCTGAGCCCACGTTGAACCACCCCTTAATAATTTGATTTTTTTTGTACCAAATGCAAGCAGGACTTATGAACATTTAGGTACTATCTATGATGTTAGAAGCTTTCACAATTTTTTTCGAATGTCATGCTGTGAAATATGCAAATAAAGAGTTTTAAGGCTGTAAAAGTAGCGTCCCGCTAATTTATTTATTTTTTCAAATTTGTCTAAATTTGAATATATTTTCTAATATCATTATAGTATAACTAAAATGTATCTATATGAGATGCCTTGACAGCTCATTTTGTTTATAAACAGTTGCAGATACCTGTTGAAAATTTCATTAATTTATGTTTTTTTCCATTCGGGGTACATTGAACCATGTTCTAATTACTTCCGGTAGGCCTATCAGGCATTGTATAAATATCAATTCGGTAATTTATAACATTAATTTAAAAGGTTATTTAATTCACTTTTACACAAAATATTTAAAAAAACAGAGTGGGAAGTAATGACAAGGGAATATTATATTGCATTTTGAAAACAGCTAATAAATTAGCTTAAATCACATTTTGCATTGTTTCTATGCCGGAATAATTAAAGACACATAGCACAATGATATATGCGGGCTTGTGGAACATCACAGGATGTGAACTACTACACATCACTGCTTGGCTGGCATCATGAGCATTCCCCTCTGCTATACACTGCTCGAGATGCCCTGGTATCAGTCTCTACAGCAGACAAATGTGCCAATGCTGACAAAGTGTACAGCAAAGGAATAGGCTTGGACGGCAATGAAAATATCAGTGTTCGGGGTCATAACGTTGAGGTAAAGAGTGAGCTACTCTTCCTACGTGTGACCTATGTGATCAAGGATCAAAATGAGATGAAAGAACACCTCAAACACGAGTTTGGAAACAAATCACCATCTCTTTTTGATAAAGGTGTCATGGGCAAAAACACAAAGAGCACATGTTATTGCTGATGCATTGAAGTCAAATGTCACTCCATTGTTTGTGCCTCTTCAAAGCCATACTACTTCATAGATGGTGGACAGTTGTTATACCGTATCAAGTGGTCTACAGGTATGATCAAGTATGTGATATGTATGTAAGACATGTCTTAGACCATTTTGGAACTGAGGTTACAGTGATATTTGATGGATACAGGGAACCCATGTCAACCAAAGTATCTGAGCGGCAGTCCCAAAGTTCTGTTGAATTACTATAGACCTAGATTCAAAACAATATCATTAGACTTGACTGGTAGTCGACAGCTGTCAAAACCATGCACGGCTGTCATCACGTTTTGATTTGTTTGCTGTAATCAAGACAGCGTCTGTTTGACAGCTCTGATTAATCCGAGAGGTCAAACTGAAAAATAGCATATTTATATATAAATGAAACGAGTTGTAAGCATTGACCCAGTGTTGGGCCAGCGTCCTGTTCATAATGCGAACAAATAGCGTTGACCCGGCATTGAACCAGCGCTGTGGTCCTATTTGCAGGACATTGGCGACCGGTCAAAGTACAGGTAGCATAGCGGGTCTTTTGCACCATCGTTGGTGCGACGCTGGGCCAGCATCTGGAGATGGTGGACCAGCGTTGTACCAACACGGGACACCGAAGCATTGATGTGGGCTGTATTCAGATGGTACAATAATTGGGCCAACACTGTGTCTTGCTTGTTGTAGTTGGCGCGATGCCGGTCAAGCATCCTGAGGTGGTGGACCGGCATCGTGCCAACGCCTGGTTCAGATGGTAATGTGACATTTACTGATGAGAGGTGAAAGAGGGTATAAAGCCACTAGATGTGGGTGGGATACTTCTCTTTCACTTCTCACCTGTCACAGTGATTATGACTTGGCTTAAGAGCGGTAACTGGTTACTGAGTCCTGGCTAGTTACCGCTTTTTGCTGGTGATAGTGGAGACTCTCTCTGAGCGATGGTTGGCTTTGTGGATGACCATGTGTGTGGACGCAAGCCACTGATTCGCTCAGAGAGAGTCAACAAATTCTTGCAGCTTATAATGTGAGGCTCAGGGAGTTGGAGGCACTGCTTCAGTCAAACCCCAGTTGAGTGGGTCATTTCTTTTCTTTTGTACATATTGTAAAACAGCTGTCTGTATATGTGTCTTAAATAAACGTGTATCCAGCTTCAAGTGTTGTGGACTCTTGACTTGCGTCTCTGCATAACTCCGAAAGTCATTGTGAGTCCCCATGACTTTTAACAACAGCTAATAATATATGTAACTAAAACTTTACGTATAGAAACGTAGCCTACAGGCCTATTATAATAATATAAAAATAACGTTCAAGCACTCAAACACCCCTCGGCTGATGCAGTGATACTAAATGTCCACAAATCTGACACAGCTGCTTCCAATACGTTATGCCAAGAACTTTATATAGCCTACAAAGACAGTCAACTTCGAAGGACAGGCAAGCCTAAGCTAATTTACGCTTGGTTTTTAATTGAGGCTCATCTGACCACTGATTTAATCAAATCCCGCGCCACTCAGGGCCGTATCCATACTAAGACAAATGGGGGGTTACAGGTTGACCATCCGGTGATTGAGGGGTCTGGGGGCATGCCTCCCAGAATTTTTTTTAAAAATGAGGCATTTTTGAGATATTTAGGGGGGTTACAGACACCCAAACCCCCCCCCCTCCCCCTGGATACGGCCCTGCAACTGACAAGGTATAAGACTAGTAACTAAGTCTTAGTTCTCTATCTAGTTTAAACATATTTATTTCTCAATTGGATATGTTTAAACTAGATAGAGAACTAAGACTTAGTTACTAGTCTTATACCTTGTCAGTTGCAGGGCCGTATCCAGATATATGTTCTCTAGTTCTATAGTTCTCTATCTCATTCCAATTCCCGTCTGGGCGACGGTACACAAATAACTTGACATTGACTCCATGATGTTCTTGATGCTTTATTGATATTAATTATGATTCATCTATAACGCTGTGCACTGTGGATGGTGATGGAAAGTGGAACGCAGCGTCCTCGGCCTCGTGGCAAGCTCTGCGGGGGCAAGACAGACGTCTGTCTGCCCCGCTGGCTGAATCGCAAGTGGAAGTCGGGAAGGCCGCGTGGGTTAGCGGCGCCGGCGTCCGTCAGGGGGCAGCTTAATTCTTGGCAGATGCCGAGCCCTGCCGAACGCCGCTGAAACCGGTAGCTTATCCCCACATTACCCCCGGCCTTGCCTTGATGAATGGCGGCGTGCGGAGTTGTTTGTCCTTCTATATAAAGTTCTTGGTTATGCCAATAATAGAAGATTAATGATAAAATCAAGTTGGCCGCTATATCCTCGGTTTGGATCACACATGAGAACGGACAATTCCAATAGATTCGCAGGTTTCAAGGCATTCAACTGAAAATAACAAAAGTTATTCAAATTGATAAAACGAAATAGGCCGCCATAGCCTCGTTTTCAGTCTCACGTGAAAAAGAACAATGCTAAAAGACTCGCAGAGCCCGAAAACTTATATATGCCAGGTTTCAAGGGAATTCTGGAAATAAAAATTGAGTTGAAAAAAAAATTAGGTCACCAGGTGGCGGCCATTTTGATTGAAAAAAGCTGAAAATCTAATCATGTCATCTCCATACTCATGGGTAAATTCACGTAGAAATTGGAGAGATCCAATAATTATTTTTCAAGATCGCGTTTACAAGATTTTTTGAATCTTTGACCTTTGATCTTGGGTAAAAAAATTGCCGGGGGGGGGGGGGTTGAATGTTTGTATGAATTATGAATTCAATCTGTCACACCATGTTGGTATAGTAGCCGAAAGGTTGCGTGAGGCGGCGGCGTCGGCGCATGAAGGAGACAACAATCAAGACCAACGGGCCGTGGGTGAAAAACAGGCGCCACCCTAACGACGATGAAATAGCCTTATATAAAAAGCCAAATAGTCCGAGCTAGGGCTTTATATAAAAATGACCTAACCTTGTTTTTTACATATACAATGTTTTTTTGATGTTTCAAAAAGCAAGGAACAAGTGTAATACCTCATTTTCATGTGATTTTGACTGGATAATCCATTTCTGAAATTATTTTGATTATTCAAGGTTATCTTCAAAGTCAAAAGGTCAATTTCAAGGTCAAGTAAGAAAAAATATGGATTGCCCAGGAAAAATCATATGGAAATGATGTACCGTATTACACTTGTTCCTAGCTTCATTTCCTGAAAAATCATATTTGACCTTGTGATTGACCTTTGACCTTGAGGGCGGGGGCCCTAGGGTAGTGGTTAGCACTGCTGCCTTTCACGCCAGAGTTCGGGGTTCGGTTCCCGGTCTCGGCAGTTTGAAAGAAACAAAAAATGTTTCTTCCCCATCCACGTGTGAAAGTCAGTATTGTGGGGAGCCTCCGTGACCGAGAGGTAGCGTGCTCGGCCTCAGACCGCCAAGGCTCGAATTTCAAATCCTGTGTCTGGAGGACAGTGTCATCTCAATCATCTCACCATCCTCAGGAGGCTCTCCTGGCCCAGTTTAGCCTATATGTGCACAAAGGTGGCCTGACCCGATTCATTTCATTTCATTTTCCTTTGACCTTGAATCTACAAAATTGCTCAAATTTTTCAAGCTGGCACTCATCGGATTTGAATTCAGCACAAAAAATTTATAAGAAACATCAAAAAAACATTGTATATGTCGCAAAACAAGGTAATTAGGTCATCTCTGGCTCGGACTATAAGTGGACTTTTCCTGCTACATTTATTCTGTTGTGCACATTTCCATTCGTTCATGCATAGTTTTTTCTGGTTGTGTTTTTTCCATTTGTTGGTGCTTACATTTCTTTGTATCAGTCTAATTTACGTTTTCTATGTGCTATTTTTTATAAAAAAAATTGGTGCAAACTTTTTTCGGTCGCTGCTAGCTTTCAGTTTGTCTATGCATAGAATTATTTGCTTGGTGCCGTTTTTCATTCGTCGTGCTGTTTTACATTCTGTTCGGCATGCTAGCGACATCTGGTGCCGATATTGTAAGTTGCGTTATGTGCTTGTATAGAACTTTTACTCCACCTAGTGATTATAACGATAGGGAAATTTGTCTCTGGAAGAAATAATGATGTATCCCCGTGTGTTTTATAGTATACATTTTCGTGAATAGAAGTCCGAGGCAGGTTAAACCTGAGCCCACGTTGAACCACCCCTTAATAATTTGATTTTTTTTGTACCAAATGCAAGCAGGACTTATGAACATTTAGGTACTATCTATGATGTTAGAAGCTTTCACAATTTTTTTCGAATGTCATGCTGTGAAATATGCAAATAAAGAGTTTTAAGGCTGTAAAAGTAGCGTTCCGCTAATTTATTTATTTTTTCAAATTTGTCTAAATTTGAATATATTTTCTAATATCATTATAGTATAACTAAAATGTATCTATATGAGATGCCTTGACAGCTCATTTTGTTTATAAACAGTTGCAGATACCTGTTGAAAATTTCATTAATTTATGTTTTTTTTCATTCGGGGTACATTGAACCATGTTCTAATTACTTCCGGTAGGCCTATCAGGCATTGTATAAATATCAATTCGTTAATTTATAACATTAATTTAAAAGGTTATTTAATTCACTTTTACACAAAATATTTTAAAAAACAGAGTGGGAAGTAATGACAAGGGAATATTATATTGCATTTTGAAAACACCTAATAAATTCGCTTAAATCACATTTTGCATTGTTTCTATGCCGGAATAATTAAAGACACATAGCACAATGATATATGCGGGCTTGTGGAGCATCACAGGATGTGAACTACTACACATCACTGCTTGGCTGGCATCATGAGCATTCCCCTCTGCTATACACTGCTCAAGATGCCCTGGTATCAGTCTCTACAGCAGACAAATGTGCCAATGCTGACAAAGTGTACAGCAAAGGAATAGGCTTGGACGGCAATGAAAATATCAGTGTTCGGGGTCATAACGTTGAGGTAAAGTGTGAGCTACTCTTCCTACGTGTGACCTATGTGATCAAGGATCAAAATGAGATGAAAGAACACCTCAAACACGAGTTTGGAAACAAATCACCATCTCTTTTTGATAAAGGTGTCATGGGCAAAAACACAAAGAGCACATGTTATTGCTGATGCATTGAAGTCAAATGTCACTCCATTGTTTGTGCCTCTTCAAAGCCATACTACTTCATAGATGGTGGACAGTTGTTATACCGTATCAAGTGGTCTACAGGTATGATCAAGTATGTGATATGTATGTAAGACATGTCTTAGACAATTTTGGAACTGAGGTTACAGTGATATTTGATGGATACAGGGAACCCATGTCAACCAAAGTATCTGAGCAGCAGTCCCAAAGTTCTGTTGAATTACTATAGACCTAGATTCAAAACAATATCATTAGACTTGACTGGTAGTCGACAGCTGTCAAAACCATGCACGGCTGTCATCACGTTTTGATTTGTTTGCTGTAATCAAGACAGCGTCTGTTTGACAGCTCTGATTAATCCGAGAGGTCAAACTGAAAAATAGCATATTTATATATAAATGAAACGAGTTGTAAGCATTGACCCAGTGTTGGGCCAGCGTCCTGTTCATAATGCGAACAAATAGCGTTGACCCGGCATTGAACCAGCGCTGTGGTCCTATTTGCAGGACATTGGCGACGGGTCAAAGTACAGGTAGCATAGCGGGTCTTTTGCACCATCGTTGGTGCGACGCTGGGCCAGCATCTGGAGATGGTGGACCAGCGTTGTACCAACACGGGACACCGAAGCATTGATGTGGGCTGTATTCAGATGGTACAATAATTGGGCCAACACTGTGTCTTGCTTGTTGTAGTTGGCGCGATGCCGGTCAAGCATCCTGAGGTGGTGGACCGGCATCGTGCCAACGCCTGGTTCAGATGGTAATGTGACATTTACTGATGAGAGGTGAAAGAGGGTATAAAGCCACTAGATGTGGGTGGGATACTTCTCTTTCACTTCTCACCTATCACAGTGATTATGACTTGGCTTAAGAGCGGTAACTGGTTACTGAGTCCTGGCTAGTTACCGCTTTTTGCCTGGTGATAGTGGAGACTCTCTCTGAGCGATGGTTGGCTTTGTGGATGACCATGTGTGTGGACGCAAGCCACTGATTCGCTCAGAGAGAGTCAACAAATTCTTGCAGCTTATAATGTGAGGCTCAGGGATTTGGAGGCACTGCTTCAGTCAAACCCCAGTTGAGTGGGTCATTTCTTTTCTTTTGTACATATTGTAAAACAGCTGTCTGTATCTGTGTCTTAAATAAACGTGTATCCAGCTTCAAGTGTTGTGGACTCTTGACTTGCGTCTCTGCATAACTCCGAAAGTCATTGTGAGTCCCCATGACTTTTAACAACAGCTAATAATATATGTAACTAAAACTTTACGTATAGAAACGTAGCCTACAGGCCTATTATAATAATATAAAAATAACGTTCAAGCACTCAAACACCCCTCGGCTGATGCAGTGATACTAAATGTCCACAAATCTGACACAGCTGCTTCCAATACGTTATGCCAAGAACTTTATATAGCCTACAAAGACAGTCAACTTCGAAGGACAGGCAAGCCTAAGCTAATTTACGCTTGGTTTTTAATTGAGGCTCATCTGACCACTGATTTAATCAAATCCCGCGCCACTCAGGGCCGTATCCATACTAAGACAAATGGGGGGTTACAGGTTGACCATCCGGTGATTGAGGGGTCTGGGGGCATGCCTCCCAGAAATTTTTTAAAAAATGAGGCATTTTTGAGATATTTAGGGGGGGGGTTACAGACACCCAAACCCCCCCCCCCCCTGGATACGGCCCTGCAACTGACAAGGTATAAGACTAGTAAGTAAGTCTTAGTTCTCTATCTCATTCCAATTTCCGTCTGGGCGACGGTACACAAATAACTTGACATTGACTCCATGATGTTCTTGATGCTTTATTGATATTAATTATGATTCATCTATAACGCTGTGCACTGTGGATGGTGATGGAAAGTGGAACGCAGCGTCCTCGGCCTCGTGGCAAGCTCTGCGGGGGCAAGACAGACGTCTGTCTGCCCCGCTGGCTGAATCGCAAGTGGAAGTCGGGAAGGCCGCGTGGGTTAGCGGCGCCGGCGTCCGTCAGGGGGCAGCTTAATTCTTGGCAGATGCCGAGCCCTGCCGAACGCCGCTGAAACCGGTAGCTTATCCTCACATTACCCCCGGCCTTGCCTTGATGAATGGCGGCGTGCGGAGTTGTTTGTCCTTCTATATAAAGTTCTTGGTTATGCCAATAATAGAAGATTAATGATAAAATCAAGTTGGCCGCTATATCCTCGGTTTGGATCACACATGAGAACGGACAATTCCAATAGATTCGCAGGTTTCAAGGCATTCAACTGAAAATAACAAAAGTTATTCAAATTGATAAAACGAAATAGGCCGCCATAGCCTCGTTTTCAGTCTCACGTGAAAAAGAACAATGCTAAAAGACTCGCAGAACCCGAAAACTTATATATGCCAGGTTTCAAGGGAATTCTGGAAATAAAAATTGAGTTGAAAAAAAAATTAGGTCACCAGGTGGCGGCCATTTTGATTGAAAAAAGCTGAAAATCTAATCATGTCATCTCCATACTCATGGGTAAATTCACGTAAAAATTGGAGAGATCCAATAATTATTTTTCAAGATCGCGTTTACAAGATTTTTTGAATCTTTGACCTTTGATCTTGGGTAAAAAAATTGCCGGGGGGGGGGGGTTGAATGTTTGTATGAATTATGAATTCAATCTGTCACACCATGTTGGTATAGTAGCCGAAAGGTTGCGTGAGGCGGCGGCGTCGGCGCACGAAGGAGACAACAATCAAGACCAACGGGCCGTGGGTGAAAAACAGGCGCCACCCTAACGACGATGAAATAGCCTTATATAAAAGGCCAAATAGTCCGAGCTAGGGCTTTATATAAAAATGACCTAACCTTGTTTTTTACATATACAATGTTTTTTTGATGTTTCAAAAAGCAAGGAACAAGTGTAATACCTCATTTTCATGAGATTTTGACTGGATAATCCATTTCTGAAATTATTTTGATTATTCAAGGTTATCTTCAAAGTCAAAAGGTCAATTTCAAGGTCAAGTAAGAAAAAATATGGATTGCCCAGGAAAAATCATATGGAAATGAGTATTACACTTGTTCCTAGCTTCATTTCCTGAAAAATCATATTTGACCTTGTGATTGACCTTTGACCTTGAGGGCGGGGGCCCTAGGGTAGTGGTTAGCACTGCTGCCTTTCACGCCAGAGTTCGGGGTTCGGTTCCCGGTCTCGGCAGTTTGAAAGAAACAAAAAATGTTTCTTCCCCATCCACGTGTGAAAGTCAGTATTGTGGGGAGCCTCCGTGACCGAGAGGTAGCGTGCTCGGCCTCAGACCGCCAAGGCTCGAATTTCAAATCCTGTGTCTGGAGGACAGTGTCATCTCAATCATCTCACCATCCTCAGGAGGCTCTCCTGGCCCAGTTTAGCCTATATGTGCACAAAGGTGGCCTGACCCGATTCATTTCATTTCATTTTCCTTTGACCTTGAATCTACAAAATTGCTCAAATTTTTCAAGCTGGCACTCATCGGATTTGAATTCAGCACAAAAAATCTATAAGAAACATCAAAAAAACATTGTATATGTCGCAAAACAAGGTAATTAGGTCATCTCTGGCTCGGACTATAAGTGGACTTTTCCTGCTACATTTATTCTGTTGTGCACATTTCCATTCGTTCATGCATAGTTTTTTCTGGTTGTGTTTTTTCCATTTGTTGGTGCTTACATTTCTTTGTATCTGTCTAATTTACGTTTTCTATGTGCTATTTTTTATAAAAAAATTTGGTGCAAACTTTTTTCGGTCGCTGCTAGCTTTCAGTTTGTCTATGCATAGAATTATTTGCTTGGTGCCGTTTTTCATTCGTCGTGCTGTTTTACATTCTGTTCGGCATGCTAGCGACATCTGGTGCCGATATTGTAAGTTGCGTTATGTGCTTGTATAGAACTTTTACTCCACCTAGTGATTATAACGATAGGGAAATTTGTCTCTGGAAGAAATAATGATGTATCCCCGTGTGTTTTATAGTATACATTTTCGTGAATAGAAGTCCGAGGCAGGTTAAACCTGAGCCCACGTTGAACCACCCCTTAATAATTTGATTTTTTTTGTACCAAATGCAAGCAGGACTTATGAACATTTAGGTACTATCTATGATGTTAGAAGCTTTCACAATTTTTTTCGAATGTCATGCTGTGAAATATGCAAATAAAGAGTTTTAAGGCTGTAAAAGTAGCGTTCCGTTAATTTATTTATTTTTTCAAATTTGTCTAAATTTGAATATATTTTCTAATATCATTATAGTATAACTAAAATGTATCTATATGAGATGCCTTGACAGCTCATTTTGTTTATAAACAGTTGCAGATACCTGTTGAAAATTTCATTAATTTATGTTTTTTTCCATTCGGGGTACATTGAACCATGTTCTAATTACTTCCGGTAGGCCTATCAGGCATTGTATAAATATCAATTCGTTAATTTATAACATTAATTTAAAAGGTTATTTAATTCACTTTTACACAAAATATTTTAAAAAACAGAGTGGGAAGTAATGACAAGGGAATATTATATTGCATTTTGAAAACAGCTAATAAATTAGCTTAAATCACATTTTGCATTGTTTCTATGCCGGAATAATTAAAGACACATAATCAATCTCCGCTGAACCATTTACATACTTTGTAAGGTATTTCACACCTTGATTACATATAGCAAACTATATGAGGCAAGGGGTGGAGTAAGCAAATTATACAATTTGTTTTGAAAAAATATTCATATCCAATATTTATTTTGATGGATCGATGTACCCCCTTGGGTGGTTCAATGTACCCGACCGCGGGGCACATTGAACCACCATATGCAAAAACTTTAGAGACGAAATTCATAAATGTTTTTTTATTCAACCAGGTTATGAATATTTGATATTTAGGTCAATATGACTGGGCATTACAAGACACACTTGTTTTTTGCATGTACCATGCTAACCACATTTTACAGGTAAAGAAAAAGTGGTTCAACGTGCCCCGGTCTCCCCTAGCTTGTTCCCATGACTCTGGTATGCATATTACATGATTTATATGGATGAATACTGAGACACATTTAACATAGGCTATATCTCATTTATAGATCTATCTATTCATCTAATTAATTATTAACAGAATTTACAGACGGGGGGGGGGAGAGGAAGGTGTCGCCCAATTTTGGAAGAATTTATCGTCCGATACATGGTCGTTTTTTGTTTTTGGGACCGTGAACGGGGGGGCGGCTGCGCCCCCCCCCCCCCTCTGGATCCGGCACCGCTGAAGAACAACGTCGATAATAATAATAAACGAAATGAAATAGATTTTGTAAGTTATTGATGTGCCAAGTTTAACTATGACATGTTCATGGAAGAAAAAGTAAGTAGGCCAGTTTTACCCTTTAAGCGCTGAAATTTGTATATAAACCAAAGGTGTTTTTTCTCAATTTAAAATCACCATCAAAATCTTAACTCTCAACACCTGATCAAGTCATAAACAACCAACTATTGAGCTAAAGGGTGAGTTATGCCATACCCCATGAATTCTATCGGCTGCCTGCCCCCATGTAGCCTAAAATTTGCTGGTAATATTTAATGTAGGCCCCCTTATATTTCACCCAAGGTAATGCAGCAGTCAGTGTAGGCCTATTCCCCGACCCACCCCAACGCTGGTGCAATGCCGGTCAATCGTCTACGACGCTGGGCCAACACTAATCTATCACCGGGTCTGTTGTATACTTTGTGCAAACACTTTGTGGCATTCAACCAATGCTGTTCCAATGTTGACCCACAGTCGTCGACGCTGGCCCGTCATTGAAACAGCATTGGGTGATTGTACCGTGTTTTCTGACTGCTGCATTATGCTGGTGACGCTTTACCATCCCGGTGCCAGAGACACCAGATAACACGATACTTTGGCCCAATGCTGATGTAATGCTGCGCCACCGTTTGCGACGCTGGGCGCACATTATTCCAACCAAAACCCTTCAAGCTCTTAACCACAAATATAATCGTGATTAATTTTTTTTTCTGAACACTTGTTAAAGACAAAAGTAGGCCTACTTAGCCTAAGGACCTGAAACGTTATATTGCACATGTTCATAAGGACTGGTGTACAGAAATGTGAACCGTATCCCACACACAGCACCACTCTTTCCCCTAGAAAATAGGACACAAACTCAGGCAAACTTAATAGAAAACTAAAGATGTCAAATATCATCAGTGATTACGTCGCCACGCCGTAGATGGGATATATAGACCAGACTGTACGTTGCAATCCTATCAATATATATGATTAATATCACTATTTTTCTTCACTTAGTAGTGAAGAATTGATAATTGTTTAAATACTTCCAACCAGTAGTTTTCATCTTGTATGGGTGTAGAACTAACGTTACAGGAAGATTTGTTATTGAAATAAATATTGCATTAATACACAGAGCACTGGGTAGGTTGTCCACACGGCTGGCAGTGTACATTAACTCATGCATGCATTGATGATACTTCAGCAAAGACGTGCTACTCTCCCGATGTTGGATTATTGCCGGTTCAGCTTTGTAGATGGAGGACCAACATTAATACAGCAATGCGTCGATGTCCCGTGATTGATGGGAAAGACGCACGTAAAATCTCGAAACATATCGTTACATGCGCGGTGATTTGACAGTGACCTGTAGGACATGTAGGAGGGTATTGTCGACCAGTCACAGTGAGATATGCTGGCCTCCAAAAAGATTGACAGCTCAACCAGCAGAGACGTTACACCAAGGCTATTCTGTTTTATTATATTTTCTCGCTTCCTGGCGCTAAACAGTCTTTAGTTAGCAACTCACATTCTTTACCGACATCAAGCTATAAGGTCCAGGTCTGTAGGCCCCTATATTATTGATAAATAACTATTTTTATGGGTGGTGGGTAGCAAATCGCATCAATTGACCAAAGTATTAAATCTATATACATTTGTAAATGTACATAATATAACTAAATATAACTTTGTAAATACATGTACATTAATATTAAATATCATTTTTTAATTTATATTTGATATCATTATTATTATTGAAATACTCACTCGGTGGCGCCTAAGTCCTTCATCTAAACAAAATAACATCTACTTATAATATCGAAAAAACAAATGAAAAGGTGCTGAACAAAATAAATGAGCAGGGAAAGTCCACTTTACATGACTCAATAACTAGCTTACTCAGTACGACATGTTAACTGATTCCATATACGTAGGCCTATATATGTTAAAACAGGTCAGTCGTTTCGCTTCACTGATTCATAATATCTACTTCTGACGGACCCACTCCTTCGAACGTTGATCATGCTGCGCATGAGGGTGAACCTACAACCTATGCTGAATTGTGATGATCTAATTACTTTAATAAAGCACTCCCGTAGCAGTGGCGGATCCAGGGGGGAGGCTATGTTTCGCCAAATACACATACTTTAAACCCCCCGCCCCAGATTTGTCCTAAAATAAATAGGGCAAAACATTATTGGAGCAGGCCACCAAACAAACCCTTCTTCAGATCCTGGATCCATCCGCCCCTTCATAGTATACGTGGCAGGCCCTACTCTTCAAACAATACTTGATGGATATGGCACAAAAAATTATATACTTGGCAGCTGTGAAAAATACCAAATATGTTTGATATTTTTCATAGGGGTTTACACGTATCTTATCGCTACGAGTCACATGTATTTGTGGGAAGCTGTCGGGTTGGTAGCCATGTGGAGCAGTCAGCATCAGTTCCAGGTGGCCCATGAATACAGGAACTACAGGTACTTGTACTAGTCCACATACTAACCTAATGCAACACCAAAATTGGCAAAAAGAAAATCTAAAGTAGCAAGAAGAAATAAATATATATATCAACGAATGGAATAAAACAAACACGCAAAAAATCCATAAAATTCCTGATAAAAAGAACATTAAGAAGGGAATTCTGCTGAAATGGCGTTTGAATAGGGTTGCTCGTAGTCTATAAGTTCCTGGAAATTCATCTTCATAATAATCGCATTAATTTAATGACAAATATTACTAGGCCTATATAAAATAGATTTAATTAACAACTGTGCATACATGCAATATAATGCTATTATTAAGAATAATGTTACACAATCCGAAATTATGAAATGATTGAAATAACAATTAAATTCTTAAAGTAATTGAAAGAATATCATATTCAATGCTTCTTCATACTTTGTAATTCTATGTGTGTACTTGCATAGACATGTATAAGTATGTATATATATCTCTACGTTATAGTAAAAAATCGCTGTATGTTTGTTTGTAAATATGTGAACTCTGATTACAAAAGACATCACAAAAAGACACATCAGTACAAATAGAAATAACACAACATATTGAGAACAAACAATAAAAAAGGTACCATATACTTATCTAAATTATTAAAACGACAGTAACGCTAAATAATTCCTACTATTGCACCTGTCCATGGAATCAGGATGATTGCTCAGTTCATAAATTAATAACAATAGAAGGATCAGGCCAGATAAAATCATATGTGCAAAATATGTTTCAGATATAGCTTGACACCTCTGCTAATTCATTGAACGTGGTCATAATACGATATCATTGGCAAAGTTTGCAGCGTCATTTTATAGTATGATTGATTGCGCAAGTCGGGCAAGGTAAGATTATTCAAACAACAAAAGTTAGACAGCAAAATCGCATATATAAAACAGATCTGCAAGATCAAAATACAATCTCATCAAATCCCTCCACCACTACAACATCGAAAAAGTAAATCATCAGGTGAAATAAAGTTATAACAACCATGACAACATACAAAGTGTATGTCCAATGTAGTGTCATTAATACTTTGTTCTACTTCATGAATTTATGATCAGTATGATAAAAACAGGTCATTGTCT
Source organism: Flabesymbios commensalis (assembly GCA_964017125.1). Classification (NCBI taxonomy): domain Eukaryota; kingdom Metazoa; phylum Annelida; class Polychaeta; order Terebellida; family Flabelligeridae; genus Flabesymbios; species Flabesymbios commensalis. The sequence goes on along the minus strand of OZ024907.1, from coordinate 58,348,004 downwards.
GAGAATAGGGTTGTTCATCACTAAGCCAGCCTCCTGCGTTTGTTGGGTTGATACATATCACAGGTATATTCTTTCAATACACTAAGAATCTTGTTAAATGATAATCACTCTTAAAACACACATTTTAAAATGAAAATAACTTCAATCTTGTAACTTTACAGTATTTCATATCAATTCCGTTCTTCATACTAAGAGGAGTCCTCGTCCTCATTTTCAGCTGGCTCAGTCAGTTTGAATACTGTAGGTTGGTATGGTTCATCTTCATTCCTAACTTGAGAAGGAACTGCTTTATGCGGAGGAGGGATAACTCTCCTCTCGCCCTTCTGTTTCTCTTTAAAATCCTCATCTTTAATCAAATCCTTGTGAACTGGGTCTCTCGTGGGATGTAATTTGTAAATAAATGTCTCCCAGTCGATGTTTTCTATTCCAATATTTTGTATTGCTTGTACTTGAGTGTGTAGATAGTCTACCATGTCAACTGGACGTTCTAGCATTAACGAGGCGATCAAACTTTCAAACATTTCCGGCACACGGTGTTCTTGTAGATACCTTCTATAGTTAGCTTGTTGTGAGATTGGGCCTAGTTGTGGCTTCGTCTCTTCTTCTAAAAGTGAATCATCCGTCGGTGATGCCATGCTAGGTAATATTCTCAGTCATTAAATTCTTATTAGTGGTAGCCTGCGTTCACGATGTCTAAAAGAAAGTAGAATTTGTTATTTGGAATGAAAAACACAGTAAATACACAACTTAATGAAATAATATCACTAATGAGACAATAGTGTCTAATACGAGTAGGCCTACTTGATTAAAATAAATTAAATTTAAAAGTATTATTTTTCAATCGTTTCTCAGATCTACGTCATTTCGGTCACATTTAGAAGAAAAATGCTTTCATACACAGTTCTCTGTCGATATGCAAACACACTAAACTAAAATATAAGTAGGCCTAGTAAACACTGCAGCTATTACCTATTGAAACGTACTCCGCATTATTCAAATAAAACAAGCCAAGCAATTGCAATGTGAGCAACATATATATGTATGAAAGTAGGGTAATAAATTATCTACCAGAGCAAACCAGAGCAGAGTATACTGGGATACATATATTTAGTACTCTTTGTAATTTGCGGCGTAATTGCAGACATGTCTTTCTAGTATCGTTGCCATTATGGGAAGCACGTAAATTGATATATTATTGCTTGGGTGTTCATTCTGACATTTCTTAATGATGGGAGTTACTATTGCCCCTTTCTATGGACGATCGACATCTGTCTTTATATTGAGGTTACAAACCTGCGTTAGGACTGGCATGATATATTCTTCAGACATTTTCAGCCTATGACCAGTGACTTTTTTACACTGAGGAGTTGTAAGCAATTTGTGAATAGTTGCGTCTGTGATGTGCTTCTGTGATGTGATAAAAATGTATTTCCTGGAGGTATGTTTTCTCTAATGCAGGTAAAAGTTCATGGTTTGGTAAAATTGTTTTAAAATTGATGCTGTCTTTATGTTGTTCAACAAAATTAATATGTGTGAAGTGATGTTTGTTCAAGACGTTTGTTTTCTTCGTCATCTGAGAATAATCCATTTTCGTAGCGAATAGGTATTATTAATGGAAGGAATTTCCCGTTTGTTGGACAGCTTGTCAAGGAACTTTATTTTCGTCAACCGCAGTGATTACTTTAGATCTAATCAGTATTTTGGTAATAGACCTACAGTTAGGCGTAGGCCCATGTCTCTATTCATCCAGCCAGACTGGGATGTCCTAACACGTTTTTAAATCTTCGGTACATTATTGTTGATGACTTTTGTGAATGTAGTAAAACCGCTTCATCATACAACAAGGTGATAAAATACGACAGTAAGCCTAGGCCACGAGGCATGCATCAGGTCGCTCTTCATTTTTAACAAGTCGATATGTTTAAAGTTGTGATATTTGATTAATCTATGTAATTGGTCAATGGACACACACTGATTTTTTTTATATAAGTTTAACACGTCTTGGCTTGTTTAAATTTTAGAATTAATAGTTTTGTTCACTACATACATGGCATATACATGTATTACATTTATACATATTTATTACATTAAATCATGAAGTTATAGACTTATTTATAAAACTAATTGACGACAATAACGTTAGTTTGACAATTATATGTTTACAATAATTTTTTTTCATTATATTAATGAAAAAAAAATTATATTTTCACATTTATGTGTATTTTTTAAGGTTATATATAATACCACTATCACTGAAAATATATCTCAATGCTAAGGTTGCACATGATTTGTATTAAAAAGTATACTTAAGGCAACATGGATGGAATAATAACATGAATAAATTCGTGTTATAACATGTCACAATTAAATATGGTGATATTTCTAGCTAGTTTAGGTAAAGGATTCATTGATATGTTGGAGAGTGATTTACGTGAGAATAACCAGGACACAAGTCAACATTGCACAGTAGATGATGTTGGCAATAGGAATTAACATTTAAAACTTCATGGTAGACGATGATGTTCCGGGGTATGGCTAAAGTATTCTATACACATAACAATAAAAATAGAGGCCTATTGATCAATCATTCAATCCTATCAGTCACCTGGACTCGCGAGATAAACAAATTTACAAAACTAGCATGTTGTTATCCATGTTGCATATAATATAAGTGTAGGCAAATTTTCAAATTTTTTAGCAATCCTTAACGATTATGATAATTATGTTTCAAATGCAATTTCAATGCAAATAATTATTATGTATTTATTTGAAAATACCATTCCTTCACTATTTTTGACATTTTTATAATATAAATTACAATTATGGTGTTTAACCCTTTTAGCGAGGGTTCCGAGATATCTCGGAAAAAAAAGATATCTCGGGGCACAGTGTTTTGTCTGTAAAATCACTGTGGTCCAGCAATCATGGGGGTAACATTCATTTTGCTGATAAAAGTTTGTTTCTTTTTTGATTGTGCATGGATAACACCCCATAATAAAAGTTCAAAATGGCCGCCATAAAATCAATAGAATTAGCATAACTTTCTCAATAGTTGAGATAGAGACTTGATTTTTTTTATCAAACCATAAATTTTAGTTATCTAAGAATACAATAAAACAAACCATACCTTCCTGTGGCATCATCATGATGCTTATTTGCTATTACTTAGATGACACCTATCACAGCAGTACGGATGGCATATTTGCACACCTAATCATTACACATTTAGTACACCCATAAACTGATAAACCTGACATTTTACATGACCTTGATATAACCTTGACGTTTATTTTGAGATGTATCCATGCAGTAAAGCACAATATCAACCCATGTCAACCTTGTACATACCCAATTAGCCTATGTATCAATCTTTTACGCTGGAAGGCCAAGCTGATGCTACACACAGCGGTGCAGCTGCATAATTGTAATTTTGCTTGTTCAATTGAGCTTTGAGGAAGAGGGTGTTATAGGGGAAAACATGGGGGTATTACCCCTCCCAATATCAGCACTGTGCTACATTACCTAAAAATGTGTGCTGAAATGATACCCGCCCAAGAATGTGTCACTATCAGTCCATTATAATAGATGACTGCACCACTAAACAGCTTGAAATTGATAAAAAGTGGGTATTTTCCATATTTTTTGCGAGTTTGACATTGAAATGACCTTGATGTGACCTTGGTGTTATGCACCAGTAAAGCACATCTCTATCTCGTGTTATTATTTTCTCATAAGCCCAGCTGTGATAAGCAAGTGTGCTCAGGAGTTCAGCATTAAAAGGGTTAAAAAGAACCAATATTTAGGTGTAGGCCTACTGTGTATACAAAAAGAAAGATCCAATAATTAGGTGTTTTTAAATGTAGGTCACTTTATATAGGCCTATAGACTGATTTTATACTTCTAGTCTAGATGTTCGCAAAAAATATAGAATATAGTTTACATTTTATGCGATTTGGAATGGAAGGTCTGTTGGGTCCAAAAACAAAGAGAATTTGTGCTACCTGTAGGCTATAGGCCTGTCAAGCGAAATCATATCCCGTGGAAATCAGTTCCGCCGACCGGAACTAGGTTCCATCCACAGGTGTGCTGCTGGGAAATTAGATCCTCTTGATTTGAGAAATTAGATCCCTCATAAAATCGCTCGTGATCACCATGCCAACGTTCCATTTTAAATTTTAAATACAATGCCGGTTCTTTGAAGTTTGATAACATCATTTCATGAAGCCAGAATTAGCAGCTAGTCTACAACTTGAATTCGCTCATGGTAATAGGATCTACAGTCTGTTTCACCAGAACCTGGGAGTAGCCTTTTTCTAATTTGCTCGGTCGTTCTTTAAAATTTGTTAACAAAAATTTTCTCGGATCATTTTTTCATGTTCCCCTAACATCCCTGAAAATTTGGTGCATTTGTGTTGTGTATTTTGGAAGTTAGACCATTTGGCATCTAATAGGATTCTTGTTTCACGGCAATGGTGTTAAAGAGAGCTGTCATTTTGAAAAATTATTACATGCCAAATGGTCTAACTTCGCTAATACACAAAATAATTCTACCAAATTTCAGGGATGTTGGGGGAAGGTGAAACAATAATCTGAGAAAAAATTTGTTAAAAAATTTCAAAGAGCGACTGAGCAAATTGGAAAAAGGCTACTCCCAGGTCCTGGTGAAACAGACTGTAGGCCTATCGGCTCTGGTCAGAATACAGATATCCGATATATTAGCTAGAGCACAGTATTGTGTAGGTATATTAGTTGGTATTTAAATTCACGAAAATGAACGAAATAAATTAATATACAAATTTTGTTTTGTATCTATTTTCTGGAGAAAACAATGACTGAGCAGTGAAGGGGGATAGGCCTATGATTTCCCGATGATGGGATATGATTTTGCAAGGCCAATGGGGATATGATTTCCCAATAGAAAACACATTTGATTTTACTATGGGATATGATATTTTGCTTGACGAACTTCCTGTGAACGGAACTGATTACCTGATGGGGTATGATTTTGCTCTTTACTAGACTCTATAGAATATGATTTCGCTTGGCGAACTTCCTGTGAACGCAACTGATTTCCCAATGGGATATGATTTAGCTCTTTAGACCTACTAGGCCCATAGGATATGATTTCGCTTGGCGAACTTCCTGTTAACGGAACTGATTTCCCGATGGGATAGGCCTATGATTTTGATTTACAGGCCCACGTAGTACACTAAAAGACGCATGCCACCACATACCAACGCAAAGACGGGGTAGACGACATAGGAACCATATATTTGATAGTCTATCGAATTTAGTACATCCTACGGAGTGTATATACCAAATTTTGTGACAAAAAATAAAAATTATAACTTGCCTAATTCGGCATTTTAAAGTCCGTCAATGAGCGCTATGCGTTGCAATGTATTATCAATGGGCGGTAAGCATACCAGCGCATACCAACTAAAAGCTGTGTAGACGATATAGGAGCTATATATTTGATAGTCTATCGTAGGCTATTTAGTACATCATACAGAGTGTATAGGCCTATACCAATTTTTTGTAAATAAAATATTACCGGTAGTTATAACTTGCCTAATTCGGCATTTCAAAGTCCGTTAATAAGAGCTATACATTGCAATGTATTATATTCTGTGGAGGAGGATTTTCAATGTAGACTCACCACTGCATAATTTATGTTGTTATTTTGCTGCCCGATATATTGGGCATGGTGAAATATTCCCTTAAACTTTGGCAGCTAACAAAATTAAAGCAGCTCCTTGGGATGACATCAATTTTTGTTTTTAACTCCGTACTGAAGTAGTGTATCCCACGAATCATGTTTTTTTTATTTTTTTCAGAATTTTCATATTTTCACAAATATTTTTAATCAACATTTCTATGAAACCAGAAGTAACCCAAACAAACTATTTGTATACCTGAAGGACGATTGAATGTTTTCACAGAATTGGGCCACATGCTGATGGCATCGGCCCAGCGTTGGGTAGACAATCAGTGCTGCAGGTGTGTCCACTCGTGTCCTGACTATAAGATACCAATTAGCTTCGACTGCTCTGATCTTACCGTCTGATATGTGGGAATATCTGATGTAAAGTGCTGAATATTGCCGACTTGTTTTGTTTACATGGCAATATACGACTTGGAAATACAACTATTTCACTATTTTCAAAATTGACAACATTGAAAATGTCACATCCCAAAGGGTCCCTTTAATATAGGTACTCCGCTTATGTTGAACGCATTTAATTGTAAGCGCCATAGACAAAATGTAGTCAAGGACAAAGACGATGGTGTTGTGGACACGCTCAGTGTACTATTACATAGTCATGACTTTACCCTTAGGCACTCCAGGCCACATAGTCGAACTCTTTACTAGATTTTAAGATATTTTATTATGCCAGCTCTATATTGTATTTTAGTATAGGGCTATTTGTATTTCGATACTGCTATAATATGTTGTATATGTATGTTTTATCAATTATATAAATATATAACGTTAGATCAAAATCTAGCATCCATCTTATTACTGGACCAATTAAATCATATTAATTAAACAACTTAAATTTATGGGTGGGCTTCGTTATGTAGCTACCTGGGAGCTAATCACAGGTGTTGACATGACTTGAGTTGTTTGCCGCCGCTGAGCTGCCGACATTTCTCGAGCTCATCACTTTGAAGTCTCCACCCTGGATTGGGGGAGGGGCAGGCGTCGTACACTTGCCGCCTACGAACTGCTCACAACTCCATAGCCGGAGTCTGTTCTTTCGCAGACGAGTCGGTTAAAAAAAAAATTTTATTTTATTTATTTGACTGTAATTGATTTCACTTTCCAGTTGAAAACATACAATAAATGTTTCAAAATCATTACTATTAATTGAGTAATATCAAGAATATAGGCCTATATATTCTTGGTAATATGTTTATAACTTTGGTTGACGGGAGACAAACTCTACGAAGCCTGCCAATCATAATATATATAACATTGTACAAATTGACAAATTTAGCAGAATATAAAATTAAAAGTAAGAAATCTCTTTTTGTGGCTTTTATTGATTTCTCTAAGGCATATGACCGTATAAATAGAGATCTGCTCTGGTATAAATTACAGTTGCAAGGCTTAAATGGTCACATGTTGAATATTTTAAAAGCAATTTATAATGATGTTCGCTGTTGTGTTCGTATAAATGGTACAATTACCGATTGGTTTCAAGTGACATCTGGCCTGAAGCAAGGGTGTTTGTTATCTCCGCTTCTGTTTAATATGTATGTAAACGATTAAGTGCATGATTTAAAATCTTCTTTATGCTGATGACCTAGTCCTTCTCGCTGAATCAGAGGAAGGGTTACAAAGATTACTGGATGTGGTAAATACTTGGTGTAATACATGGGGTGACAAATCATATTCACATATAGATGCAGTACATAATAAAGCATGTCGTTTCTTTTTAGGTGTGGGTAAATACACCCCTCAAACATGAGTTGCATATGTTAACAGATATCAATGTTATTAGTACTGCCGGCGAGACTAAAGTAATACAGTTGGTTAAAAACAAAATGTTAAAGTTATGTGCTGAGCAGTGGTCTGAAGCAGTCAATAAAGTAGGTGCGCGGAGTGGTAATGGTAACAATAAATTACGAACATATTGTAAATTTAAGAACATTTTTCAGACTGAGTTTTACGTGGAAAATATCATGACTAGAAGTCACCGCTCAGCTCTAGTTTAGATGTGGTGTTGCTCCCATTCGCTTAGAAACTGGGCGCTATGAAAAATTACCTGTTAACGAACGTCGAACGCTTCTGTCCCTTTTGTTTGGACTGTATTGAAGAAGAGTGTCATGTTATTTTAGAGTGTCCTGTGTATTCTGACATGCGAGTGCCTTTATTGGAAGCAGTTTTCGCGATTGATCCGTCACTGTCCACCCGAAAATTAGACCTGTTGTCATTTATCCTTTCAAATGAAGTAATAGTAAAGTTGAGTGCCAAAACCTTGTGTCAAATACTACGTCACCGTTTTGATATGTTATATCTTTAAATATTATTATTACCCTTTTTTACCATACTCATGTTTTTTTTGTTTTTTTTTTTAGAAAACGTCAATGTCCCGCAAGCGCTAGACGTTGGGCCGATGTTGGTTTAGAGTGTTTGACCAACTTTGGCTTGATGTCTCGTTTTTAATGGGTACATTCTTGTTTTGTTTTATGTTTGTATTGGACTTGGCCCTTTTCTGTGTCCTTGTTGTGTCAGCATCTGTTGATGTTGGCGCAGCTTTGGTTTAGGATTGGGTCGATTTCTTACGCTCAAAATGAATTACTTTTATCCATCATTACTGTATTATTAATACTAATATCATTACTTCTAGCTAATTTAAAAAAACCAGGATGATTAAAATGTATTATTTTTAATTATTATTATCCTAATTATCAGAATATAGATGAAAAACCTGCAAACTCTGAAATCCGTCAGGTTTTTTGTCTTCTTGCCATGTATAACTTGTTATACATGTCATAACTTGTTTAGTTTTATTTATTTTAATTTTTTTTAAATTTTTTTTACCAGCATGCGTGCGTGTATGTCTGTGTAAGTGTTTAAGTTTGGTCTCTCATAACTCTTGGAGAGTGGCCTGGTTACTTTTAACTAAACTGTTTTTATTGTGAATGTATCAAATATTATTGTAACTAGGGTGAGACATAAATAAACAATTTGTCTTGCCTTGTCTTGTCTTGTCTATAACAGTATAATTTAAATCCAACTGTTCAGTAGGGAAGGGGACGTGGTGCAATGGCTGGAGCGCCTGACTGCCTCGCCAGTCATGCATAATTATAATAATAATAAACTTCTATAGCGCCTAAATCCTCTAAAGGAAGTTCATTCCAACAGAAAAGGTCCTGCACTCCTGCTGCCTACTGCGGTCCTGACCTGTGGAGCATTCAGCAGATCTAGATCACTGAAACGAAGTGTCCGTACCTTTTGCGATGGCGGAAGCATGTTTCGAATATATACTGGTTGTCCACTGGTCAAAGCCTGGTAGGTCAGGGAACACAATTTAAATTTGATCCTGTAACGAACAGGGAACCAGTGCAAAGATTTTGGAAGAGGAGTTATGTGACAAAAACGAGGAGACTTTGTTACAGCACCCAGACAGCACATCAAGCGCGCCTGCTACAAGGCCAATTGCTGGAACTAGGCATTGTTATTGGATCCATAGGTGTTGGCATACTTGTCATGGTTAATGAACAAAGCGGTGCTGTTATTGATCAATGCTTACAGTTAGGCCTACATGTTTAATAATTTATGTGTACATATTACATTATTATTATTGCTACAAATTGTTTTGTTCTGTTTATGTTTATTGATACCAAGAACTTTGAGTTTTTGTTGATACTTACATATCCGGCCACATACACTACATGATAATAGATATAGGCCGTAGGCCTATCATGAATAAGACGTCTGGTAGGCCTGGCCCTGGTGGGTGAATATACAATTTAAGGGGTCTTTCAATCTGTATTTTTGAAAAAAAATAAGTCTCTTCAAATTATATATACTAGGGTCAGGTATTGAGGGTAGGGTCTATGTGATACACATTTAAAATATCAGAGCTTAATCTCGAACAGATTTAAAAATATATATGTGTTTTTGTGAAGGACCGTAAAAATAAAATGTCAACTCAGCAACGAATTATATATATATATTTGATCATTTTCAAATTTTAAAGATCATAAATGGCTTTGTATGATAGTTTAGTGATATGTTAGTATTTATAACACTTTTTGAAATAAAAATTGCTAAGACAGAACAGTGATTTTATTGTGAAATTATATAGTTGCTGAGTTGACATTATCGTTTCTGAGTTGACAAAACACGATAATTGCACATAAAAGTCATGTTTCAAGCGCATCCACGAGATCTCTTAACACTTGAGCCCCATTTTCTAAAAAAAAATGGATTCATCATTATAAAGACAAAAAAGAAATGGGAACATAACAAGCCTAATTTGAAAATGTATTTCGAGGGCCATTGTACAATACATACATGCCAATATAATAAGGGTAAATTTGATTTAGAAATTTAGCTAAGTGTTATTTGTAGTTTTATTTATGTAAACAACTTCTAAAATACTCTCTCACTCTAATTCAATCAAAAGCAGCTTCTTTTTAACTGCATTTTACATTGACTGAGTCAAAATTTCAGTTTTACTGACAATAAGGGGGACAGAAAGCAGAATTCAGTAAACTCAGCAACGTTTTTGTTTTCAACTCAGAAACGTTTTTTCATTGTTGTAAAAATGTCTACATAAGCGAATACTCTCTCAATCTAATTTGATTAAAAACATATTTTTTAATTGCATTTTACATTAATAGAGTTACGTTTTTAGTCCTAATTACAGTAGTGAGACAGAAAGCTAAATTTGGTCAACTCAGCAACGTTTCTGAGTTGATCACTCAACTCAGAAACGTTGCTGAGTTGATCGAAATAATAATGTTGCTGAGTTGAATACGGACAACATAAAACGATCTCTAATGTATTTAAAATAGATGTATCATTGCCCACCGATGCGGTAGGGGGATGGCCATCATTATCAAGCACTTTGTTTAGTTTAACATGTTTTCAATTATTTTTTGCTAAATTATGAGCGTTTCTGAGTTGACACAGAAATTGAATACGTTTCAGGGGTGATTGTTTTGGTTGTAAAATAGCAGTTCAGATTGAATGTTTACAAATATTTCACCTACCACAAAATATTGGGACTTTGCAGCTCTCTCTGCATATATCAAAGTAATTACATGGTATCACACCACAATTTGAGGAGTTTAGATAACACTGGCGTTGCTGAGTTGACCGGTTTGCGTGAGACAACTAAAAAGCCTTAGTAAATGTATCCTTGGCAACTTTTTATATTGAGTTTATGTCTGTATATGAATAAATTCCGTTGAACATAACAATTGCGCTACAAAATAACTCGGGGTTAAGTTATTTCCGAGAGATCTTCCATGTTAAAACAGCCTATGTTTCAGGTGTCAGATATCGGGAGACATTGCATTTGTGTACAAATTCGTGTATTTTAGCACATTGCATGGGGATTAAAAAAATATTCGTCAGAGATATTAAATTATTTTTTTTTTCTCAGTTTATCGTATTGCCCATAGGACAATAATAAAAAAAATCGGACCCACACAATACATAAATTCGCTCAGAATAGCCAAAAGACACAAAATGACCCTTAAATTGTATATAGTTGCAGTCAACTTCCACCAGCGTTGGGTGTTTTTCGCCGATTTCTCAGTCAATTCTAAATCAATTTCCATGAAATTTAGCAAGATATCTTTTCAAGTATTCCGGCGCCTACCCTGAAAATTTCGTAAAATTTGAATGAGTATTTCAAAAGTTGGACCATTTGACATGTAGTGGAATTTCGTGATTGAGGCTGATAGCGTTTAATGGGTTTATAGAGGAGCGTCATAATTTGCAAAAACTACATGTCAAATGGTCTAACTTTTAAACTACATAATATTTTTTCTTAAAATTTTCAGGGAAGTTGCCGTTAGACTAGAAAATAATGCTTGCCAAATTTCATGGAAATCGGATAAAAATTGTGTGAGTAATTGGCGAAAAGCATGCAACGCAAAAGTGGCAGATTTAATGTGATTTTTACTATAGTCACCCTGGTACGTCGGTAAATGAATCTTGCCAATGAAGTAAGGTCCCATGGGGTATCACATGTATCTCATCTTAATCATGTTGGGGAATACCGATAACGTCAGGCCTAGTGGGCAGTCCGCACCTACAATTGTAGGCCTAACTTGTGAGGAGAACTAGTACATGTAGTAGGCCTAGAGTAGAGGGCGACGGACAGAGTTGGAAGGCCCGGGCAGCCTATTTTTAGGGCCAGCCATGGCCATACTATTGTATAGGCTACAATAATATTAAAAAATACAGACTCAGAGCTTTGATTTCTGAAAGTAATCTATCTCACGTAGAAGTCTACTTTCTTTTTGATCGGAGATCATGGCAACACATTCGTATATTATTGAATTAGAGTTTCGACTTACCTGAAACTGACAGTGACAGCTGTTTGTGTACATATAGCATACAGAGTCAGCCGCACATGTGCAGGTCTGAGGTTGTTGTCAGTAACAACAAACACTCACTCACTCACAAGGCTAAGGTATCACTACCCAAATAATCAAATTGGATTCACGGCCCCACCTAGACGGGGCACCTGTCTGGCACTTCGTTTCCAGACGGGGGGCTGGATGTTGTTTATAGACTCCAGAAATTCAAACAAAATGGCCGCAGTTTATACTGTTCATACCAGCTCGATTCGAATTTTCAATTGTTTATATTTTCCTGACGCGACCTTAAAAACTTATTAACGGTGGCGGCCATACACTTTTCAGCGTCACAAATTGATTGTAGCCTACACCACTATAGTTGCAGTCAACTTCCACCAGCGTTGGGTGTTTTTTGCCGATTTCTCACTCAATTCTTGATAAATTTACATGAAATTTTGCAAGCACTCTTTGCAACTATTCCGGCGCCTACTCAGAAAGTTTCGTGAAATTTGAGTCAGTATTTCAAAAGTTTGCCCATTTGACATGTAGTGGAATTTCGAGATTAAAGCTGAATGCAATTAATGGGTTTATAGAGGAGCGTCATAATTCAAAATTACTACATGTCAAATGGTCTAACTTTTGAACTACATAATATTTTTTCTTGAAATTTTCAGGGAAGTTGCCGTAAGGATAGAAAATAATGCTTGCCAAATTTCATGATAATCTGATGAAAATTGCGTGAGTAATTAGCGGAAAGCATGCAACGCAAAAGTGACAAATTTAAAGTGACTTTTACTATAGACAGTCAGATTCGGGTGTGCAGACATCACACTGGTGCCTCACCTGTTTTTTCAATAGGCAGCTTGTCAACCCGGGCCCGGGGTGGACCCTTTGACAATGTTGACTAGGCCCCACCATCCACGGCTCCCTTGTAATATCGATAATTTTATGGGATAAACAACAAGATGTACAGATACAGAGTTATAATTGCAGGTGGGTCTCTCAAATGCACAAAAACTATCTAATGTTGATATTTTGAGCTCCGATGGTCAAATTCACAGTGGAGGAGACGACACGATACCTAATCATCATGATCATATTAGGCCTACAACTTTCTTTAATAGCTAAAATAGTTAGGCCTACAAGATCGAGAACAGTATGCAATACAGAACTTTGCGAAGATACAGATTACAAAAATAAGTATTATTGTTACCAGTTTGACTTTATTAAAAGCTACCAAAATATTAAATAAAAATAACCTTTGGTGTCCCAGGTGGGCCGCGTAGCAAGATTGAGACTGGTTTGGTGCCAAAAAAGTAGTCTGAGCAGTAGACCTAGTGCCAACTTGGGAAGAAAAAAAGAGTGATAATCTCACTTTGAGAGTATTAAAATCGGGAGAATGGACGCCGCAGCCGGTCACAAAAGTGCCCAGAAGGAGGAAAGTCCGAAAGGGGGTGCCATCGGGGAGATTTTGAATTTTATCACAGCAAATGGTGGCCTCTGGTGACCAGTTGGTTATGTATTTCTATGATTTCTGGTATGAAAGAGTGATTGTCAAATTCATCGTGAGTAAAATCGGGAGAATCGTGAGAGGCCAGTTTTTGGTAAAAAAATCGGGAGACTCACGCTCAAATCGGGAAACTTGGCACTACTGTCTGAGTCCTGAACAGCGGGGGTGGTCCGCTAAGGGTTAATCCTTAAACATTACACAATTGAAAAAATATTGCGACTGACTGTAACAGTGGTCCGAGACGTGAAGTGGCCGGCCGCTTATTAAGGTGGTTCGGAACCGAGGTTTTGCTCTATTAGTTGGAAGGATCTCGCCCTCCACTACATTCTGGGTTAGAACGCAGCATGTATCTGAAGCGTAAGATACTCACATCGTCATAAATGGTTGAAATGACCGAAATATTTTTCGGGAAGTGTTTTAAAAATGCTCTCACACGATAAATAACTGAAGGAATGTTTCAAAATAAGCTGAGGGGCTTCATAGTAGGTCAGTAAGTTGGGTGAAGTCAATTAAAATGTATTTCGTGGGCGGTAATAGGGGTTAAATTGATCGCGTGTCACATATGACACTCAGTCTTACGGCTCAGATATGTATTGCTTGCTAACCCGTAACATGTGGAGGGTGAGATTTTGCTAACTATACTCTATATGTTCTACATTTTTGTAAACCACATTTTTCTCTTTCATGACGCTCAGATCGACTGCTATTTCGCCATCAGAAGTCTCATGTAAATTATTTGACACAAACACATTCCTGCACACAAGATATACTTCTAACATAACAAAGTTTGAAGCAAAAACAAAATAAAGATTTGTATAGGTTTTGTGGGGTTTTTTCAAAACAATATAGGTTACATTTTCAAATATAGATTTTAATAGGATTTGTAGGTAGGCTTATAGGTTTAACTTTGTAGCTTGCGTTAAGCAATATTATACTTCTACTACTACACTAAATTACACAGACATTAATCACAATAGATGCAAAAAGGAAATTGAAAAGGTAGGTAGGCTAGGTAGGGTGGGCAGGCAGGCAGGCAGGCAGGCAGGCAGGCAGGCAGGCAGGCAGGCAGGCAGGCAGGCAGGCAGGCAGGCAGACAGGCAGGCAGGCACTTGCACCTTTGTTGTCCCAGAAACAGAGCCTATGAGCATGTTATACCAGAACAACAATGTGCTACGTCGTCTTGATCAGTTTTTTTTAAAATCAAACTTTATACATATTAAAGGTGACTTAGCTTGTTGTTATTTTAAAAGCCAAAAATGTCACTTAGCAGACTATTGTCTTAACCCATCGATAAGATGATTATGAAAGTTCATAAATAATGCAAATGATAAAATGTATTTTATTTATGATAATATATACTTTAAATTCCTTATTATCTATAAGGGCTTATGGAGCAATTCCAAGCCTGCTAAATAGCCTTTTATATCTTCAGAGCACATATAATTGTCACCGTAGGCTTACCTGTATTTATAAAGGCATATTGTCAATAAATCAGTAGAAGTGAAAATCACTCCGATTTCTAGTATTCAGCTCCTCTCTGAAATTCTTATTCACTCCTTTCTTAAATGAAAGAAAGTCTTTAGCTGTTCTCAGAGACACTGGCAGCGCGTTTCATATTTTACCACCTGAGTATCTAAAATTCTTTTCCCCTGATGATTTTTGCCTGGGGTAATACAACCGATATAATGTTATTTCTGGTTGGTCATTGACCATGGGAATGTTAATTGAAATATTGAAGGGCATTTCCCTGGACAATTCTATGCATATTGTTCAGTTTAATTTGTTTGACCCTTTGATAGGCTGGGACCCAGTGCAACATTGTGAGCTCTTCTATGCCAATATGAGACCTGGGGGGGGGGGGGGGCGATAGTAAATTTTGAAAATTTTAATTTCACAGCCCTTTTCACATGGCAGGTCACATATTTTCCACTTAGAGTCTGGTCGAAGTAACTCTTAGATATTTCACATTTTTTTGGCGGCAACTGCATTCTCTACACATGGTATTTTCATTGTGGACTGTTTTCAAATTTTCGTGTTTGAACCAAAAAGAATTGAAAGAGATATGTACCAATCTCTTTGTTATAATGGTTTTGACCAAGCCGCTGAAGGACTAGATGAAGGGTCTGATGTTGCTTTTTTTGAAAGGATCAACACTGTGGAAAATCCCTTCCTTTTTGTCACTACACCAGCCACGAATTAACATCCCATGAATATTACCTGTGTATTTTGGCGATGTTGACCCTTCGTGTTTGTAAATGTGAGACCCGTAGGGAATTGCGTTAAGCTGTGGTTTCCCGATGACACTGTAAATTAAACTAGCAACGTCTTTGACAATGTTATACATCTGAGACCTTACACACTTATCCTAATACGAGTTAATGTTTTTTGTCATAGATTATGGCTAGTAAATTATAAAAAAACTGTCTTTAGAAGGAAATAATCAAATCGTTGACTCTATAATACCTTCCTGTCAAACAATTGAAACATGGAGTCAGCATTAAAAAATGGGTAGATCCACAAGACAAAAATGTAATGACTGGAATTTTGTCATAATTCGTCTTATTCGAAACCTGATTACGTTGCCAAAGCATGTTTCTAAAAGTTGTAATCTATCAGAATGTTGCCTTTACTCATTCAAACACTCAAAAAGATATAACAAGAGCTAAAACGAAAAAATGCCATTTGCCTGCGTACGGCCTTCAAGTGAATGGATAGTTTATTATCCATTAGCTATTCATTTAGGGAAATCAGTTAATGTCCAAGAGTTTCCTCTATGACATAAACTGACCTACATGAAACCAGTAATTTCAAAGCTGAATAATAAGCATAAAGAATTAATCTGCATGATACATGTCAGCTGTCTCCATATCTTTTAAATAAACCAAGAAAAGTAATGGTCCCTGCAGGTACTCCACAAAAGAACCACCATAATTATGGGATCAGGAAAAATACCATCAACTTCAGTTTTCTTAAATCTATTTTTTAAATATGAAGAGAACCAAGATTTTGAAAGATCATCCAAACCAACAGCTTTGAGTTTATTTAACAGTATGTCATGGTCGACGGTATCAAAAGTTTTTGAAGGTCGATCATGACCATGTCAGTATAGTTTCCTTTGTCTATTTCGAATCTGTTTGGTGTGTTAAACAAGAATCGGTGGAATAAATATTTCTAAATCCTGATTGATAATCATACAGTATTTTTTTTATATCTTGAACAATTTTATAACTATTGATGTACAGTTTTTTCCATAAATATTGAGTTTGTAACAGTTCTGCCTTCTTTTTATTCCTCTGTGTTTAAATTTCGGAGTCATATTTCTCATTTGGTCATTGACCATGGGAATGTTAATTGAAATATTGAGGGGCATTTCCCTGGACAATTCTATGCATATTGTTCAGTTTAATTTGTTTGACCCTTTGATAGGCTGGGACCCAGTGCAACATTGTGAGCTCTTCTATGCCAATATGAGACCTGGGGGGGGGGGCGGTAGTAAATTTTGAAAATTTTAATTTCACAGCCCTTTTCACATGGCAGGTCACATATTTTCCACTTAGAGTCTGGTCGAAGTAACTCTTAGATATTTCACATTTTTTTGGCGGCAACTTCATTCTCTACACATGGTATTTTCATTGTGGACTGTTTTCAAATTTTCGTGTTTGAACCAAAAAGAATTGAAAGAGATATGTACCCATCTCTTTGTTATAATAGTTTTGACCAAGCCGCTGAAGGTCTAGATGAAGGGTCTGATGTTGCTTTTTTTGAAAGGATCAACACTGTGGAAAATCCCTTCCTTTTTGTCACTACACCAGCAACGAATTAACATCCCATGAATATTACCTGTGTATTTTGGCGATGTTGACCCTTCGTGTTTGTAAATGTGAGACCCGTAGGGAATTGCGTTAAGCTGTGGTTTCCCGATGACACTGTAAATTAAACTAGCAACGTCTTTGACATTGTTATACATCTGAGACCTTACACACTTATCCTAATACGAGTTAATATTTTTTTGTCATAGATTACGGCTAGTAAATTATAAAAAAACTGTCTTTAGAAGGAAATAATCAAATCGTTGACTCTATAATACTTTCCTGTCAAACAATTGAAACATGGAGTCAGCATTAAAAAATGGGTAGATCCACAAGACAAAAATGTAATGACTGGAATTTTGTCATAATTCGTCTTATTCGAAACCTGATTACGTTGCCAACGCATGTTTCTAAAAGTTGTAATCTATCAGAATGTTGCCTTTACTCATTCAAACACTCAAAAAGATATAACAAGAGCTAAAACGAAAAAATGCCATTTGCCTGGGTACGGCCTTTAAGTGAATGGATAGTTTATTATGCATTAGCTATTCATTTAGGGAAATCAGTTAATGTCCAAGAGTTTCCTCTATGACATAAACTGACCTACATGAAACCAGTAATTTCAATGCTGAATCATCAGCATAAAGAATTAATCTGCATGATACATGTCAGCTGCCTCCATATCTTTTAAATAAACCAAGAAAAGTAATGGTCCCTGCAGGTACTCCACAAAAGAACCACCATAATTATGGGATCAGGAAAAATACCATCAACTTCAGTTTTCTTAAATCTATTTTTTAAATATGAAGAGAACCAAGATTTTGAAAGATCATCCAAACCAACAGCTTTGAGTTTATTTAACAGTATGTCATGGTCGACGGTATCAAAAGTTTTTGAAGGTCGATCATGACCATATCAGTATAGTTTCATTTGTCTATTTCGAATCTGTTTGGTGTGTTAAACAAGAATCGGTGGAATAAGTATTTCTAAATCCTGATTGATAATCATACAGTATTTTTTTATATCTTGAACAATTTTATAACTATTGATGTACAGTTTTTTCCATAAATATTGAGTTTGTAACAGTTCTGCCTTCTTTTTATTCCTCTGTGTTTAAATTTCGGAGTCATATTTATCCCCGAGTTTTCATCCAATCGACGTTAAACCTTGGTACAATAATCCTTAGGAATTAAGATTTTATGCTATGATTTTTTTTTTAAGAATTTCAAGTTTTTCTTCAGGATTTATTCAGGATTTTCTGGATCACTATATGGATAAATGTCAAATTTTGATGGGCTATTTCTCCTTGAATTTTTATCTAATCGACTTCAAAGCTTGGCATAATGAGGTATTGAGGTTTTATGCTATGATTTTTTCAAGATAGTTGTCGGTTCAGTGATGTACATGTCGGGTGAAGCCCCATTCATTGGATTCTTGACCAGTCAATAGGAGGCTTTTGTTATGGGCGACTGCATACCCACACCCTTTGAGCACCCCTACATAAAATAATTAATTTCAATGACGGGCCAGCATCGCAGGTAGTGGCTCAGTGTTGAACCAATAATGCGTTTTTGATATGGACAGTAGAAGTTTTTCAAATGCTACATTTTGCAATTAAAATAGCAATTCCATTCAAATACAAAACGTCGACTCAATGTAGGCCTATGTGTTTTAGGCCAAATGTTGGGCTAGCGTCACAGAGAGTGATACAACACGTACTAAGTCTACAGCAGAGAGACATGTCGATGTGTGTACTGGGCACACTGGAAACGATTCCATTTGACAAACAAATATATATATATCTATTTAAAAGTGTAAAAGATAAGTGGGGACTTCTTCTGATCTCTGAAAATCTTGAGTCCGAAAACTAATGTCTAAAATTCCATTTCAAATGGCTGCCACAAGCATCACAAGCAAAATTCCAAGCAATCTGTCATAATAAAAATAACCCAACAAAATTTAAAATGGTCGCCAAAAACTCACAAATCTCAAAACATTATTGTTACTTGAAAAGTCACCATTCTCCTCTTGTTTTTGACTTTACAGTTAAAATAGAAACATGCCTAACATTTCCTGGTTCAGACTTAGTATTTTTCTTCTAAAGAGGAACAACCCTTGGTGATTTCATATCATCAGATCCACGGCCCGAATATAAAGAAACATTTGTGGTAGGTCTATATATTTAAGAGAAGGGACGTGGCGCAATGGCTAGAGTGCGTGACTGCCTCGCCAGTCATGCATGCGTCCCGGTTTCGAACCCCGCTGTTCCCGTGTGGGGTTTTCAGAGAAGCAGCATTGTTTCTCCCTTCTTTGAACTTTGAATGTATACTCCAGCAGCCCTCCATTGTGGAGTATCAGGCTGGAGGGGGGGGGGAGAGGCTGGCAGCTGACTCTTGAATGCTGCCACAGTTTTTTATTCTATGGCAGCTGCCGGAAGAGAATTCCAATCAGGGATAGTTCGATGCCAAAAAGAATTCTGTCCCAGTATGGTGTTAGCTCTGATGTGTTTATAAGCCTGATTGTGCCCACCACGTGCTGGGATTAAACGGTCATTGATAGGAATTTCGACTAACTCAATAAAAATTTTGAACATACATAAAAGTATAGAATTTTTTCGTCTTGTTTTCAAGTCAGTCCAGCTCAGGTTCTGAATTTTGGGTGACAAATCTTGCTGCTGCTCTTTGAATTTTTTTCTAATTTATCAATATCTTTTTGTCTAAAGGGGTCTCAAACTGCTGAAGAATATTCTGAGGATGATCAGACCAGGGAGAAATAGGCAGTCTCCCTTAATTTAGGGGAATATGCCTTCAGGTTCCTGTTGATAAAACATTTTCTAATGTTTCACCTTTCAGGGTGTACTGGAATTCCAGTTTTTTTTATTTTGGCCTGGACACCCTCAGGACTGAGCATTTCGAGGGGTTGAAGCACATCCCCCATCGATCTGCCCAGTCCTGTAACGCAGATAGGTCTCTCTGCAGTTTCTCCTGATCTGCCCGACATTTTATCGGGCGATACAGGAGACAGTCATCTGCAAAGAGGCGAACCTGTGATGAGACCGTGGAAGGAAGGTCATTAATGTAGGTTAAGAAAAAGTAGGGGTTCGAGAACAGTACCCCGGGGCACACCGTACTTTACACGGGCTGATTTTGAAGAGCTGCCATAACTACTACTTTTTGGGTTCTATTGGTCAGGAAATTTTGAATCCAATTAAGAGTTGTTCGAATTTCGTAGTGCTCGAGTTTGTGTAAGAGGCGTTGGTGGGGGACAACGTCAAAGGCCTTACTAAAATCTAAGACAACAACATCTGTTTGTGTTTTGCCTTCAAAATTTTGAATAAATTCATCAGTTGTAATCAAAAGCTGGCTTTCGCATGAGTGTTTTGATCGAAAGCCATGTTGTACAGGTGTTAAAATTTTGTTTTTTGAAAAAATGGGACATAATTTGTTTTCAAATAATGTGTTCCAGTAATTTGGCACAAACACATGTGAGCGATATCGGCCTGTAGTTTGCTGGAGAGTGCCGATTCCCTTTTTTGAAGACTGGGGCAACATTAGCTGACTAGGCGATCACGTTAATAGCGGCCTCGTCTTATTAAGGTTCATACCAGTGTAATGAATCGACGTTAATTTTGCGCAGAGTCCCGCGCTGCGCGCTCCTCACACCTATATATTTCTAATGTTGTAGGCCTATACTCTGGCCCACAGACGATTTCTAGACACCTCGTACCATGTCCACTTCGTAACCTACCACTTCGTACCAAAAAGCTACCAGTTCGTACCATCGTACCTACCACTTTGTACCATAAAAATATATATGTTTTTTTTTCTTAATCGGTAGACAAGTTTGTTAAGCTAGATCTATATGCAATATATGTATATGTATGGATTACATTCTGCAGATTGCAATTATTCAGAATAATCAGAAATAAATATATGTCTTTTTCTAAATTATTTAGACAGGTTTCTTATGCTATATATTTGTCGATGTCATGTATTTTTGTGTGTATTTCAATATATTGCATCAATACTTTATTTAATAGCCTACATCATATAAATTACGACTTTTTTACGATATTATATTTTTTACATCGTATTAAATGATCGATTAATACTAGGTCTACACGATTACTACAGGTAGGCCTGTGTTCCCCCGTGCAAGCCGATGACAGCGTCAGCTATCACTCACAACACATATGGCTCGGAGCTAATCCCTAACAGGTAGGGGTCTCAGTTGGAGTAATTCACAACTCACCTGCACCATATGACAGCTTAACTCGTCAACTGCTAAATTAAATATTTTAAATGTTCACCCACTTAAAGTTGTGTCTTGCCAACGCAACCCACAACTTCAAGTGGGTGAAAATTACAATAGTAGTTTAAGGGTTTTAGGCTGTCACTTACCTCTACCTGAACTAACTCTACAACAATTTATTAGATGAAGTTTAATAAACCACAAAAATGTCTTACTTTATTATGAAACAGCTTATAATTAAGAAATCGTAATCGAAGAGATAGGGGCCTAAAACGCACGCTATGCAATATATAGGCCTATATTTATGGATTTCATTCTGCAGATTGATCTTTACCATATCTACCTTTTAAATTTGATAATTGATGATCGATTACTACATCATTACTACAGGTAGGCCTGCTAAGTGTTTAAAATTGAGATCACAGCGTTCCCCTGTGCAAGCCGATGATAGCGTCAGCTATCACTCACAACGCCCCTGGCTCGGAGCTAATCCCTAACAGGTAGGGTATCAGTGGGAGTAATTCACAGCTCACCTTTGCAAGCTGATATGACAGCTTAACCATTTTAACTCCTCAACAGCTAAATTAAATATTTTAAATCTTCGCCCACTTAAAGTTGTATCTTGCTACCGCAACCCACAACTTCAAGTGGGTGAACATTACAATAGTCGCGTTTAGCGATTTAAGGGTTTTATAGGCTGTCACTTACCTCTACTTGGACTAGCTCTACAACAGTTTATTATATGAAGTTGAATAAACCACAAAAAAGATAACATGTCTTACTTTATTATGAAACAGCTTGTAATTATGAAATCGTAATCGAAGTGATAAAGCGCATGCTTGATAAATGTTTATAATTTACTGTTTGGTAAATATTGTACGTAGCGCTTAAATAATTTCAACAAGGAGACATATTATACTCATAATCAGTTGATAATATACTCCTTACTAGCTGATAGCAGAAAAACTGTATCAAAATAGCAATGTTATTTAAAAAAATGTCAGACGCACTGTATTTGGCTCTAGAACGTCAACAGTCTAATCCCATTACTATAATCAGTGCAGGTGTTGGCGCTAATTGCCACAGGCATTGTTAGGAAAACACACCTTTGCATCGCTTAAGCCGTTAATTCTCGCACGGCTGGCACCCTTTGGATATGTAGAGAGGGACCGATTTAGAGGCCTAATTAATTAATCAATTTGAAAAATAGAATTTAGCATTCATCACCAGATGAGCTCGGCACCCATCCTTCTTTAATGAATAAAGAAGGATGATTAAGTCACTGTTATTGATGCAAATATTTCGTCTCAAATTACACAAATATGAGTAATGTCCACACACTTGAAGTTGTGGCTTGCGGCACAACTCCAAGTGGGTGAAAATAATTCTCAGATTCTGTGACTAATTAGTTTATAGACTAATAATCTATAAGTATTTTTCTGTTTTTAATTATTGTAATTTTATAATCAACACTTTTAAAATCCAATTGCCTTTCGTCACCTTCACCTTCTCCGAGGTGATACTCCCTTCACAACTCAGCTTGTGTCATCAGCTCCGGGGTCGCACGAGTACTACTCACCTTCTCCGAGGTGATACTCCCTTCACAACTCAGCTCGTGTCATCAGCTCCAGGGTACTGCTCCCCCTTCTCCGAGGTAAAATGTGTATAATATGTGACACAATTTTATATGACATCATTCATTACGGAATACTGCCGTATATCAACATGGAATTTGGGAGAGTAGTGCAAGCAGCTTGTGTCGTTTGTACAAGAGTCGTCAAGAGTAATCATGAGGCCTTAGAGTGTGACGGCTGTTCCAGATGGCAGCATATAACATGAAGCAGGTACCTCTGGCATTCTGTCTCATGTCAAGAAGGAGAAAAAAAGATTACAAGAAGGTAAGTTTGACATCAATTTGCTTAGTTATCCCTTATCGGTACTTTATCCTTTTCATAATTTCATTTTATAAATTTGAATTAATTATATTTTTTCACACAACATATCTATGCTTCCAGGTGCTAAAGAAACTCATCAGATGTCTGCCAGCCCCACCTGCCGTAGAAGAGGTTGTTGCCGACTTTGAGAGTGGCGTCTGGGGAGCAGTGAGGAGTCGGCTGCCCCAAGTGCTCCTCAGAGGTTGTGCCTTCCACTGGGGGCAAGCTGTGTGGAGGAAGATACAGGAACTGTGCTTACAGGTTAGTAGAAAAAATATAGTACAACGTATAGGCCTAATTTATCTAAGTTAAAATTCATTTGATCACTTATATCGAAAATATTAACATGTATTAACCTTGTTTATTTTTGTGCTTACAGGTCGCATATACCAGCAAGGATGGCTGCTATCGATTCATGAGGAAGCTGCTTGCACTCCCCTTCCTCCCCCATGAGCGCATCATTCACAGCGTTGGAAAACAAGGCAGAAACTTCTTCGCAAGCGATTCAACATCTGGTAGCCTACATTGATGTCAACTGGATCAGAAGCACCACCTGGCCCCCCAGCAGCTGGAGCGTGTTTATGCAGGCTGTGCGCACCAACAATGACGTGGAGGGATGGCACCGTCGTCTGAACAAAAGAGCTGTCTGTATGTGTTGGTGCCACTGCTGCATAGAAAAGCCAAGCTTGTGTCAATCCAGATGAAGCTGGTTAGCGAGGGCAAACTGTCGCGCTACCACCGTAGACAGTACAGGACCCAGCAGGCTCGCCTTTTCAACATGTGGGAAAGCTTCACCGACAACGAGCTCGCCACCGCTCAGCTGTTGTCTAAATCTGTAAAGATAATAAATGTTTCAATGCTGCTTTAATTCAATGCTGCTTTAATACCCGTAAATCTAACACAGTAAAAAGATAAAATACGACGTTTTGTAACAGTTATTCTAATAAAGAGATTCCAACAATGTATCACACTTGATATTTTATTAAAAACTGTCTAAGTTATTATACGTCACAGGTCATTCAAATTCATGTAGGTTCCCCGAATTGATAACTGTAAAACGGAGGTATAACGAGCGTGAATCTACTGTCAAAGTTTAGAAAATATATACTCGATATTGTTATTGTTATTATTATATTTACTGTTATTATTATAAGATGTTTAATAGACTCCATCTCGCGACATAAAACATTTAAAAAAATGGTACAAAGTGGGGGTGGGTCTTTTTCACGAAACCGAGCGATACCGGCCGAAACCGGCCCTAACAACGCTAATAGAGGCCCAATTAACTATTATATACTATTGTGTAAGTAACCGTAGTCCACGGGTAGCAATATATTAATAAAATTTATGAATATAAGTAGGTTTAATAACCGAAACGTCCACGGCAAGCTTAAGAATGTCCCCGCTATTGGTCTAGCATAAGTAGACGACACATCGATATAGTCCTGATAGGCCTGCATGTCATGTAACGTTTTAGACTACTTCAGGCATATAGGGTAGAGGGCGGGGGCCCTAGGGTAGTGGTTAGCACCGCTGCCTTTGACGCCAGAGTTCGGGGTTCGTTTCCCGGTTTGAAAGAAACTAAAAATGTTTCTTCCCCATCCACGTGTGAAAGTCAGTATTGTGGGGAGCCTCCGTGACCGAGAGGTAACGTGCTCGGCCTCAGACCGCCGGGGCTCGAATTTCGAATCCTGTGTCTGGAGGGCAGTGTCATCTCAATCATCTCACCATCCTCAGGAGGTTCTCCTGGCCCAGTTTAGCCTATATGTGCACAAAGGTGGCCTAAAGCCCGATTCATTTCATTTCATTTATATAGGGTAGACCGGGGGGAAACGTGCATGTAAGCAAATACTCTAATATTCTTAAAAATGTACAAGCTATGTAGCAGAACTTATATTTCTTAGAAAAACTTCTAGCCGTCCTACATCTTTTAGCAAAATTATTTTTTGGGTAAACACCTTTCGGAACACGTTATAGCAATGTAATATTATCAATATCCCGCGCCATCTTACCCCGCAAATTTGGGGTGAGATGAAGTTATGTCAGGGGTAAGATGATCAGCTGCTATAAATTAGGCCCTGAATTAACCAATTTTATATTAAACGTATTTGCAATGCAATTTAGGGTAAGATGAAGTTATGTCAGGGGTAAGATAATCAGCTGCTATAAATTAGGCCCTGAATTAACCAATTTTATATTAAACGTATTTGCAATGCAATTTGGGGTAAGATGAAGTTATGTCAGGGGTAAAATGATCAGCTGCTATAAATTAGGCCCTGAATTACCCAATTTTATATTAAACGTATTTGCAATGCAGTTTGGGGTAAGATGAAGTTATGTCAGGGGTAAGATGATCAGCTGCTATAAATTAGGCCCTGAATTAACCTATTTTATATTAAACGTATTTGCAATGCAATTTCATGTTTCAGCAAGTTTCTTGTGCTCTATAAGTTGCTATATAAGCCGGAATTTCAGAAAACGGAATATCATCACTGCAAATATAATTATTTGACTGTTGCTGCGATGAGATATAAAAGTAATTTTAATTGGAGTTGAATGTCATCAAATTATTGCAAATAATATGGAAAAAAATGAGAAAAATCCTTCTGATGTTTAATATATATCACCATGTAAATGCAATCCATTACGGCGCCGCTGAAAAACACCTAGCAGTCGCACTTCTCATTCGTCCATTCAGCTGACACATCTCACATTGAGTTGATGTGTCGTTTCTGTTGAGATGCCTCACAGCATCGTGTGCATGGCGTGATCACATCACAGAGGTGCGTAATCCGATACGGTATGCTTTGACGCAATAACAGTTAAACTTTTTGGACTATTATATAGCAATCTGCATCGTGTAATCCTCGCGATTAGACTGCGCTACGCCCCCATATTAGTCCACAATTCCTAATATATGCATTTTAATGGCCGGTTTCGGTCGGTTTCGGCCGGTTTCGTGGAAAAGATGTACCGCAAAGTGGTAGGTACGAAGTGGTAGATACGAAGTGGTAGGTACGAAGTGGTAGGTACGAAGTGGTAGGTAGAGGTGGTACGAACTGGTAGGTAGAGGTGGTACGAACTGGTAGGTATATTATTTTTTGTGGTACGAAGTGGTAGGTTACGAAGTGACCTGCTACTGGCTGCTGTGGCTGCCAGCAATGAATACAAGAATAAAACATTTTGCAGATACAGACCAAAAATAAAATATAGAAAAAAACTACTTAATTTATGTGGAGTAGATCC
This sequence comes from Flabesymbios commensalis, assembly GCA_964017125.1. Taxonomy (NCBI): domain Eukaryota; kingdom Metazoa; phylum Annelida; class Polychaeta; order Terebellida; family Flabelligeridae; genus Flabesymbios; species Flabesymbios commensalis. The sequence goes on along the minus strand of OZ024907.1, from coordinate 58,321,203 downwards.
TGGTTAAATTATATTTTATAGGTCCCATGGTGGTTCTTTTCGGTCTAGGTCTATATTATTCGAAACTATACATTATTCTATAGTCTAGCTCTAAACCTGATAAATGTGTCAAAAATTTCATTTCTGTCAGCAGACGACACCTCTGGGACTGGCACTGCCATAATCATAATGAATACCATAATAAGCCGATAAATTCTTTGTTGGTGTTAATATATCTATCATTGATGAATAGTTAAATGTGTTTTTATATCATATAGGCCTATAGACTATAGTCTGTTTCACCAGAACCTGGGAGTAGCCTTTTTCTAATTTGCTCGGTCGATCTTTAAAATTATTAAACAATTTTTTTTCTCGGATGATTTTTTCATGTTCCCCTAACATCCCTGAAAATTTGGTGCAATTTTGTTGTGTATTTTGGAAGTTAGACCATTTGGCATGTAATAGGATTCTTGTTTCACGGCAATGCCAATGCCAATGGTGTTAAAGAGAGCTGTAATTTTGAAAATTTATTACATGCCAAATGGTCTGATTTCGCTAATACACGGAAAAGTTCCACCAAATTTTCAGGGATGTTGGGGGAGGATGAAAAAATAATCCGAGAAAAAGTCTGTTCAAAAATTTTAAAGAGCGACCGAGCAAATTGGAAAAAGGCTACTCCCAGGTTCTGGTGTAACAGACTGTAGTCTAGTATTATTTTTCCGTAGTCTTTAGTCTTAGACAGAACATGGGCATGGCATGGCATGCCATCCATTCCATGACCATGACCATGCCCATGCCCATGGGCATGGCCATGGTCCATGCCAATTCAATTGGCAATTGACAATTAGGTCTACTAGTCTAGCCTAACTTAAGCCTTAAGGCTTAGCCTAAGGCCCTAACCGTTAGGCCTAACGTTACCCATTCAGGCATCCTGTCCCGTCCAGGCTCCAGCCAAGTCAGTCACTCACTGACTCAGTCTCACTGCTCTCAGACTCAGTGACAGTGTCAGTGAGTTCTCACCACTGTCACTGTCAGGCACTGAGAACGCAAATCCTGTCCAACGTCAACGTTGGTAGAGACGTGTAACGTTAGAACCACAAAATAGACTAACGCCGTAACAGGTGGTAACGTTACAAGTGAAATGAAATAATGTTACGGACTATTCTCACACTCTGGCTCTGCGCATTGATTTTCACTATGAGACGTTCATTTTTCGTGCGATATGTGAAAATACAGCACAGGTCCAATGAATAAGGTATTCGCCTAAAGGCTCACACCTTATTCTTTGGACGAGTGCTGTATTTTCCCATATCGCACTCAAATGAGCACCGTTTGCATAGCGACTCACACTCCGTGCATTGCCATTGGATTTCTATTCTACTAGGCCGTACGTATGAGACGTAGCCGGGATCTAGGCCTAGACTCTATATTGGTATCCCATATCGCACTGACTAAGAAATCTGGGTTTTGCAAAAAGCATTTTTACTTTAAAAGTCACTTTAAATCTGTCACTTTCGGGTTGCAGTTTTTCGCTCATTGCTCATGCAATTTTCATTCGATTGGCATCAAATTTTCCAAGTGTTAGTTTCTAGTTTTCGAGACCTGCCCTGAAAATTTCAAGAAAAAATATTATGTTGTTTAAAAGTTAGAACATTGACATGTAGTTTTTGCGAATTATGACGCTCCTCTATAAAGACCAACCCATTAAACGCTATGTCATGAGGTTCAATCACAAAATTCCACTACATGTCAAATGGTCTAACTTTTGAAATAGGCGCTGGAATACTTGAAAACAGTGCTTGCAAAATTTCATGGAAATTGATTGAGAATTTACTAAGAAATCAGCAAAAAAACACCCAAAGCTGGTGGAAGTTTACTGCAACTTTTTTATAGTTTCTACTCAAACAAGCCTACAGGCTATATAAATTAATAGAGAATTTTTATTCGGATATTGAGAATGGTTAAAATATTGGCATGCTTGCTTTAGACTTTGGAAAGCTTTTGATACAGTAAATTCTTCTAGACAAATTAAAACATTACAGACTTTCTGGTATTAGTTTAAATTGGTTTTGCTCTTACCTTGATTCTTGAAAAAACGAACCCAGATGGCCTGCATTAACTGATCTGTGTCAGATCCACTCGTAATCACAACGGGTGTTCCACAGGGCTCCATCCTTGGACCCTTCCTTGTGGCTTGCTAGATTTTGTCTATTTAACACAGGTCAATTTATTTCGGGCACGCAAATGAAATGATGGGCTGTGTAGATTTTCTAGGTGGGTGACCTGCTGGCTCTAACACCTCAAATCTTCCAAAATTTAGCACTGACATATTACAAACATTTACACAACAAATCTGCATGGTACCATGTACCATCACACCATCTAACTTAATTTTAGGATGACAGATCAATTCCCATGCCAGCACAGAGACATTTCCTCAACACCAAGCCTGCTGAACTGTTTTTATTTAGGCCTATTAATTGTTAGTATGTTATTAGTTACTTTTTTTTATGGGCACCACAAAAAAACAGCATTTTATTTATTATATAGTCATATTGTAAAAAGCTGAATGGTTTTACCCAATAAATATTCTTATTCACTCTAGCTGTAGATTGAGCACAATGTATGGTTGGAAATGTCATATGTGACCTGATTTGGCAAAATGAGTCGGAATTCACATATTCTGCTGTGGGCGACTATAGTCGCTGAGAAATTCTTTAAAAAAAAAAAAAAAAAAAAAAAAAAAAAAAAAATTTGAAAATTTTTTTTTGAATTTTTTTTTACCACTTTCGTTTTGTGGTGCCCTTCTATTTGCGCTTTAAATATAACTAGCTGACTGATTTTGTAATAAAATGGCTTTTAATATCAGTTGTTCATCAGATGTTTTTATAAAGAAAAAACGTGCCAGATATTACTTAGTGGGAAACCACACATGCTGCAAATTTTAGGCAGCAGTGTAAGGGTTAAATAGCTCCAAAAATGCAACTCGGGTAAAATCGAAAAATATAAATTTAAAAATTGTGTAATTTTGAGAAAACAGAGTTCAAAGATGAAGAAAAATTTTGTTGTGATTTTTTTCAACCCTTATTCAATTTCTGGTATGAGAATGTCACCGGGATAATAGACATATTTGAACAAATGGCCAGTACTTCTATTAAACATGTTCAATTAGATGATAAATGTAATCCCAAGTACACACTGTGTCATGCCTTAGGGAAGGGTTTCATATGGGTATTACCCCAAGGTCATGTCAAGGTCATCTAAAGGTCACTATATACACAGCGAGGTCAAATCAGTCAAAAAAGCTCAAAATAGTTAGTTTTTGTTGTTTTTGCTCTAATTCTGTTTATTTAAGATGTCTGTGATAGTTGAAACCCAATTAGGCCCAAACACGGAGGTACACCAAACACGTTTCAAGAGGTTACAGGGGTAACATCGGGGTTAGGGAGTAATACCCTCCAAAATGACCCAAGTTATATCACCCCCAACTGATATCACAACAATGGATCAAATAACATATTGTCATGTTTGGACCAATAACTAGTGCTTCCTTTAAATGTGATGAAACCCGACCCAAATACACATGGTGATATAGACTGGAGTGAGGCTTCATATGAGTGTTACCCCAAGGTCATGTAAAGGGCATCTCAAGGGCACAACAAGGTCAAATCAGCCAAAAAGGGTGAAAATAGTTAGTTTTTGCTGTTTTTGCTATAATTCTGTTTATGTAAGATGTCTATGATTAGTGCAAGAGCATCAGTGAAAAAAACACAGGAGCCTGGAAGTGGAATAAAATTGCAGAAAGCTGATTTTTTCAGGAATGATACCTGGACATCTCCCCAGACGAAAGCTGAAGAGTCCCCAAAAATCCTCCTTGTGCATTTTTTTTAATTCAAGATGGCCGCCACCATGTAACGCCATTTTCGACAAAACAGGGGTATACACTAAATCCCTCATTTTTGCAGTTAGAAAAAAATATTTAGGTGTGTCTACTTATGTTTCAAGGCACAAAGAGTTCATCCAGATGATCAGAAATGATATCAATACTTTTCTCAATATCAAAAATCCAAGATGGCCGCCATATTGTTCTGAGTATGTAAAGCGATCTCTTGAAAAAACGAAAATATGAGGTAACTATCTCATTGCTGAACCTAAAATGTATTTTCTGGCCAAACCCATGGAATCTAACACTTATTTATATTTCCAATATTTTTTTATATTGAATTTATCAACATAAATCCCATTCTATGTAACATCATGTAACGCCATTTTTCGAAAAAAACAGGGGTATACCCCAATTTCTCACTTTTGCAGTTAAAAAATGCTTTTGGTGCTTCTACACATGTTTTAAGGCACAACGAGCTCATCAACATGATCAGAAATGATATCATTCCTTTTCTTATCACCACAAATCCAAGATGGCAACCATGATGTCAAGCGTGTTCCCCCCCCCTTCAGAAAATCACTTACATGCCATAATCATCATATTGTTGAAACTTTTTTTTCAAAGCCATGGAATCTAGAAGATATTTCCATCACCAAAATTGTTAATATAATGTGCTTATCAGCACAAAATCCAGCATGGCTGCCATATTGGTTAACTCTTTTTGTGCAGGTGCCGCGATTAAGCGATGTCCAACTGCTTCTTCATATGGAAATATAGATAGAGATTTATCAACTTTACAAAATATCATATATCAGAAATCATTGATTAAAAAGTCTAACAGGGCTAATTTTTAAAGATAAGTGTATTTTTCATTCATTTAAAGCTTGAGATAGCGTAAGAAATTCCTGTTGCAAGCCCAGCGACTAATTCCAATGTGGGTCTTTTATATAGTATCTAAAATGTTTTTCGCTCTTGGTTTTAGTTGTGATTAATATTCTAGGATATAAATATTAGCTAATTTTGTGTGAATGTACATAATAACAGAGCTAAGTACAATATTACACCAGCTTGAACATGTGTCCTACAAGACTGTTGGTTATTGACATGTATTAGTACCACTAAATAAGAAAATATTTTAAATCACATCATTTTGCTGGCAGAGTTTGGTCATCTATAGGCCTACGTAATTTTGTCAATTTCCTGGAAATGGCAATATTGTATTTAAATACCCTTGATTTTACATATGAATATTCAGATATTTTATTTGAATATTAGTATATTATGTAATAAATATATGGCATTGTATGATATTGTAATGTGATATTACATTAAAATGTCAGAATTTGACATCATATTAAAGGATTTGGCAGTTTAACGTCTGGATTTGATGGTTTTATGTCAGCATATTTGATTATAATATCAGGATATGACACTTTAATATCATGATATGTAATATAAGGTCCAAACATTTGTGTTTTACATAGCAAAATCACGTTATGACGGCTCGATACAGCTTTATAAAGTCAGTATATAGTGGCTAAACATCACAGTGTTGTATTAAAATGACAAGATATAGCATTATATTATCACGAAATGCATTACAATATCGTGATATAGCAATTTAACATCACTGACATTTTAATGTCAGGATATGACATTTGAATATTAGGATATGACTTTTATACATTGATGAAATGACACATTGATGTCCCAATATAGCATTGTAATGTGATGATGTGTCATTATAATGACAAACATGTTATTATAATATCAAATATTGTAGAGTGGCCTTGTCGGAATATGATATTAAAATAAGAGATGTAACAGTTTGAAGTCAAGACCTGGCATTTGTATGCCAGGATATTGGATTGTACATATCAGAATATGACACTTTAACGTCATGATATAGTATTGTAATGTCCACATATTGTCCTTTAATATCAGAAAATAAGATTTGAATGCCAAGATAATTCATTTTTTATAATATGAAATGACATTATCAAATCAAGATATGGCGGCATTCTAATAATGTGACAATATAATGAGGAAATATGACACTATAATATTATAATGTGACCTTAGAATGTCAGGATACATGTCACTTTAAAGTCTTGATATGGCATTTTATTGTCAGGATATTATATTGTCATGTCAAGGTATAACATTTCAATAACATTATATTGACAGACGCACGTTACCATATTGTAATACAAAATCGAACATTCCAATATCAGGATGACACATGTCAGTTCAACATTAATATCGCAATATTATTCAGGAAGGCCTCTCCATTGATCTCCATTACACCAAAACTGTTAACAACAAAAGCACTTCGGAAGATTTAATAAAATGGAAAGTAAGATAGGGTCAGGACACACGTTCTTTGAACAGCGTGTGGCCTTGCCCTCTCTTACTTTCATTTCCTCTTACACTAAAACATCATATTGTGATGTTAATATGCTATATCATGATATTATAATAATATCATGACAATACACTAGTATATGATCCTGTCACTTTAATACCATAGGTAAGGTGATGGTTAACCACCTTATCCTGCTTTTATCAAGCTGTATCCAGACATCATTTTACTATATTAAAGAGCACTATTTGGACATTATAATACCATATCATCATGTTAATGTGTCATGTCCTCATATTATCTTATCCTGATATTATCCTGATATAGAAAGATCATATCCTGACGATAAACTGTCAATTAATTTAATGTCATATTCTGATGTAAAATCATCTTGTTACAATACCATAACTTTATTACGAAATATATATATCCTAATACTCAAAATGTAATAACTTAATATTCAAATGCCTATTCCATGATATTAAACATATCGACAATCGCAGATCATTGACAAAAGTAAGTATTTGAAAGAGCATTGTTACTGGTCGATTATCGAAGATGTCATGTACATGTAACGTCTAAGGTGCAAGTCCTTATCATGTAATCGATTTTTGCTAGAAAGTCTCCCTTCAATGTCACCTACTGCCCCAGCCAACACAGGGCAATAATCCAATTCTGTTTTATTTTTAGGCTATCGTCGAAGACGGTCAGCCAATATTGAAACAGCATTGGATGAATGACTCATGTTGTCTGGAATAAACTCCATTATGATACAGAACATATTTTGCTGTACAGGAGGGTGTGGAAGCTACAGATTGGGAACGGAATTTATCTCCTGGTCGTGTTTCACCAACTCAAACTGAAAGAGCAGTCGCTCCAGAAAGAGTTCTAAAAATAGTGATTAGCGGGTGCAGAGTGGCTGGTCCAAAGAGGGGAAAATCTCGCAAAGCTAGGCTATACTGTAAAACGATGTGCTGTTTTTATATTGGCCAAACATGTAGAAACTGACAATTTGGATGATTAAAACACAGCCAAAGCCGAGACAGTTATGATAAACATAATTCCTATTTTATGACCTACTGACAGCGCTGACAGAAATACAATAAGACTGAGATTTTGATCTGTCTAATCATGTTCATTTTCTAATAAAAAAAATAATGTGACTCTTATCACCATAACTTAGGGATGTAATTTTAAAAATTATTACTATGTTCGATGTGTTTTATTATTTATGTGTCTTATATTGAAATGGATACACACAGTCTACATCTGATATGTTGACATTAACCGTTTCATTTATTTGGAGCAGGTTTTGTTGACGCAATCCCTGCCTCAAATTATGCAAAAATATCAGTACCTTTTGAATTAGACTTGTTACTGTTTCTAATTAATTATTTACCAGAGATTATTTTGTTAACTTGACAAATCTCGATCTATATTTCTTGTGAAAAAGCAGTTTGAAAACACTCAAAAAAACATCACCCGCCATGGTAGAATTACCTGCCATGTGGGATTTATGTCGATAAACTCAATATAATAAAATATTGGTTATCTAAATAAGTTCTAGACTCCATAGGTTCGGCTGAAAAATACATTTTAGTTTCAACAACGAGATAGTTATCGCATATTCTCGTTTTTTTGAGAGATCGCTTAACAAAATAATATGGTGGCCATCTTGGATTTGTGGTATTAAGAACAGTACTGATATTATTTCTGATCATCTGCATAACCTCCTTGTACTTTAAAACATAGGTAGAGACACCAAAATCATTGTTTTAACTGCAAAAGTGAGGAATTGGGGTATACCCCTGGTTTTATTTTAAAAAAATGGCGTTACATGGTGTTACATATAATTAACTACTATGTGGTATTTATGTTGATAAATTCAATATAATAAAATATTGGTGATCTAAATTAGTGATGGATGCCATGGGTTTGGCTGAAAAATACATTTTAGGTTCAACAACGAGATAGTTACCTTATACATGTATTTTCGTTTTTTTAACCCTTTTATCCCTGAATTCTCCATCGTCATCATCATCCACAACAAGCCGCGAATTGCTGTCGCAATTCTCGACTTGTAGTGGATGAAGATGACTTGAGATGGTGTAAAAATTAAAAAAAATTGCCATGTATTTGTAAACCAGTTTCATGGAAATTTTCATTCTAAAACTCTTGGTTGTAGTAAAATTAAGTGTGTTTTCAGGGATGTAAAATGATGCTTTAATGCATCGTGAGGGTTTAAAGGGTTAAGAGATCGCTTAACATACTCAGAACAATATAGCGGCCATCTTGGTTTTTGGTGGTGAGAAAAGTACTGATATCAGTTCTGATCATCTGGATGAACTCTTCGTGCCTTAAAAGATAAGTAGAGACACCTAAATATTTTTTTTCTAACTGCAAAAGTGAGGAAATAGGGAATACCCCTGTTTTTTCAAAAATGGCGTTACATGGTGGCGGCCATCTTAAAATAAAAAAATGCACAAGGGGGATTTTTGGGGACTCTTCGGCATTCGTCTGGGGAGATGTCCAGGTATCATTTCTGAAAAAATCAGCTTTCTGCAATTTTATTCCAGGTTCAACCCTAATGCTCTTGCACTAGATGGTTGAAACCCACTTAGGTCCGGAAACAGAGGTACACCAAACACATTTAAGGGGTTACCAGGTTACAGGGTAACATAGGTGTTAGAAGGTAATACCCTCCAAAATGACCTTATATATCACCCCCATCTGATATCACAGGAATGGATAAAATAACACATGTATGTGTATTTTCATGTTTGGACCAATAACTAGCACTTCCTTTAAATGTGATGAAGCCCAACCCAAGTACACATGGTGACATGAGCAGGCGCGGATCCAGAGGGGGGGAGCAGGGGGCTCACGCCCACCCCTTTTTGTGCCAAATTAATTAAAAAGTCCCCTAAATTGGCCTAAATTTGTCAAAAAAGCTAGTCAAGGCGAGCCCCCGAACCCCCTGCGCCCCCTCCTTTTTCAAATCCTGGATCCGCCCTTGATGGGGTGGGGCTTCATATGAGTGTTATCCCAAGGTCATGTAATGGCATCTCAAGGTCACAACTAGGTCAAATCAGCCAAAAAGGGTGAAAATAGTTAATTTTTGTTGTGTTTGCTCCAACTCTGTTTATTTAAGATGTCTATGATGGTTGAAACCCACTTAGGCAAACACATTTTAAGAGGTTACAGGGGTAACATAGGGGTTAGAGGGTAAAAAATAAAAAAATCTGAGAAAAACTCGGATTGGCCAGACTTCACCCACTCACCCCCTATCCAATTTTTAATGTTATTTGGAAATACATGTATGTACAACAACAAAAAACACAACATTTCCAAGAAAAAAAAGAATCCGTGTTGGGGCTTGACCCACTCACCCACTTCAGAGTTTTTCTTGGATTTTTGGATTTTTTTAACCTGACAAAACCTCTAAACATGATCACATGGACTGGGGTGGGGCTTCATATGAGTGTTACCCCAAGGTCATGTCAAAGTCATCTCAAGGTCACAAAAATGTCAAATCAGCCAAAAAGGGTACAAATAGTTAGTTTTTGCTCCAATTGTGTTTGTTTAGGATGTCTATGATGGCTGTAACCCACTTATGCCCCAACACGGAGGTACACCAAACACATTTCAATCTATCTATTTGATTAATTTGAAAAGATACACCTCTTCCCCCCCTCCCCCGGAAGGGGGTAAATATGGATTTTAGCCAATAGTTTCTCAGGTAAAGTTTGTTCTACTCATCAATACCTACAAAATGAGCTGCCACACGACCCTACGCGATAGGTTGAAAATATGCCCTATTTTTCTTGATTTTACACGCTTTTTACCCCTTATTCGCCACTGGATGGGTAAATATGGATTTTAGCATATTGTTCTTTGGTGAAGTTTCTTATACTTTTTAATACCTACAAAATGAGTTGCTACACGACTCTATTTGATTAATTTAAAAATATACCCTATTTTTTTTATTTCACCTCCTTTTACCCCTTATTCCTCCCACTGGAGTGGGTAAATATGAATTTTAGCCCATAGTTTCTTAGATAAAGTTTGTTCTACTCTTCAATACCTACAAAATGAGCTGCTACACGCCGCTATTCGATTAGGTTGAAAAAATCATATACACTGCAGTAGGGGAGGAGGGAGGTTTTCAAGGAGTCAAAAAATGACCTCAATAACCGCGAAAAAATCAAACCCTCTTTTTTTATTTTTAGCACCCTCAAGATACACAAGCAACAATAAAATCAATTTATACACCAACATCTAGCAAGTGGGGTACATATAGACATACAGGGGCCTATTAGCATGCTCATGACGCTAGTGCAGGCGTCATATTTTTTATTGTCTGTAAATTTGTTCATTTTTTGCAAATTGTAGTTTGTTTAAAACATAAATTTTATATACGTTATATTTATCTTTATACCTTACAGTTTTAGGATCCAAAAGTTAACATTTTAATCTCATACTTTATCTCAAAACCTGAAATTGGTCAGATTATGACCATTTTTCCTTTTGGAGGCCCTTTATAACTCCAATAGTCAAAACGCGACTTCCTTCTAAGAAACTTCCATTTTTACCCTCGGTGTCCCCATGAGGAAGTGTAGGGCAGACAAACAAAACTTTACCCAGGTTGTACCCTGGGCAAACTAATGCAGCCTTTCCTGGGTATCTCAATTCTTGAGATTCCCACATTGTTCTGTCCAAATACCGAGAATAGTGAGCAAAAAGAACAAACAAACACAGAAGTCTTTCATTGCAGTGTCTCACAAATTCACATTTATCTTGAAAAACACACGAAAAAACCCCATCAAATTGACGTTTTGTGATGTACCTATGTTGGACTATTCGAAATTCTTTAAGCCTACAATGTGTGAAATTTTTCGTGGATCATTTTTTCATCTTCCCCCAACACATACAACGTCGCTGCAAATTTGATGGAATTTTGTTGTGTATTTTGTCAGTTAGACCACTTACCATGTAATAAAATTCTTGCATGGTAATGTTGAAATGAGAGCTGAAATTTTGAAAATTTATTACATGCCAAAATCTATGTTGAATGTTGATGTTGAAAAAATGATCCGACAAAAAAATTGTTAACAAATTTTAAACGGCAAAACTTGTGTTTTAATAATGGGGCCATTTTGTCATTTTAACCAGTGAATAGGTAGGAAATTTATTTTATTTTTTATTTTATTTTTTGTCACTTCAACCAATCCGTAGGTAAGAATTAAAAAAAAAATTATTTGGCGCAAAGTTCGAAACCTGCCAACATCTGAGTTGGCAAGCTGCCATTATCCACAGGAGACCCTAACCTTTCCAGTCCATGAGCTGAGTGAGAGGGCTGCTTTCGAGTCAATGAAAATTATAGGCCTATCTAACGGGGATGCTTTTAATGTTTTGGTGCCGAAAAACAGTCACATCTAGTTTACATTAAGTAGGTCTTTTTATTTTGGAGGACTCCCTTGGCATGACTTCTCATAGACACTGGCTCGCGCATGCAGATTCCACATCAGACCATGGGTTTAAACTAGCCTATTCGGCTCAAAACAGTTAGAGGCATGAGCTGGGACCTTTCGCTCCCTAGGAAATTTATGACTCTATTATTGTCTGTTCCATGCCTTCCAAGGTCAGACCAGCGCGACCATCAATACATGGTGCACCTACCTCATAATAGTCCACATGCAGGTCACTCACCTAAAAACTGGTTCCCAAACATGCCACCTCATGTTTTGTGTGAGGTGGCATGTGTAAGTTAACACACTAGGCAGGATTTTTACACCAGTGCATTACAAAGTTCATTATTCATGTCATTAAGCAGCCCCCGCCGCCGCAGTTATTTGTTTTCAAGATGCTCTACAAATCTATCAATGTCTGCTTCCTCATACTTCACATAGCCATCACATACCACTGGGGAATTGTTTTGGTTTTGGTGACATTTTGATCCCAATATCATCAACCCTTTAATTACTATGGCCACTAACGAAGAAGAGCTCGTTAGCGCGTTTCAGGAAATTTTTTTGTGATATTTACTCAGTTCAAAAAAGATACAAAATAGCTGAACCATGAATATAAAACAAAATGTAATGCCTCACACAAGGATAACCCATGACAAATTTTGCAGTTATAAAATCCAAAATGGCCGCCAGTCTCATTATCACGGATATCTTGCATGATAGCTGATCTAGGCCCCTATGAACTTCTGCTTTCTCATACTTCACATAGCCATCAGATAACACCGGGTGATTTTGGTGACATTTTGATTCCCATATTATCAACCCCTTGATTACTAGGGCCACTAACAAGGAAATTCTTGTTAGCACATTCCAGGAAAAAGTTTCCAGCAAATTTTCTTTTTCTTCGGCAAATATGCACAGCAATGTCAGTCAATGACCTGATTACCTTTTGAGAGCAAACAATTCTAAAATGGCAATCTAGCGGCCATTTTGAATTTGAGAAATTTTGTAATATTTAAGCAACTCCAAATTAAAGCATAAAAGCTGGACCATGCATATAGAACAAAATGTAAGGACTCACACAAGGATAACCCATGATAAATTTTGCAGAAATAAAATCCAAAATGGCCGACTGCCAGTCATTTAAATTTTTTTTAGTCATTATAAATCTCAGAAATGTTGCATAATAGCTAAAGCGGTAATATAAAATAAACCTTGAGAAAGTTTGCTGAGCTATATCAAATTTGAAATGGCCGACTGGCGATAACAGAGGGCTGCTTTCGTGTTCGTTTCCGAACAACTCTTTCTAGTTTCTAATGTTTTTGTCAAATAAATCATTTATTATTGATGACAGAATTCAACATACACTAGATAAATTTAAATTTACAATATCTTCAATGAACTAGATTACAGAACCATGGCATTCTTGTTTTTTTATATATATTGTTTATAGCTTTTCCTATATTATTCTCCAGAATCTTGAAGATAGAAAAACAATTGCACAGGAATGGATGATTCGTCTGTAGAAGAGGATCTTCAAAAAATAGTCAAAGGAAGATTACATGGAATTGACCACTGTCTTTCTGTATCCTTTGACACATTTTTTTATACAGATTTCTGACTATCATACATGTATAGCTCTCATATTGTGTTTTCTGTGCGCAGCCTAAGTAGCAGTACTTAATATAATTTTTACGTTGATCTTACTCAATTAAGAATTTAGATTGGAATATTGTTAACCCTTACAGTGCGGGGATCAACTTTAGTTGTCGGAACCTGACGTCTGTAGAAGTCGGGTTCGGACGACTGAAGTCGATCCCCGCGCGGTCAGAGTAAAAATATTTTTATTGGTCGTAGACCCATAACATAGGTACACGTATTCAAATGAAGCGAAAGAGCTAAATTAGATAATTATGATGATTTCAAATTGAAAATAACCCTTTGGTATCCATGGTTTGTATAAATTGTTTTAGCGCTGTAAGAGTTGAGCATGTAAATTATGGTTATGATTCTTCTAACCTGCACCTCTTCAATGTGCTGTAATATAATTCAATCATTGTTACATCAAACAATCAAGTTACATCATACTTATGACACTAAACAAATCTGATTGAACACAAAGCCACTATTGGATCACTGCTGCAATACTAGACTTGAAGGTAAACATGAGCTTACAATCCTTACTGCACATTGAATAAAAAGATGTCTATTTAACCCCTTGTTTAACTCCTACAGCATGGGGATCGACCTTAGTCGTCAGAATCTGACGTCTGTAGATATTTCTAATGGCCATAGACCCATAACATAGGTATTCAAATGAATCGGACAGAGCTAACTTAAGACATTTATGATGATTTCAAATTGAAAAAAACCCTTTGGTCTTCAACGTTTTCATGCAAAAATTCACCGCTTTAAGGGTTAAAATGATGTACCTGATGTGTACCTGGGATTCCTGGATGAATTAACCGGGTAGCTGAACCCTTATAATTTTCCCGGATGAATTACCCTGGTAGCTGAAGCCTTATAAATTTTATATCACAAATCGGAACACATACATTCATCATTTAGCCCTTGCTTGTTTTTCAATATGAGCTGTATGTAGATGGGAGAACCACATGCAGCATTGTGCTTGGGCGTTGTGGTGCTGTCCATCCGATACCAGGAGCCTGCACTTTTTGCCCGCCTTTTAATTGTTAATTAAAAAAGGTGGGCTATTGCAATTGAAGGTCGGCGCTGGCATAGGCGTAACACTGTAACTTGACAATTTTTCATATATTCTCCACAAATTTGTTATGCATACATGTGACAAATGACCAGTTCTCGAATTTGTTGGCCGATTTGTTGTAATTTTACGTCAATAATTTGACCTTGTGGGCACAATAACTTGAAACTTTTTTCATGTATACTGCGCAAATTTGTTATGCTTGTTGCTAATAAGCAGTTCTCGGACAATTTTAGTAAGGGCTGAAAAACATTGCAGATTTATTGTGATTTTTGGCATTTTATGTAATTAATTTGACCTTGTGGGCGCGATAACTTCAAGTTGAATAATGGTGGCGAGCTATTGTGCGCTCTTGTTTATGATCTTGCAGATGGATTCTTGAGCCACTGTCTGCTTCTATGACTGCCAAATTTCGTTACTTAAATTTTTATGACGTATACTGTATAGATTATTCTAAATTTGCCTACTGTACTAGTAACTTATTTTTATTGAATACAATATTGTTTACCAGATATTTTTACTTGATCACTCAAGAGGGACTAGACATTCTTTGCCTTAGATTGTTTTCCTCACAGGTACTATTTCAATGTTATATGCCTTTTGTTAAGATTTCCTGTAGCAGTTCAAACTGTCCTGTCGAGTTTGATTGTCTATGACCTTACAACTCGTTCAATATATCTATTCTCTGCCCGTAGGCTGGCATTTTGGTTCAGCTGGTCTTAGATTGAGCTGGTCTTAGATTATTAAGAGACACCTTGCGACAGTGGTTAATTTTAATCTTAGCGAGGGTCCCACAGCCATGTAATTTGGTAAATAAACATGTTCTGTCTGTCTGTCTGTCTCTCTGTCAAATAATCGCTAGTATAGCTCTGGCGGACTTTGGGGGATAAAATCTACATGCAGAAATACCATGAGCAAATCATAGGCCATCCCAGAATCCTTTTTTATATGGCGGTTCACTTGGGGTCACCAAGGTTGTTTTTATATCTGTCTGTTCACCATGAGTGCAGCCTAGCAATTAGTCCAGACAAGTTTAAAAACGGGCGATGCTTCATAATCTGGGATCATCATAGCCATTTCAACTTACAAGTCCTGGACAAGCGGACAAGCTTTAATGTTGAGCCCAGAGGCGCCCTGACTAAAATCTGTTCAAGTTGCAGTTACTTAACTAATTATGCATTTATAGATAGTGTTCTCGATTCTTCCCTTAATAAATTAACAGGCTGTGAGAGCACAGATTTTGCAGTTGGGTAATAAAGCACCATGCGTTTTAGCATTGGTTTCAGCTACTGGAGAGCATGGGTAAGTTACATTTCTTGTGCTGTATGTTCATTATACAACCCGATAATAATCTTTATCATGAGTATTAATTTTATGCTACTGCCACTTTAAACATGTTAAAGCTACATTACCTAGAACCATCTTCCTCCGCAAGGCCCGCTACTCCGTGACGTAGGGAGATGCCTAGAACCTGCTATAAACAGTCAAATAATGACTTGGCCATTCACAAAAATGAGTCACTCAATATATTGCTGCTCAGCTGTTCCAGAAATATACTGTGTCACAATGTCATCCTTGTCCCATGTCATCTGCAATAAATATTTGAAGCAAATAAAGAAATATTGTTCATCAAAGCTATTATTAAAAATTCATGTCATTTTTCTTATTAATCTTCACATCCCTGTTATTAAGGAAATGCTTATAGTGTTTGATGTTTTTCGGCCGCCACTCCTGAAAGTGCTTTAGTTCTTGCTCAAAATTACCTTATTATTTTTTTTGTGACCTATATCTGACCTACATAAGTAAATTTTGAAGAAGTGAGCATCTACAGTTGCTCACAATGTTGTGTCAGCATTTTTTTTACATTAGATTGTGGGAGTAAGACTCGCAGCCAGATAAATCTCGAATTATAGCGGAATCAATCATTTGGTAATTAAATTACATGAAAAACTGCATGCAGTACCGTATATCTATATATCCCCATGCATAATTTGATGTTTTTTCTCTTATATATATATATAAAATACACCAACTACAGAATTAATTTTAATTTTAGACTGCTAGGAATTCCCCTACTTATGCAGTGCCGGAAAATAACCAACCAAAGAATATGGTCTCATATGATTCTCTGGTGAGGTGAGCTCTGCACCCCCTGGATCCCCCTGTTATGCATGGGGGTTGTTGTCATGACTACAGTTGAACAGACTCAACGGACTACTCCCTGATGATATGTGCACCTGTGCAGTGTACAGCTCACTGGAGACCAATATAGAACATGCTAGATATAATACTGATATCCCCTTTGAGGATATGTGCACCCACAACATGTGCTGAACTTTAACCCCTCATGCCGGCACAGCCACTGGTCGATGCTGTTTGCCTCATGTCCCGGGAGACCAGCATGTCTAATAACTCTATAGAAAAACTGCTTTCCTGTGAAGCTCAAGATTTGGTATCACAATTTGCACTTGTGGGCATTTTTCACGTCATCAGGGCCTTAAAATTTCACCCCTGTATTTGTTGTAGATAATGGGGATAAATAAATAAGCAACAAACAGTTCTTTTCAGAGTAAACAGACAGTACCATTTGATCAAACACATATATTTTCAGTATAACAGTGATTATTAGATAACAAGAAACACAATCAACTCCTATTTTTTCCAACTTAATAATGGTTGAATGATAAGTCAACCTCCTGTGGACGGCCACTTGTGTTGCCACTTTCTCTAGTTCCAGAGTGGCCACCCAGAGAAGGTTTGACTGTGATTTTATTTTATGTGAGTTACTTCCAGGTGGATAATGAACAGGTTAAAATATTGTTAATCCGAATTCAATACGCAAGGTTGCGGAGGAGAAATGATGATGTTACGGTGTTGGGCCGTCCGTTAACATTTCGTTTCCGGGGCATATCTCTGAAAGTACTTGTCCGATTGTCTTCAAATTTTACACACAACACCTCTAGGATGTCTTGTTGTGCCTTTTGGGGTTCATGAACTTTGACCTACTTTTGGTTTAGAACTATGACCTATTTAGACGTTTTGACGCACACTTCTCGTTTCTGGAGCAGATCTCGAAAATAGTCGGTCTCTCATCTGGGCTCTTTAGGGAAATGGTGTTCACTTTATGTTTGAAGTTGGTTCTAGACTGAAATTTCCCCAGGAATCCGATAGTGCCGACTGATTGTTGAAAAAAAGTGCCCAAAGTGGTCAAAATCCAAGATGGCCGGTAAAATACTCAAAAATGATCATGCATCCCTGAATTAGAAATTTCTGCGTACGGTATATCCCCGTGTATAATGCGATGTTTTTTCTTAGCTATTCATGTCGCAAAAAGGCACCTCGTATTATACATAGATGTAGAATTTAATACAATTTTTTAGCTCTCTAGCGGTAAGTTCAGCGGTAAGTTCTCTAGCGGTAGAACGTATAGGCCAGTGGCGTGTTTGGTAAGCAGGCCTATACACACGATACAACAAGACTGTGCCCTTCCAACTAGTAGCAAACAAGAGACGTTCTCCCAATGCTGGTACATTGTTGGGCCACCGTGTGCTACGCTGACACAACATTGTACCAGCATTGGGTGAATGTGTCGTGTTTGCTGGGAGTCCCCGTCTCACATACCCGCCGACGCGCGTGGCACCTTTGACAACCACGGGCAGATAAATGACGCCGTTAGTCTGCAACCAATTCACACTCCTGACCTGGTCATTTATATTAATAATGATTTAATCTAAGATCGCCTTTCATATGGGAGTGTTCTATTGTGTACGAAAAATCTGAACATGATATTTTCATATTGGAATGAGAGAATGCGTTGACGAAATATAACAAGATATCACTGATTATATCTCCTTTCCAAACTCTATACATGTAGGCCTCAGAATTTCCATATTGCTGGGATAACATTAACGCCTACCGCTGTTGCCGCGGCTGATACGGTATTGAGCAAATGGTGGTATCTGTTAGCTGTAGTTCATGAAGCGCTGCTGTGTTATTGCACCCTGACACTTATACAACCAAACACCTCTTGTGTCTAGACAATGTGGCTAGTCTGCAAATGTTTTACAATCACATTTCATCTTGGAATGTTCTTATTTGAGCACGACGATAATAAAATGTGGTCTTTGTAATAGATAAATTAAAATAATATAAATTTGTCGGCGAAATATAAATACGGGTATTTTAAAATCTGTGTGTATATATATGTAGCCTATGCAGGTCTCAGAATGTCTGCCGATCGAGACAGTCCCGATGACGTCCACTCTGCCGTGGAAAATGAAAATACAGTATCTGCTTACTCTATAAGTGAGCAGATACTGCCCTTTGGTTTTGCAGAGCTGTATACTGTTGCCGCTGTTCCCGTCATCGAGCATCGTCTATGCAGGTGTCACGGCGCTATTTAGCAGAATAAGATAATATCCATGCCTCACATTTAGATGGCCCGGAACGCTGCCGACCGGGACGCTGCCGACATCCGAAATTTGAGGTCGTATTATACAGAGGGGTAGACGTTTTTCAGGTCATCCGAGGCCTCAAATCTTAACTCGTATTATACATGGCGTCGCACTATACGCGGGGATATACGGTACTTTTTCTCCCACAAAAGCAAGTTACTTGACAAGAATAATATATATAATAATCAAGGAAAAATATTTCGTCAATATTTTAGTCAAATGGCCACCAAAAATACAAAATGGCCGCCATATAATGAAATCGCTATAACTAAATTCTGTAATACATGTTTTTATTTTCAATGTTATTGTGGTCAAGGAATCAGATGAAATAATTATTGCGGTAGTAAAATAAATATGTAGTTTGAGCTACCAGTAATGAAATTAAAATGTAAGATCTTTGGCAGCACGATACATGGTGAACAGACAGTTTGTCTTGGATCCATAGAATGATGTACAATTGGCCCCATGCATACACCTGTTCTGAAGTACATACTACACTACTGCTCTTCATCATCATCAAAATCCTCATTGTCTGAATTGTCACTATCAAAATCCTCATTGTCTGAGTTGTCAATATACTCTGATTCAGAATTAGTGTTATCCTGAAATTCAGAACCAGACAGTTGATCTGGAAATGGTTCAATGACTTCCTGAGTAGATTGCTCTGTCTCGTCCATATGTCTGTTTACTTCATCTTTGCCTTGAAGTGCTGTGCCATCCTAGCATATAAGGACGATTAAGCCACCTACCAGTTTCCATCCATGTGTGAGTGGGTCTAGTTGTCTGTAGTCCTGATTTACGCAGTTCACCATAATATGTGCAACAAGATTCATGCGCAATATAGCAAATGTGAGTGAGCTCTTGCCCGCCGGAAGACCCTTGAACGGTGCAAATTTGCTCTTTGCTTAATCATAACGACATTCTCTGGGTGTTTTCTCTCGCTAAAGCCCTGGTCAGACAGGACTTGACGGCTTAATCACGGCCAAAAAGTTATAAAATCTGTTGGACGTGGTCGTACGTGGTAATTATTGGTTAATTTTGTGCTTAGCCGTGGATGCTTTGTACGTGGGTATTTAATGGAGCAATTCAGTTCGCTCGGCTCTGAATGAACGGTGCTCTTTTCTGTGAAATTATAGTCTGGTACAACAGACACCTGTGCTTTCCTCACCATTCCACTCTCAGCATGAACTGGGCATTTCTGTTGGATAAGAATAGAGTGTGTATTGTGAGTTTATGTTGTCTGCAACATGTGTGGTTGGAATGCCCTTTCTCACATTTAAGGGAATATTTGAATGCTGCTTCTTGGACCATACAGCCCATTTGTCCTCAATGAAGACAGTTTCGTTGTACGATAATCCATATCCGAGGTTATGAAGTGTGTCAACTACAGTACTTAAACCTGTTTCGCATGCATAGTCAGTGACAGAAGTACCTGATCCAATGATGGTTGAGCATTGAGGAGTAGCGCTTGGAGATCTTGACAAATCTGACTAACTTTTGAAGCCTTCGATGGCGCTAAATTCACCCTGCCATTGTCATTCAAGCGTGCATCAGGATGAATTATCAAGCACAACCCATTGTATAAGTCATTGTTAATATCAGGCTCATTATCAAGTATGTCCTGGAGTGTTAGAGGCCACGGCAGATGTCTTCTAGTATTTATGATAGAGTGATGGATACATCTTGCAGCATTTCTCAGTGTTACAGATATATTTTGTTCAATATGACCCAGCACATAAATATTTCTTTTCAGTTGTAGGCCTAGGCCTATAAACAAATGGTATTCAACTCTATGAAAGCAGCTTTGCAAAAATGGTCATTTAGAAAATGACTTTAGTGAAAATAGGTCAAATTTGACTGCAGGCCTAGCCTTTTTAAGTAGGCCTTTTTCATGGAGAGTACTGGAGCAGCTAAAAATTTGCAAAATACAACAATATACGTTATTTTATGTGATTCCTTGACCACAAGAACATAGGCATCGCCAAATCATTTATGATTCATCTGCTTTCAAAGTTATTGTAAAAAATAAAATGTTCGGTAATGGTTTTACAGAGCTCTGTATCTGCTTAATTGTTCACATTGGAGCATGTAAGAATAATTTTCTAGCATTTGTGTACTCATTTCATCACAAGAAAATAAAACCATATATTATAGAAAATAGTTATAGCGATTTCGTTATATGGCGGCCATTTTGTATTTTTGGTGGCCATTTTGACTATGCTGGGGCCAAAATATTTGCCCTTGATTATTGTTTATATTATTCTTGTCAAGTAACTTGCTTTTATGGGAGAAAAAGAACTCATTGATCATTGTTGAGTATTTTGGCGGCCATCTTGGATTTTGACCACTTTAGGCACTTTTTTTCAAAAATCGGTCGGCACTACCCGATTCCTCGGGAAATTTCAGTCTAGAACCAACTTCAAACATAAAGTGAACACCATTTCCCTAAAGAGCCCAGATGAGAGACTGACTAAAAGTACTGGGCCGATCACAGTCATATTGCACATGTTCTCTAAGGTCGCTAGTTGTGCCTTTTCTGGTTTTTGGACCTTGACCTTGAAGTTGACCCAGCGCTTTGACCTAATTTATGACATCGGTAAATCCGACTGAAATATTTTGCTGAATATCATGAAAACCGCTAAAAATAGCTGCACCATTACTATAAAACAAATTGTAAGGTTTCAGGAGAGGATGCATCTTGAAAACTTTCAAGTCGATAAAATTTAAAATGGCCGATAGGCGGCCATTATTCACCTCCACAGGCCTGATATTGGGTAAACCATGCTAGATAGCTTAACCATTACTATAAAATAAATTGTAAGGTTTCAGGAGAGGATGCATCTTGAAAACTTTCAAGTCGATAAAATTCAAAATGGCCGTCTATCGGCCATTATCCACCTCAACAGGCCTGATATTGCGGAATATCATGAAAACCACAGATAGCTACACCATTGCTATAAAACAAATTGTAAGGTTTCAGGAGAGGATGCATTTTGAAAAATTTCAACTTGATCAAATTTAAAATGGCCGATAGGCGGCCATTATTCACCTCGACAGGCCTGATATTGGGTAAACCATGCTAGATAGCTTAACCATTACCATAAAACAAAATGTAAGATTTCAGAAGAGGATGCATTTCGAAAAAAATTAACTTGATCAAATTCAAAATGGCCGCTTATAGGCCATTATTCACTTTCACATGGCAGATATTTGGTAAACCGTGCTAGATGGCTAGACAATTACTATAAAACAAAATAAGAGTTCTCGGGGGAGGATGCACCCTGAAATTTTTTAACTCTATCAAATTCAAAATGGCCGACAATCGGCATTATTTACCTCGATAGGCCTGATATCAGGTAAACCTGGCTAGATTGCTACACCATTACTATAAAACAAAATGTGGCATTTCCGGAGAGGATGCCTTTTAAAAACTTTTGTCTCAATCGAATTAAAAATGGCCGCCTATCGGCCACTATTTACTTTCACATTGCTGATATTTGGTAAACCGTGTTAGATAGCTAGACCATTACTATAAAACAAAATGTGAGATTTCAGGAGAGGATGCATCTTGAAAAAAATTGACTCTATTAAATTCAAAATGGCCGCCTATCGGCCATTATTCACTTTCACATGGCCGTTATTTGGTAAGCTGTGCTAGATGGCTAGACCATTACTATAAAACAAAATGTGAGATTTCAGGAGAGAATGCATGTTTAAAAAATTAGACTATCAAATTCAAAATGGCCCCCTATCGGCCATTATTCACTTTCACATTGCTGATATTTGGTAAACCGTGCCAGATGGCTAGACCATTACCATAAAGCAAAATGTGATTTTTCGGGGGAGGATGCACCCAGGAAATTTTAAACTCTTATCGAATTCAAAATGGCCAACAATCGGCATTATTTACCTCAATAGGCCTAGTATCAGGTAAACTGTGCTAGATAGCTAGACCATTACTATAAAAAAAATAATTACTATAAAACAAAATGTGAGGTTTCGGTGGAGGATGCACCCTGAAATTTTTAAACTAGTTTTAAGGGCACTAATTATTATCTATCTATAAATTGGCTATTATCTATAAATTGGTTGCTAAAACTTTTTTTCAAATTTTCTTTTAATTTCATATTTTTCATCCTTCCTCTTTTTTTGTCTTGAAGTTATTGAACAACAATAAGTTCATCCAAATAGGGAAAGAATAGATAATTTTTTTTTGCCTGCTCTCCTAAGTTCAAATAACTAGTATTTCAACCAACTAATAACACACACTGGCTTAAGCCAGGCAGGGGGGGGGGGTAGTGAGGGCTGATGTGTTTAAACATTGAAATTGGCAATAGTTAATAGCATAAACATTGCTTTCATTGTAAAACATTGCTTACAGTATATTATTTAAGATACATACATGTCTAACGTTTTATTTTCTGATGTTTATTTTTCAGGCTGTTTGTATACACATGCACAGAGGCAAAGATAAGTGATGTTAATCAACTGAAGTTTGAAAACGCCATACCTATTTCATCGGATTTCAAATTTAATTTTGGTATGACATAACTATTTTATTAACATAATAACAATTGTGATATTTAGGGCTCCCCCCTACCAGGGGGAGGCTTTTAATTTTTGTACGTTTTGGTTCGCCGGGGCGTGCGGGCGGCGACGGCGGTGGCGGCGGTGCCGCCGCGCATGGACACCGCCTCTCATCCATGTCACCCTCATATCTACAAAACCGCTTTTTCAATTCATTTGGTGTTCAACATACTTGATACAAGTATCATTACCTAGGCTGCATCAATTTTTCAGAAAGTTCGGGAAAATATTCAGGTCATTACAGCCATCTTTAACCTTTTTTCGTCAAATTAGGACATTGTCACCCTGATATCTACCAAACTGCTTTTTTGATTCTTTTTGTGTTCAACAAACTGGATGCAGATATTAATTCCTAGGCTGCATCAATTTTTCAGAAAGTTTGAAAATATTCGCGTCACGGCGGCCATCTTTAATCTTTTTTTTTCAAATTAGGACCTTGTCACCCTGATATCTACCAAACCGCTTTTTTTATTCTTTTTGTGTTCAACATACTGGATGCAAATAATAATTCCTAGGCTGCATCAATTTTTCAGAAAGTTTGTGAAAATATTCGGGTCACGGCTGCAATCTTTAATCTTTTTTCGTCAAATTTGGACCTTGTCACCCTGATAACTTCAAAGCCACTTATCCAATATACTCAAAATTCAACATACTGCATAGTAGTGATCACTTTTTCAGAAAGTTCGGGAGAATATCCGGGTCATGACGGCCATCTTTAATCTTTTTTCGTCAAATTAGGACCTTGTCACCCTGATAACTTCAAAGCTGCTTATCCGATATCCTAATATTCAAAATACTGCATAGTATTATTAATTCCTAGCCTGCATCAATTTTTCAGAAACTTCGGAAGAATATCCGGATCATGGCGGCCATCTTTAATCTTTTTTCGTCAAATTAGAACCTTGTCACCCTGATATCTACAAAACCGCTTTTTCGATTCACTGTGTGTTCAACCTACTGGATGCAAGTATTAATTCCTAGGCTGTATCAATTTTTTATAAAACTTGGGAAAATATTCGGATCATGGCGGCCATCTTTAATTTTTTTTTCGTCAAATTATGACCTTGTCACCCTGATATCTACAAAACCGCTTTTTCGATTCACTTTGTGTTCAACATACTGGATGCAACTATTAATTCCTAGGCTGCATCAATTTTTAAGTTCGGGGAAATATTTTGGTCATGGCGGCCATCTTTAATCTTTTTTTGTCAAATTAGGACCTTGTCACCCTGATAACTTCAAAGCCGCTTATCCGATATACTCGATATTCAAAATACTGCATAGTAGTGATAATTCCTAGCCTACATCAATTTTTCAGAAAGTTTGGGAAAATATTTGGGTCATGGCAGCCATCTTTAATCTTTTTTCTTCCATTTAGGACCTTGTCACCCAGGTGATAACTTTAAAGCCACTCATCCGATATACTCAATATTCAACTAGTGCATAGTAGTAGTATTTCCTAGACTTCATTAATTTTTCAAAAAGTTTAGGAAAATATCCGGGCATGGCGGGCATCTTTACTCTTTTTTCGTCAAATTAGAACCTTATCACCCTAGCCTAAAGCTGCTAGCTTCTGCCTCATAATATTACTTGATAATTACATGTACAAATTGATTATCTGCAAAAATTATAATTAATGTATAACTCTTATTTGAAAAGTGGGAGGGGGAGCCTTCTTGGGTGTTCACATGGTAAACACTTACATCTAGTTTATTTATAGGTTTTTGACCTACTCAGTAGGCCTACTGGATATAATGTAATCATTGACAGGAATTCTGCTGCAACCAATGAAACAATTTGATGAATGTTATCATTTCTATTTTTTGTAAATATATTTTTTGCGATATATTCTTGTCATATGAAGCTGGAAAGCAATTTCATCTTTAGGATTACAAATAAGATTGTTTCAGAGATTTCTTGGATGATCAATTCAGCATCTAGTATGAATAATTTTATACCATGTATTTAAATTCACTTATTGTTTTGTTGAAAACTCATTCATTTATTTTCTATTAGTGTAGTACGTTATTATGCCAGGGTAGCCTGTATCAAGATTTTCTGAGATCTAATATGGTGTGCTGTATTTCCCGGTGTATAACCATCTAATTTTTGTTCAATGGAGAGTTTGGTGTGGTTACATAATGAATACTGGTTATACATGTCTTCAAGTTCAAAATTTTAGAATGGCAACAGTTTTTGTGGGTGCGATATCTTATGCACAAATCGCTTTAAAATGTATTTCTGATGATCTAATAAACTTTTGGGATAACTTCATTTTTAAAACAGAAAATAGCTGATGGCAGAAATATCGGATGTTTTTTTATTTGTTTTTTTATTAGAATATTCTCTTCCTTTTCTGCACTTTTTTTTCAGACGTATGAATTTTTTTACACATTCTTTTTTCACAGATATTTTTTTTGTCACTAAGCCATAAAAAGGCATTTTCCAAGATGGTTGCCCGAAAAGCTTCAGAATGCAATATCTTATATACTGTTCATTGGAGCGCATTTAAATTTTATGTCGTTATCCATTAACTGTTTTAAATCAAAATGGCTAATGGCAGTCCTGAATACATTAAAAACTGAGGACAACCATCTTGTTATTCCGGGGGGGGGGGGGGGGGGGCGGTGTTTGCTTTACTTAATGGACTTACCTGGAAATATCGAAAGGTATGCTTTTAATGTTTTTGTGCCGAAAAACATCACTTTTATTTTTATACAGATAATTTGTTTCTTTTGCAGTTACCAATGCAGCTGCAGCAAAACAATCAGGTTAGTGTAGCAAACCCTTATTGATTCACTTAGCTCATTCCATACAGAGCCCGAGATAACCCGTGTTTTGTAACGTCATAAGAAGAACATTAAAAAAAATTCCAGCGTAAACAGTGCTTCTCCTAGGTCCGAAAATGCAATAGCCACTGTGGCTAAGTGAAGAGGATTTGAATTAGCCACACCAAATTTCCATAAGCCACAGGTCATCTGCTAGCAGAGCAGATGAAAAAGTGGGGGTTCGGGGGCCTGCGAGCCAAATACCCCAGATACTACAGATATGAGCTATTTTCCATTTCCTAGGATTTTTTCAGTTACAAAATGGTCATTTTTTAGCCCGCCTTTAATTAAAAAAGGTGGGCTATTGCAATTGAAGTTCGGCGGCGTCGGCGTTAACATTTACTTGTGGGCGCGATAACTTGAAAAGTTTTTTATGTTTCCTTCCCAAATTTGTTTTGCATGTTACTAATGATCACTTCTCGGACAAGTTCAATAATGGCTGAAAAAAAATTCAAAATGGCCGACTTATTGCGATTTTTCACCTTTTACGTCAATAATTTGACCTTGTGGGCACGATAACTTGAAAAGTTTTTCACGTATCCTTTTCAAATTTGTTATGCATGTTACTAATGACCAGTTCTCGGACAAGTTCAATAATGGCCGAAAAAAAAAAAAAATAGCTGATTTATTGCGATTTTTCACATTTTACGTCAATAATTTGACCTTGTGGGCGCGATAATTTGAAAAGTTTTTCACATATCCTTTTCAAATTTGTTATGCATGTTACTAATGACCAGTTCTCGGACAAGTTCAATAATGGCCGAAAAAAAAAAAAAATGGCCGATTTATTGCGATTTTTCACATTTTACGTCAATAATTTGACCTTGTGGGCGCGATAACTTGAAAAGTTTTTCACATATCCTTTTCAAATTTGTTATGCATGTTACTAATGACCAGTTCTCGGACAAGTTCAATAATGGCCGAAAAAAAAAAAAAAATAGCTGATTTATTGCGATTTTTCACATTTTACGTCAATAATTTGACCTTGTGGGCGCGATAACTTGAAAAGTTTTTCACATATCCTTTTCAAATTTGTTATGCATGTTACTAATGACCAGTTCTCGGACAAGTTCAATAATGGCCGAAAAAAAAAAAAATTGGCAGATTTATTGCGATTTTTCACATTTTACGTCAATAATTTGACCTTGTGGGCGCGATAAGTTGAAAAGTTTTTCACATATCCTCTTCAAATTGGTTATGCATGTTACTAATAAGTAGTTCTTGGACAAGTTCAGTAATGGCCGAAAAAAAAAAAAAATGGCCGATTTATTGCGATTTTCACATTTTACGTCAATAATTTGACCTTGTGGGCGCGAAAACTTGAAAAGTTTTTCACATATCCTCTTCAAATTGGTTATGCATATTACTAATAAGTAGTTCTTGGAGAAGTTCAATAATGGCCGAAAAAAAAAAAATGGCCAATTTATTGTGATTTTTCTCATTTTACGTCAATAATTTGACCTTGTGGGCGCGATAACTTGAAAAGTTTTTCACATATCCTCTTCAAGTTTGTTATGCATGTTACTAATAAGCAGTTCTTGGACAAGCTCAATAATGGCCGGTAAAAAAATCAAAATGGTCGACTTATTGCGATTTTTCACATTTATTTTACGTCCATAATTTGACCTTGTGGGCGCGATAACTGTACATCATTCATCTCATCAATTGACTACAACGTTTTTATTGTAATACCCCACTCCTCATATATCGACTTTGATCTTTATGACACCAATAGAAAACATTTTTGTCAGACGCATCTTATAGATCTGCTTGTAGTCTATGCAAGTATTATATAGTATATCATATTATACATGTATCTATCTTATTTAACATACCATTTATATCTTGGGTTGTTATTTACGTGATGCCATTCGTCTTTACTTTCTTTATCATAATTCAGCGGCGGGCTATTATCGAGTGTGCTCTTGTTTCATATGATTCTGGATTACATGTAGGCCCTATCTAGCTTAAATCCTGAATTTTGTGAGAGCATTTAGTCTCGCCACGGCACATTTTTTCTCAACTTAGCCCCAAAATAAAACATTATCTTAGTCCCCTTTTGCTTTGACGAAAGGTGGAAATATGATTTTTTTATCACCAGGCATGATTCGCAAGCGTGGCGAATTCAGGGATAAATATCAAAGTTACTATTCGCCACAAGGCATGTAGATTAGCATTTGCGAGCGTGGCGAGTGGCCAGGAAATGCACTGCATAGCCTAAAAGAAGCGTCTTTAAAAAAACAACTTTTGAAGGCTGGTGCGACTAAATATGCACCAGTGCGACATATATGGTTTTTCGGCAAAAAATCCAGAGTGGCCTCCACTAGCTCTCTGTCACGTAAAACGATGCGATCGGCGTTCCTGAACTGATAACATGATACCATCGTTTGAGGCCATTGTATGTGTTAATACCATTTGCGAATTTTGTTCAGTTTACTATTGATTATTATGGGTAAGGTAGAATGTTTCATTGAAAGATTGTGATCATTTGTTTAGGAGGTGACCCAATCGCAAGTAATTCACCGTCGGATTGTGTTGCCAGTTTTTGCAAACTGTAAAATGGTTGTAGCAAGAAACTTTTTTTAAATCTAAAAATATATATTTCAATACATAAACGCATAATAAATTATAAACAATTACAAAGTGCTACAATTGACACTTGTCAAAATGCTAAATGCTAGTTATAAACTGTTTCAATTATATATTTCTAGTTGTTGTTAGCTCCCGCCGTCACCGTAGGTGAAACGAAGGGAGCTATGGATTCCGCCTACATTCGGGTTTTCACCTCTTCTTTTGCCTATAACTTTGTAAGAAAATAAGCTAGGATAACAAA
Organism: Flabesymbios commensalis; assembly: GCA_964017125.1. Lineage (NCBI taxonomy): Eukaryota > Metazoa > Annelida > Polychaeta > Terebellida > Flabelligeridae > Flabesymbios > Flabesymbios commensalis. The sequence continues at coordinate 58,292,084 of OZ024907.1, read as the reverse complement.
TTTTGGTATGTGGGTGTCTTCCAGGTGGATAATGGAATTCAATACGCAAGGTCGCAGAGGAGAAAATGATGATGTTACGGCGTTGGGCCGTTGGGCCCTTGGGCCATCCGTAAACATTTTGTTCCGGAGCATATCTCAGGATGTACTTGTCCGATTGTCTTCAAATTTTACACACAACATCTCTGGGGGGTCTAGTTGTGCCTTTTGGGGTATATAAACTTTGACCTACTTTTGGTTCAGTACTATGATCTATTTAGACGTTTTAACACACTCCGTTTCCGGAGCAGATCTCGAAAACTACTGGGCCAATTACAGTCATATTGCACATACATGATCTCTATGGTCCATAGTTGTGCCTTTTCAGGTTTTTTGACCTTGACCTTGAAGTTGAAGTTTTCACTTCCACATGGCCGTTATTTGGTCAACCGTGCTAGATGGCTAGATCAATACTATAAAACAAAATGTGAGATTTCAGGAGAGGATGCATTATAAAAAAATTTGACTTGATCAAATTCAAAATGGCCTCCTATCGGCCATTATTCTTTTTTACGTGGCCATTATTTGATAAACCATGCTAGAAGGCTAGACCATTACTATAAAACAAAATCTGTTATTTCAGGAGAGGATGCATCTTGAAAAATTTTGACGTGATCAAATTCAAAATTGCCGCCTTTCAGCCATTATTTACTTTCACATGGCTGTTATTTGGTAAACCGTGCTACATGGTTAGACTATTACTATCAAATAAAATGTGAGATTTCAGGAGGGGATGCATCTTGAAAAATTTTGACTTGATCAAATTTAAAATGGCACCTATCGACCATTATTCATTTTCACATGGCCGATATTTGGTAAACTGTGCTAAATGGCTAGACCATTACTATAAAACAAAAAAATTGAGTTTTCGGGGGAGGATGCACCCTGGAAATTTTTAACTCTAGCGAATTTGAATGGCAGACAATCGGCATTATTTACATCGATAGGCCTGATATCAGGTAAACCGTGCTAGATAGCTGGACCATTACTATGAAACAAAATGTGAGATTTCAGGACAGGATGCATTATAAAAAAATTTGACTTCATCAAATTCAAAATGGCCTCCTATCGACCATTATTCACTTTTACGTGGCCATTATTTGATAAACCATGCTAGAAGGCTAGACCATTACTATAAAACAAAATTTGTTATTTCAGGAGAGGATGCATCTTGAAAAATTTTGACGTGATCAAATTCAAAATTGCTGCCTTTCGGCCATTATTTACTTTCACATGGCTGTTATTTGGTAAGCCGTGCTACATGGCTAGACCATTACTATAAAATAAAATGTGAGATTTCAGGAGGGGATGCATCTTGAAAATTTTTGACTTGATCAAATTCAAAATGGCACCTATCGGCCATTATTCATTTTCACATGGCCGATATTTGGTAAACCGTGCTAAATGGCTTGACCATTACTATAAAACAAGAGTTTTCGGGGGAGGATGCACCCTGGAAATTTTTAACTCTAGCAAATTCGAATGGCCGACAATCGGCCTTATTTACATCGATAGGCCTGATATCAGGTAAACCGTGCTAGATAGCTGGACCATTACTATGAAACAAAATGTGACGTTTTCAGGAGAGGATGCACCTTGAAAACTTTCGACTCGATAAAATGCAAAATGGCCGTCTATCGGCCACTATTTCCTTTCACATTGCTGATATTTGGTAAACAGTGCTAGATAGCTAGACCATTACTATAAAAAAAAATGTGATTTTTCAGGGGGGAATGCATCTTGAAAATTTTTGCCTCGATCAAATTCAAAATGGCCGCCTATCGCCCATTATTCACTTTTACATGGCCGTTATTTGGTAAACCGTACTAGATGGCTAGACCATTACTATAAAACAAAATGTGTGATTTCAGGAGAGGATGCATTTTGAATAAAATTTCGACTCTGGATCAAATTCAAAATGGCGGCCTATCGGCCATTATTTATTTTCACATGGCCGATAATTGGTAAGCAGTGCTAGATGGATAGACCATTACTATTAAACAAAATCTGAGTTTTCATGGAGGATGCACCCTGGAAATTTTCAACTCAATCGAATTTAAAATGGCAGACAATCAGCATTGTTTACCTCGATAGGCCTGATATCAGGTAAACCGTGCTAGATAGCTAGACCATTACTATAAAACAAAATGTGACGTTTCAGGAGAAGATGCATCTTGAATAATTTTGACTCGATCAAATTCAAAATAGCTCCCTATTGGCCATTATTTACTTTCACATGCCCAATATTTATCAAACTGTGTTAGATGGCTAGACCATTACTATAAAACAAAATGTGAGGTTTTGGGGGAGGATGTACCCTGAAATATTTTAACTAGATCGAATTCAAAATGACCGTCAATCAGCCATTATTTACATCGATTGGCCTGATATTGGGTAAACCGTGCCAGATAGGTAGACCATTACTGATACTGATTAGGATCATTAATTTCAATGGAGGTTTGCAATCTCTGACTGACTGTCTCGTCTTATCGTACTCTTAGATTCAGCCTCTTAGACCTAGTTGTCTTGCGTCTTGATTTTTGACCTAGCCTAGGACTACATTAATAACACTTCACAAAATTGCTTAAAGCAAATTCTAATTCGGACCGGGAGCTCCTGGACTTTTGTAGTCTTGTTACTAATTTGTATTCACTATAAATTAATGCCCTTTATCGAAATTGCCACCTGTTGAGTGTGGTTTATCTCCCAGCCTGCACATGAACCACCAGGGAAAAATTTGCTAGAAAATTATTGATTAGCAATTTTTTTTTCCAAGTGGTAACTTGCTAGACATCCTTATCATTGATGTATTAATATTTTGCTAATCAATTACAAATTTGATTAGCAAATGGGCAGCTATGCGATACTGAACAAATTTTCCCCTCACCCCTGGTCTTTTCATTTAATGTTTGATCAACATTATTATGCTGATCCAACATCAAACCATCGTTTATATTGTCTCGAAAATGCCACTCAGCCTGTGATAGTCTCTATTAGTTGGCCAATGGCAAGAAAAACATATTTGATGTACTTGAGTTGAAAGATATATAGCTGTTTCTGAAACATTTTAATAAATCTTTTTCAGATATCGTCGAGGTCAGATTCTATACTGAGGTGCATGGTGTTAATATTGTTTTCAAACGATGTCCTGAAGCTTCCGTTTTTTTTGGTGATCTTAAAACAGCAGTCCAAGGTAAGAATATTTTTTACAATATTACATCTGAATAGTACAAATTTTTGGCTATGCCAGGAATTTGTTCAGAATTTAATTGTAAAATTCCTTCTTTTACAATAAAATAAAATTATTATGCCTAATTTATATTGTCAAAACTCGGATACATTGACATTTCAGAAAGAGGGAGTTAACCCTTAATGTGCTAGTCACGTCTATTGTTGTTTTCAGCTTCTTGAAATTTGAAGGGGAAGTGAGTTTTAAGTTGGCTAGCCTGACAAATATTTTTATTCAAATTAAGTATTTTAAAGTTATTTTCACCACTTGAGTTTATGGGTCGCAGTAGCGATACTCAGGTTCAAGTCGGTCAAAACTTAAATTCTATAATTTAGCAATTAATGAGTAAATAAGGAATTTAAGCTGCCCTGCCTACATGTGTGCATGTAGTACATTTTATAATGGTTATCTATTCATACAACTGTGTAAATAATGGCAGTTAATTTGAGTGCATCATTCCATAAACAAGTTTTCCCATTAAGTTACTTAATAAAGAAGCACATACTGTTAGCCCCAGCCTACTTTATAAGAATATCCGATTGGTGTTGTAGTAATGATTCGTGCTATAACGGATAACTACTGTATATCTAAACATTAAATTTACACAATCAAACTAAAATCATCAAAAATCTGTATTTTTATTTTGGCTCCTTGATATGTCTATAATATGTCAACAGGTCCATAGACTAGAATTGTGTAAGTTTTAAAAATTGTGTGTTGTGCATTTGCCAGTTAAGCGAGAAATAAGGACAAAATTTAATTTCGGACATCATGTCCAAAATAAGAAATACAGGAATAACTGATAAATGGGGCTTTCGGCACACTTGCTACATTGCCACAGCAGTTCCAAATTTAATATACTTCCGCAATTCTAGTCTATGGACATGTGCACATCTTATGGCCATATTAAGAAGCCAAAATAAAAATAATGATTTTTTGATGATGTCAGCCTGATTGTGTCGCTTTAAATAGAGATCCTGAAATAATTTATTAGCATTTTTAAATAAATGATTACTTAAATCATCATTACTTTTCTTACAATGTTTTTGAATTGTGCAGTAATTTTAGGCCTCAGCCAAAATTTTGGCGGATGCCTATTGTCGTCATGCGGCGTCTCCGTCTTTCTGTACACCACTTCCATCACTATAACTTGATTCACATTACTGGAATGCACTTTAGACTTCATATACAGGTTAATTATGACTAAACCTTGATTTAGTTCACATTTGACCTTTCTGTGACCTCCATAACCTTGACTTTTTTCCGATCAGTAAATTTTCTCGTTAACGAGATTCACTCAACAATTTTCTATGTCTCGCTCCAAAATTTATACCATATATCAATTTCGCTAATAGCTCAGATGAGTTTGAAAATGAGCGCGCTAAACGGTGAGATAGCTAGATCATTACTATGGAACGAAATGTGCTGTTTCAGGGAGGGATATGCCCTGAATAATTTTTAACTTGACAAAATTCCAAACGGCCGAGTTGCGGCCATTATTGACTTGATACTCATAATATCATAATATCAACTCCATCATCAAAATAGCAGACTTTAATATGCGTAATAGTTGGAAATATCTGTCTCACATGACTAGTTTGAAATAAAAGGTCATGAGGTATAGTGGAGTCAACATTTTTAAAGTAAAATGATATTTTCTTTTATAAGATGATTTAGATTAGAGGCTGAAGCCTAGTTCCGTCGCCAGTGGCCCTGTTCACATTTGCATGACTTGTTGTCCATTTATAAATAGTTGTAGAATGTAAGAAAATCGATCAAGCTTATTAAATATCCTAGGGTGTAATGCCCCATCATGGCTAGACACTAACCGATTGGACCTTCTCAAGAACATTTTTGGAGTACAATAGAATCCCGTTCTAACGCGGTAGTTGGGGTCCAAAAAACGGGACCGCGTTATAAGTGGATCGCGCTATAGCGGGACGACCGTTCTACCGCTGATGGTCAATACATTGGGTCTATATGAACACGCTATGCGCCACAGTGGTAGATGCTATGTGCTAGATATAACTCTGTATTTATTACAAATGAACAGAATAAATAATGAATTAGAAATATACAATATATATGATTTATTGGCAAAATTAATTCAATAAATAAATTGTGTACAATATTTTTAAAGCGATGCCGTCTGTTTCGTTGTCAAAGCAAATATGCCAGTTCGATGGAAAATTCACTCTTTATATAACACTAGGGTGGGCAAGTTATTTAGTCTCATGTTTTTCTAGTTGAACCTTTTGGCTACTCGCGAGATATGATGACATCTTGGGCTCCGTGAAATCACTCCATGTGTAGTTAACAGATTGAAGTGCGACTTTAGTCGTGAATGAAAGGTGTAAGGGATCTACACCGACCCTGTGAATGCTATGGGATCACACAAAGCGTGATTAGGCTAGATGTTTTTATAACAAATACACTCTTCTGTTTCATGCAAAAAATGAGGTGTATATATATATTCTTTAAACTAAGCCAGCACTGGCCCAAATTCAAAATGTTATGCCAACATTGACCCAAAACTGTTTAGCATGTATGTATGTGGACTATATCACTGATTATTCCCGTGTGCATGGACAAAACCTCGCACTATCTCACAGGCATCACGGTGTTATGCGAGATAGGGACGGGCTGAGCTCTCCTACCAACAATCAACGCTTTGGAACAGTTTGATTGACAGGTATTACGAGAGGGTGGGCTTTGTATGTATATTCAGGCCTTGAGATACGACGAGAATTATATTGTTACCGATACTGTACATTATTTTTGAGGTCACAATAGATATAGGTGTAGTATAGCATCATCGCGTGACTACAGCACAACGCTGTTTCAATGCTGGATTGTCCATCGCTAACCACTGCTCTAACGCTAAATGGTATACCCTCTCGGAATAAAGTTTATTTTATTTGAGACGTTGGCCCGGCATTGTGCCGTATTCATCTGCCTTGTGTATACAGAGTAAAGAATGGGCTGTAGATGTTGCGTAACGTGCCGTCACAATAGGAGACCTGTTAAGCTCCAGTACTGTTGATGTACACAGACGGCTAGACAGTTAATGTGCCAGTGGTGATTAATGAGAGTAAGGTGTACTTATTAAATGTGTTACATACACGCAACCAATTGGTATTGTCCTCCTTGCTGTGATCTTGCACAAGCATAACATCGCACAGGTGAGTTGCTGGACAGGAACAATCATCAACACTGATCAAATAGATCATGTCATTCCTAAATCAGGCTATTGACGCTAAATAGTCCCCTTTGTTTAAATGAGCATATACCAAACAATAATTACTATTTCACGATGGTCCATAACAGTATCATCACATAGAACTCAGAATCATGTATTCGCCTCTTCCATACCGCGGTGACTGGATCATCATATAACGCGTTATAGGCCTAACACTAGTAGCAGTATCATCAGAACTCAGAATCTTTTATTCACCTCTTTAAATTTATACCGCGGTAACTTACTGGATCACCATATACCGCGGTATAACATATATAGCGCAGTTACATAATTGTTACTTATTATTTCATTTTGAACAGTAGCAGTCAGAAGGTTAATCCGACGCGTTGTCCGTGGTCGCACCTGCCCACAGTGTGGCCGCGAGGGGTGGGAAGGGGTGCAATGATTATTGCATGCATACATGCCTGGTCAGCACAGCGTTACGTGAACGTGGATGTTTTAACCAGACTGGTGTGACCAAGAACAAAAAATACGCACTATTAGTCAAATGTCACCATGTAATAACCTGCGTTATAACCGATATCGCGGTGTAACGATCCGCGCTATAACGGGATTCTACTGTACTTGCCCCCCCAATTTATCACTTGCCGGACTTGCGACTGCAATATGTTGTCTGTTGTGACAGTCGCTGAAATTTAAAGTGCTGCAAATCGAAGATATTTCCCAAGGGGATACTGTCTATAATTTTGTACTTACCCCCACCTAAAATCAGTTGCCACGGGCAATAGGGCAACCGTTAATGTCGAGCCCTGCACATAGAAATCATCTTTAGGGGTTATCACTCACACCTCCCATAACTGTAACATCTGCCAGACTGTCATTTCTAAACATTCTTTAGTCTGGAACGTTTTCTTCATATCGATGGTCTAAAACAATAGTGGGTCAAGTCGACTTGACAGCAAAATTGTGTTTATCTTTTTGCTTGAAACTACAGTCTGCTAAATCCACTTATCAGCATGTAGATTTGGACTTATACTGATGAAGCACACAGTGATTGGAATTTGACAGTAGATCAAGTGAAGTTATCAGAGTATATTTTACATTCCAAAACGATTTACAGAAGCAAACATGCGATCAACAAGACACTAAGTCTAGGCATTTAACATGTGTTGTCTCCATAAGTCTCAGAATAACAATGCGCTAAGTGCACCTGCACCTTTGTTGTCCTAGAATCAGAGCCCATAGGCATGAAATACCAGAACAACAATGTGTCAAGTCGACTTGGTTCTGTGTTGGACAGTTAAGATGCTGATATGTGCTCCTCTTCACGAGAATAACAATGTGCTAAGTCGACTTGATCTGTTTTACTGTCAAATTTATTCCGAATTTGGAATAAATTCAAACTTTATACATAATGTAACTGACTTAGCTGGTTGTTATTTTGATGGCCAAAAATCTCACTTAGCACACTATTGTTTTAACTCATCGATATTTTTTATTGTCTCCTCATGTAATTGATTCCCACATGTTCACACATGAGAAATGTGATGGAAATCTATTTTTTGCTTTTTAGGCAAATTTCTATTAAATCTTTATTTAATTTGGTGCATATTATTGGCAAAGTCAGGTGATTTGTAAGTAAACAATGTCGCTCTTTTTGCATGATATATGGTGGCCATCTTTTCTCAATTGAACTCTCTGGAACCTTGTATGATAGCTGTAGCATTAATATAAGATGAAGCATTCAGGATAGCACATGACAAATATAAAATAAAATATCTGATTTTACATTAAAATTTTGCAGATATAATATCTCTGACACCTTGCAAGATAAAGTAATAAGATAAACTACCGGTAAATTTTGCTTTGTTACCCAAGGTTAAGTTTCTTGTTTTATATCTACATGTAAGTCTTCTTGTTGCTGTTTTTTTCTAGTTCAGTCACAGAATGCTGCTTTTTGTACCCCCTCTTTCAAATGGATGGAAAAGTATACCCAGGCGAATCCATTTGAAAATGACATTTTTGATCCATTTTCTGCCAAGAAAGGTTAGTAATGCACACCAGTTTTATTCCCCGAGACGAAGTTATGCATTTTGAGTAACTGTACTTAGACATACTTTTTATCCCAACGCCGGTTTATGACGTCGCCACAGATGTCCGTCTGTCTTTTCGCATTTTCGTCAACTTTTTTACCTACATTTCTCGGCCAGAACAGCTTTACCTGTCCTCATTTTCTTTTCCGGAGCATGTTTCTGAAACTCAAGGGGTGATTTCTTTCACATTGCACACACAGATCTCTTAGGGGGCGTAGATGTGCCTCTTGGGGGTTATGACCTTTGACCTACTTTTTGACCTACATCTCTGCAAAAATAGCTTTATTTATTTTAATATTGCTGATATCTGGCAAATCATGCCAGATGGCTAGACCATCACTATAAGACAAAATGTGATCTCAAGTAGGGATATTCTTTGAAAAATTTCTACTTGATAAGTTGGCTTCAAATCTCAACAAGTCTTATACACAACATCGTATTATGCACAGGACATACTCAATTAAACTTTGTAGACAGTCTTAGACGGTTATTATGTCATCAGAGGGTTAAAATCTTAACTTGTATTATACTCGGCATCATATCATACAGGGATGTTCATTTATTTGCAAATAGAAATATTTTTCCTTATCAAATCCAGTTCCAAGTAAATGACAAATTTTAACTGACAATTGAGCAGGGTTAATTCAAGGTTAATTCAGACTGGAAAACTAGAGAATACTCATAACAAATTTTTTTTAACCCTTACAATACTGAAATATTGTTGTCAGATTCTGAAGTCTATATTCGGTCCTCGCACTGATGTATATTTTGCCTTTAGATCTGTCATCACTCAACACCAGAACATGAAACGTATATATCATTAGCTCCCGCCGTCACCGTAGGTGAGCGAAGGGGTATTTGAACTTTGACCTACTTCTGGTTCAGAACTATGACCTATTTAGACGTTTTGACGCGCACTTCGTTTCCGGAGCAGATCTCGAAAAGTACTGGGCCGATGACAGTCATTTTGCACATACATGTTCTCTAAGGTCCCTAGTTGTGCCTTTTCAGGTTTTTGGACCTTGACCTTGAAGTTGACCCAGCACTTTGACCTAATTTATAACATCGGTAAAAACGACTGAAAGATTTTGCGGAATATCATGAAAACCGCTCAAGATAGCTACACCATTACTATAAAACAAATTGTGAGGTTTCAGGAGAGGATGCATCTTGAAAAATTTCAAGTCGATAAAATTAAAAATGGCCGCCTATCGGCCATTATTCACCTCGACAGGCCTGATATTGCGGAATATCATGAAAACCGCTCAAGATAGCTACACCATTAATATCAAATAAATTGTAAGGTTTCAGGAGAGGATGCATCCTGAAAAATTTGAAGTTGATAAAATTCAAAATGGCCGCCTATCAGCCATTATTCACCTCGACAGGCCTGATATTGTGGAATATCATGAAAACCGCTCAAGATATCTACACCATTACTATAAAACAAATTGTAAGGCTTCAGGAGAGGATGTATTTTGAAAAAAATCATTTTGTCAAAGTTCAAAATGGCCGCCAATCGGCCATTATTCACTTTCAAATGGCCGTTATTTGGTAAACCGTGCTAGATGGCTAGACCATTACTATAAAACAAAATGTGTGATTTCAGGAGAGGATGCATCTTGAAAAAATTTGACTCGATAAAATTCAAAATGGCCGCTTATCGGCCATTATTCACTTTCACATGGCTGTTATTTGGTAAACCGTGCTAGATGGCTAGACCATTACTATAAAACAAAATGTGTGATTTCAGGAGAGGATGCATCTTGAAAAAATTTGACTCGATAAAATTCAAAATGGCCGCTTATCGGCCATTATTCACTTTCACATGGCCGTTATTTGGTAAACCGTGCTAGATGGCTAGACCATTACTATAAAACAAAATGTGTGATTTCAGGAGAGGATGCATCTTGAAAAAATTAGACTCGATAAAATTCAAAATGGCCGCTTATCGGCCATTATTCACTTTCACATGACCGTTATTTGGTCAACCGTGCTAGATGGCTAGACCATTACTGTAAAACGAAATGTGAGATTTCAGATGAGGATGCATCTCGAAAAAAATTGACTTGATCAAATTTAAAATGGCCGCCTTTTCGGCCATTATTCATTTTCACATGGCTGATATTTGGTAAACCGTGCTAGATGGCTAGACCATTACCTGATTACTATAAAACAAAGTGTGAGTTTTCGGGGGAGGATGCACCCTGAAAATTTTTAATTTACGAATTCAAAATGGCCGACAATCAGCATTATTTACCTCGATAGGCCTGATATCAGGTAAACCGTGCTAGATAGCTAGACCATTACTATAAAACAAAATGTGACGTTTAGAGAGAGGATGCCTTTAAAAAACTTTAGACTCAATCGAATTCAAAATGGCCGCCTATCGGCCACTATTTACTTTCACATTGCTGATATTTGGTAAACCGTGTTAGATAGCTGGACCATTACTATAAAACAAAATGTGAGATTACAAGAGAGGATGCATCTTGAAAAAAATTGACTCGATCAAATTCAAAATGGCCGCCTATCGGCCATTATTTACTTTCACATAGCCGGTTTTTAGTAACCGTACTAGATGGCTAGACCATTACTATAAAACAAAAAGTGAGATTTCAGGAGAGGATGCATCTTGAAAATTTTTGACTTGATCAAATTCAAAATGGCCTCCTATCGGCCATTATTCACTTTCACATGGGCAATATTTGGTAAACCGTGCTAGATGGCTAGACCATTACTATAGAATGAAATGTGAGATTTCAGCTGAGAATGCATCTTGGAAAATTTTGACTTGATCAAATTCAAAATGGCCCTCTATCGGCCATTATTTACTTTCACATGCCCAATATTTTGCAAACTGTGTTAGATGTTAGTCCATTACTATAAAACAAAATTTGAGGTTACGGGGGAGGATGCACCCTAAGTTATTAACTAATTTATATCGAATTCAAAATGACCGTAAATCAGCTATTAGTTAACTCGATTGGCCTGATATCGGGTAAACCATGCCAGATAGGTAGACCATTACTGGGATACTGATTAGGATCATTAATTTCAATGGAGGTTTGCAATCTCTGACAGACTGTCTAGTTCTTATCTTACTCTTAGACTGGGCTTCTTAGACCTAGTTGTCTTGCGTCTTGATTTTTGACCTAGACTAGGACTACATTAATAACCCTATACAAAATTGCTTAAATCGAATTCTAATTCGGAGCGGGAGCTCCTGGACTTATGTAGTCTTGTTTTTTTTATATATATCAGTAAGTCCATGTTTAAGCTTGCATAATGATAGTCTTACCATTCGCAAGTAACTTTTCTTTGTTAAACTTTGCTTTTTACTCCCATTAGAATGCTTTCTGTATCTTTCCACATTTTTTTTTACAGTATTCATCAGTCCTGTGCCACCTACCCTTAATGATGTTCACCCTCAGTGATATCATGAATGTAAATTCGATTCGCCAACTAGCACAATTTTGTCTGTTCAATTTTGTTCATTGTCACTGTCTTTTTCACACTCAACAGAGACTGCTGCTGTGACACAAAATAAATTAATACTGCCATTTATAAAATTAGCTTCCTTATTTTCACATATAACTGTACAGTTGATATTATGAGGAAGTGAGAGTGGATGTGATAAATAATATGATAAGCAATAGCCATTGACCCTATACATTGTATCAACCTTTCCCTTTCACCCCTTTTAGAATAAGAAACAATTATATGTAATTTTTCAAGTAAACAACTTTCTCTACACCACATTACCTCAAATGTAAGTGTGAATTTGACTTATCTGTAATCAGTCTGAGATATGCTCTATGTTATACAGTAAAAAATATAAATTTAATGCTATATAGTTTTGTTTGTTTGAAACCTGTCACCAACGACCTTGATGTTGCCAGGTAAAAAAGTCTCTGACTCCGGCTCAACATTGACACAGCGTTGGGTGAATGTGTTGTGTTAGCTTGGTCTAAGGTGCTCCGGTTTTCCCAGGCACGCATTGAATATATTTGAGCTGACGGTGTGTGATCATATAAAAGTATATTTATAATGCATGTACTAATAATCAATCTATCAATCAATAATATATAAATAAATATTTTAGCTGCACTAAATACAAGGCCGATATGGAAATAAGAATACAATTATTGTTTAATTGATCATATTCCGATTGGTTGTATGTCCAAGACGTTGGTCCACCTTCTACGATGTTGGACCAAGGTTAAGCTAACATTGATTCAATACTTGTGTCTGCTGGGGTGTAATATATTATAAATTCAACATCTCATGTTTTATGTTGCATGTGTATTTTTGGCGCACGGCTGGCTTTAGATTTATATAAAACATCCATAATACATGTATTGCTAAAGTATATCTGATAATCATGGAGTTTAAATGATGTTAGCAAGTAGCATCTGGAAATCTTACTCTCGTGCAATGTCTGAGACATTAGCCCAGCGCTGAGCCAACCTGTCACTCCAGTCTCTGGTATGGCAGACAGTCACTGTGCCAAGTGGCAGCAACAGACTGTGCCGACCCAAAGCTGTATTATTACACACTGGCGGCGGTTCCAACATTAACATTGCAAGTAGCTTGAAAATCATAGCCATCTTTTAATGACAGGAGTCACAGACAAAAAAAATGATGTCATAAACATTTCGAGGTCGTTTAACACAGGTGGATAAATGCCCTCCTGCCAAATTATGAAGGTCGTAAGTCGCGTCAGACAGAAAGTCGTTGGTCCCAGGTCGTTAACAACATAAAACTGATCCGTGCAAAAAATTAAAGTCGTTGGTGACAAAAAGTCGTTCCTCTCAGGAGTTGTTGAACTCAGGTTTCACTGTACCGGTATATTATATTGTGTATAAATCTTTATTAATAACCACTACTCTGAAGTGCCGAATAATCATACCTACCGGATTAAAAATACCTATCGGAAAGATTTTCCAAATTCAATAAAAGTACCTACCAGAATAAAAATACCTACCAGACAACTGTAAAATTACCGGTATAAATTGTATGACAAAAGAACGTATATTTTCACAAAATTGTGACTATTATTTGGTGTTATTACTACAACAGTATTACATTTCAAAGGAAAATTTAATAGCTTGATGTAGAAAACAGCTAACCCACTCAGTGTTCAATACAGAATGAAAAAAGAGGGAGCCATGTTGCCCATACATGTACTGTGAACTGTGAAAAAAGACTGAAAAAAGAGGCCAACATATAAAATTATGGGCCAATACTAAAATACCTCCCCCCCCCCCCCCCAGGGCTCATCAAATGATTAAAATAAATAGTAGCCCGGTGGCTACCAGTATTGAAATTGTAGTAGCCACCATTTGACACACTCAGCCCAATTACATGAATCATGCACTTGGGCGCTAGACACACACTAGGCCTACTGGGGGAAGCCGGTTGAGGGTGAAAGTACCCCTTCTCATTTTTGTGAATTTCCAAAGCTGTGAGAAGTTTTTTTGTTGCAGAAGAGGAATATCAGTTATTATTATAAAGAGTTGAGATGTGTCTCGAAGATTTACTAAGCGGTAAATCTAGGCCTAGTGCACACATTCAACTATCAACAATTTTCAATACTGGGACATTTTTAATGTTGACCAGTAAATAGATCTACCCCTGCTACATTTGCCATTAAATCAAAGTTAGAAGAACAGTCCACTGAAAACGAATGACATGGCCAAGAATGGATAGCAGATCTGCTAATTTATACTGTAGATCAGTACAGGCATGTAATAAACTGTGTAGGTATATCAGCTCAGTAGGCCTGGTCTGCCTGCCTTCAAAACACACAGGTCTGCCTGCCTTTCAAGCAGCAACACGCCTTCAGCCTGATACTTCATTGGATTTCAGACTTCTGACTATTATAACAAAACAGAACATGGTCCACACGAACAGAAGTCAGGCAGCAGATTTCTGCAATTGAGTGATCATTCATTCACATACATTATTACACTCAATAGTGATACAGTGCATGTGATTGGCTTCCAGAATCATCCAGAAGTAAGCTGGTTCCTGATTGGTCTGCTTCGGTCACTTGAGGCAGCCACGTGCACAGAAGACCAAACCCTGGAATATTCATATGTCTTACTGAGTGAATCTGAGCTATCGATGATCAAAGGCCCGGGTGCCTGCTTCCAGGGCTGGCTATCACAAACAAACAAAATCCAAAAAGACGATGTTTACAGCTACGCACCGCCGTGGTCCACCGGGATTTATCAAAGTGTGGCAATTGGGCAAATTGTGCGCTAATGGCGCAATCACGCGGCCTGTATACATAGTAATAATTGTATTTGTGTAAATCTAATAACATTTCTGCTTGATTTTGCCAAAAAATGTATACAAAAAAACAAACTTGCAATGTGAAAATGAAAGCAAGAAAACTGCTAATTGGGCTGTGAAAAAATCAATAAACGTACCGATTGTAATAAGCCCATACCGGGAGGATATCCACTCTGAAAAAAATAAACTTACCGCGGTACGTTTATTCGGCTCTTGAGAGTAATACTCTCTTATGTTCATCCCTTTCAGGTCTGTCCACAATTGGAAATACAATACAATGTTGAAAAACACAATAGGATATAAATAAATACTAATTATTACAGTCAATTATGATATAATAATTTACTGTCCGAACAAGACACAACATTACAAAATATTGGCAAACTATTATTTTATTTAGACTCAGAAAGTGGTCAGAGTTTTGGCCCTTATGTTAAAAGCATGACACACACATATACATATGCAACCTGTACATACCGGACCCTGTACAAACCAGAATCCTGTCTATACCGTAATAATTATTTGGTCCCGAATTAATTACACTCAAAACAATGCTAATTAACCCTCTCCAAACCGGAACCTGTCTACTCCGAATACAGGACTTATTATTTTCCCCAAATGCATAAATTGTATTGTATTTAACCTGTTCAAACCGGAATCGAATTTTTTTTTAGATTTTCTTAAAAATCACATGTGGTGCACTAAGGGTTAAACAGGGGGCTGCGAGGTGACGTAACATCATGCTTGTTATGCAATGGGAAAGGTGCGAGGTTAGTGTTGGTAACACCGGTACCGCGCTAGAGAAATGAATTGTCATCACCTTTACGTTGAGATTAGTATGGTATTTTAACTTCATAATGGATTATTGAAATAAGTGGTTAATAAAATATTGTAACAGAGTCATTGACTAATTATATAATAAAAGTTTGGATCATGTCCAAAACATATCAGTGCATTAAACATAAATAATTCTCTTGAAAACTAGACTGTGTTTTTGGCTAAATTCATTATGTTTGTGATACTTAATGACCCAATAAATAAATAACCAGGAGGTAAAATATAAAAATATTTCATTGCTGGATTATTCCTTTTTTATTTTTGATTATTAGTTAGGATATTAATTTTATTAAAAGACATAACTGTACAGTATCGGATCGTTTAATCCAGCCTCATACATTCCAGGAAATATAAAAGTTACCAAAAAACGAGTATAGTCGTCATCTAAAATGAAAGTTAAAAAAAAAAAAAGTCTGATGCAATATGATTAACTCCGTATCGAAAACACAGCTTCTCCTATGTCTTCGATATACAAATGTGTCGATTCTGCTGTTAACAAATATGCTCCGTGTCTGAAATGTGTGAGAGACGATTACAAGAATGTATAGTGTTATTTTTTTAAAGTTAGGTGCTAAACAGGCAATTCCTATAAAAAACTGCAATACAGGCAGATAGATCAGTATGAATAACATATGCTTATTTTTTTAATATAATATATAAAAAAAATTTAAATTGTGTATTTTATCATATATCAATTTATTTGCATACATCCACGTATCATTTGTAGACCTACTGACAACACATCCTGAATTATAACCCTCATGTCAATTGTACCAGTTATCGTTGGTTGCTCCTCTCCAAAAGCAAAGACCCTGTCCAACCCGGAACCTGTCCAAACCGGAATAAAATTTTGTCCCCAAGGCATTCCGGTATGTACAGGTTTTACTGTATATATATGCGCAATACTTTTCCCTGGGTATCACTGATCTTTAACAGATGTATTAGTTTTGCTAGAGCCTGAAGGGTTATGATAAAGTTTTTTTTTAAAGCTGAAAGTTATGTAACAAATTTCAGATGTTTGAGATGTATTATGGAGTACTGCAGTGCTTGTTGGGTTTTGAAGAGATGAAGTAATATTAGTTATTGTTTTCCTACAAAGACGATTGTAGGTCAGGTATGGTGTCGACATTTTCCGTAATCATTCTCTTCACATCATTTGTGACTCGGTGGATTTGGGTCGCCTTTCGAATTAATCAAAATATCCTAGAAGTCATCGTTCTTTCTCACCAATCATTTAATCTGTTTTAAACACATAAAAGCATGATGTGTGTTATTTAATAAAAAAAATAGCAAAGAACAGTTGAAAGCTTTACGGTGATAACCCAAAGAACAGTTGAAAGCTTTGGGGGTTAAATGGCTGGAATAAAATAGTCTTTGTGTATGCATACTGGTATATATTTATCAGTATGTTGAGCACTGCAGTATCAACTATTTTGTTTGTATTTTGATTGCAGATAATGATTGGGCTGATGGTTTCCTGTCAAGCAGCAGTGTAGGACCTGCCTGTCCTGTTGTCAGTAAGTTTCGGGGGAGGATGCACCCTAAGTTTTTGACTAATTTATATCGAATTCAAAATGACCGTAAATCAGCTATTAGTTAACTCGATTGGCCTGATATCGGGTAAACCATGCCAGATAGGTAGACCATTACTGGGATACTGATTAGGATCATTAATTTCAATGGAGGTTTGCAATCTCTGACAGACTGTCTAGTTCTTATCTTACTCTTAGACTGGGCTTCTTAGACCTAGTTGTCTTGCGTCTTGATTTTTGACCTAGACTAGGACTACATTAATAACCCTATACAAAATTGCTTAAATCAAATTCTAATTCGGAGCGGGAGCTCCTGGACTTATGTAGTCTTGTTATTATTATTATCATTATTTCAACTAGATCTATTTCAAAATGGCCGTCTATTGGCCATTATTCACCTCGACAGGCCTGATATTGGGTAAACCGTGCTAGATAGCTAAACCATTACCATAAAACAAGATGTGAGATTTCAGGAGAGGATGCATCTTGTGAAAAAATTAGACTCGATCAAATACAAAATGGCCGCCTTTCGGCCATTATTCACTTTCACATGGCCTATATTTGGTAAACCGTGCTAGATGGCTAGACCATTACTATAAAACAAAATGTGAGATTTCGGGAAAGGATGCATCTTGTAAAAAATTCCAATGGATCAAATTCAAAATGGCCGCCTTTCGGCCATTATTCACTTTCACATGGCCGTTTTTGGTAAGCCGTACTAGATGGCTAGACCATTATTATAAAACAAAAGTGAGATTTCAGGAGAGGTTGCATCTTAAAATATTTCGACTCGATCAAATTCAAAATGGCCGTCTATCGGCCATTATTCATTTTTACATGGCTGATATTTGGTAAACCGTGCTAGATGGCAAGACCATTACTATAAAACAAAATGTGAGTTTTCGGTGGAGGGTGCACCCTGAAATATCTAACTCTATAATTCAAAATGGCCCACATTCGGCATTATTTACCTTGATAGGCCTGATATCAGGTAAACCGTGCTAGATAGCTAGACCATTACTATAAAACAAAATGTGACCTTTCAGGAGAGGATGCATTTTGTAAACTTTTGACTCGATCAAATTAAAAATGGCCGCCTGTCAACCACTATTTACTTTCACATTGCTGATATTTGGTAAACCGTGCTAGATGGCTAGACCAATACTATAAAACAAAATTTGAGATTTCAGAAGAGGATGCATTATGAAAAAGTTTCACTTGATCAAATTCAAAATGGCCGTCCATCGGCTATTATTCACTTTCACATTGCCGATATTTGGTAAACCGTGCTAGATAGCTAGACCATTACTATAAAACAAAATGTGAGGTTTCGGGGAGAAATTTTGAATTTTTTAACTATATCGATTTCAAAATGACCGCAATCAGCCATTATTTACCTCGATTGGCCTGATATTGGGTAAACCGTGCCAGATAGGTAGACCAGTACTGGGATACTGATCATTAGGATCATTAATTTCAATGGAGGTTTGCAATGTCTGACAGACTGTCTAGTTCTTATCCTACTCTTAGACTGAGCCTCTTAGACCTAGTTGTCTTGCGTCTTGATTTTTGACCTAGCCCAGGACTACATTAATAACCCTACACAAAATTGCTTAAATCATATTCTAATTCGAAGCGGGAGCTCCTGGACTTATGTAGTCTTGTTACCTAGCTCTCCGCCAAAATGGCTTTATTTATTTTATTATGGATTTTTTTTTGAACACCCTCTGTCGGATTATCCTGCTTAAGTTTGAAAATCAGTTAATTTGCATATTCAAGATGACAGCCATTGGCTAACTTGCATATTCATGATCGCCGTGAAGCGTGAATGCTCTCCAGTCACGAATATGCATTTGATCCTTGCAATTTTTTTTCTGAACCTCTCTGATGGATTATCCCTCTTAAGTTCGGAAATCAGCTAATTTGCATATCCAAGATTGTAGCCATGGAATAAATTGCATATTCAAGATCGACGTAAACACTCTCCAGTCGCCGATCTTCACAAATTTTTTTCTGAACACTCTGATGGATTCTCCTGCTAAGTTAAAAAAATCATCTAATTAAATTTGCATATCCAAGATGACAGCCATGGGCTAATTTGCATATTCAAGATTGACGTGAACGCTCTCCAGTCGCAAATATTCATCCGATCTTTGCGATTTTTTTTTCTGATCGCCCCTGATGAATTA
This sequence comes from Flabesymbios commensalis, assembly GCA_964017125.1. NCBI lineage: Eukaryota > Metazoa > Annelida > Polychaeta > Terebellida > Flabelligeridae > Flabesymbios > Flabesymbios commensalis. The sequence goes on along the minus strand of OZ024907.1, from coordinate 58,272,669 downwards.
TCCTGGTTGAATCCGAAAATCAGCTCATTTGCATATATCCAAGATGGCCGCTATGTGCAAAGTGGCATATTCAAGGTCGACATAAATGCTATTTGCATATTCAAGATGACAGCCATGGCACTGTCAATTGTCACTGCATTGTCAAGTATCTTTTCATTGTGCATATGTAATATCTATTTATTTTTTTAATTATTTTTTGATTCACAAGAAATGCTTCTCCTCTCTCAATTCTTATCCGATTTCAATTCTGTTTGGTTTGTTTGAAAGAGCTCGGGCCTGTGCATTAAATTCCTCATTGATTTCAGAAATTTTAATTTGTAATCAGCTTGGCTAATTGAGGATGAGCTTCTGTGTCATTGGTTTTCCTTCTCAGCGTGATGGACTCCTAGATTTTCATTCCAATGTTCTGAAACTTGCACATGTATGCTCACCCCGAAAACTAGCTGAACGAGTTTGAAAATAACATCAATCATATTAAAACAGCTGGTGCATGGACTTACATAGTTTATTCTTGTAAGCCAAATGTTAAAGCTTTTTTAATGATAAGCTTATACTGCTTATCACATTTTTTTACAGATCATTATGGTGCTTCTTTAATGCTATTACCAAAGTTGATGCTTCATTTTCACTATGTAATGTGAAAACACATTTCTAATTTGTTCTGTCTTTTTCCAACAACAGCTGAGGATGGCATTGCTAGGACACCATCACTACCCAGTTTCCAGAAGCTGGAATCAGATTCCACGATATCCTATATTCCTGGTGGCCTAACGGCCTCTCAAGATTCTAACATTCAAAGGTGAGGTGATGTTTTCAGGGCACAAAATAAGGATTGCTGGTCTCGTTGTTGGCGGACAACCAGTCCAACTTTTCAGATTGTCTGCAAAATTTTTTAGTTGTCCAAATTCCGAGACATGAGGGCTATGATTTTTATTTTGCAAAATAAATCAATTTTAAAACAAAATCTGGTCATTCCCTACGAATCAAATCGTATCCCCTGCTTATTTCGGCAAAAGCTCAACCAGTTCTATATAGAAGAGCAAAACAATGCGCCTGGAACCATCTCCTTCTTTTCGTGTTATCATAAATATTATCTGCTTCTATTTTACTATGTTTGGAAGCTGCCCTGGGCCCTGTAACAGTCCCTTTCGTTTGTGAGAGCCAACAGGAAATATTCATTTGTTCAGCCATGTTTGTTTATTGTGCCACTTTCGGTACCACTCGCATGGGGGCCGGTGGGTTGTAGAGCGAATGAGCGTCCAGGCGGTGCAGAAGCTTGTGAGCTCCATAACTTCATAATACCTTAACTTAGGGCCTTCTTTTTTAACTCATGTGCACTGTGCATACATCTTAAGGTCAGGTTCGATATTTAGGTCACCAAAGCACTGAAGCCAAATTAGACTGTAAGCGGGATAACTTCATAACACCTTGACTTACGGCCTAAATTTTTAAGTCATATGTATATTAAGGTCAAGTTCAATACTTGGTAACCTTGACCTTTAAATGTTGTTGTCTCAGAAACAGTTAAATTTCGAATTCTTGATGTTGATGGACATAAGGAACAGCTGAGAGGTGCTGCTATCAATTGATGGTTATTTTTAACTTGTGTATATACTTCGTTGACTTTGCAATATCATTTACTTACACTGTGGCGGATCCAGGAATTGCCAGACAGAATTGCCAGACTTGAAAATGATGTCAACCACTACAAAGCAGCGTTCGACACTGACGGTGGTCCGGTGGTCCGAGACCCCCAGAAATCATGTCGGACCACCAGAACATTCAAACCCAGTGGTCCGATGGACCACCGAAATTTTCAGCTCTAAGCAAAATCGTAACATGGCCAAAAAATCGAAGCAATCGTCGCCACTCGCGGCCGATAATACAAGAAACACGGTACCGCTCTCGCCCCTTTTCACGAACAAAACAAGTGTTAATAATCATGCTGGGCATGAACTATTGAGGTCGAGATTGACCATCCGCTCTCGCCCTTTTTACGGAACTAAAGATGTGTTTATAATCATGCGGGATATGAATTATTGAGGCCGAGATCGACCATCAACCCAGCTGACGTAGTTAGCAAACGCCACCCTCCACAATTAGCCCCAGTGGCCACAGATTGACCGCATACAAAATCGTGGAACATTTCTTTGGACTGTCATATCGGAAAATATCGGGGAGTAATCAGGTCAAAAATATTTTTTTTAGAATCAGTAACATTTCAGTTCCATGCCTGCATGCTCAGCTCAGAGTCAGAGGTCGCACAGTCATTATTAATAAAAAGTTATGGACATTTTTCGGACCTTGGCGTCGGGATCGCTCTCAGTCACCGCCATGTTGGATTTTTCGGGTAAAGCAAATACATCCATCCACGGCCTCGGAGAGGATGACACGGCAACCTCCACAATGTGTTACACATAGCCATAGGTCGCCGGTCACAGCCCATGCAGCCCGGCTGACCAGCTGCCTATTGAAAAAACACGCGAGGCACTGGGCCTAGTTTGTTGTTTGCCTTCCCTCATCTGACTGTCTAGTCAGACTAGTGACAATTTGTGACGCCGAAAAAGTGTCTTCCCGCCACTTTTAATAGGTTTTTAAGGTGAAGTTAGGAAAAGATAAACAATTGAAAATTCGAATCAAGCTGGTATGAACAGTATAAACGGCGGCCATTTTGTTTGAATTTCTAGAGTCTATAACAACATCCAGCTCACCCTCTGGAAACAAAAGCCCCGTCTACCATCAACCTTGAACTTTGCTTGTTTATTGTCTCACCAGACATAATACCCCTCGATCCAGCAATCTTTAAATGAAAAAATATAGCTCCCCTCCCCCTATATAAACATATATATTTTGTAATCATCAGGACATAGGGCCTACTCTATCAATATGAAAAATAAAAAAGGGTGCTTTGAGTTTAAAAACATCAGGCTTTTTTTATTTCACAATCGAATAAAAGGTCCTAGTACCTTCCCTGAGCGTTGCTAAAACGCTTTAGCCTACTCCAGCAGCACATCCTATGTGGAGTATCAGGCTGGAGGGAGGGGGGGGGGGGCGACTGACAGACTTAGTCAATCATATGCCTTGCTACTACCAGCATAGGGACTACATTTTATACTTGGGCCTATATTTCCCGATTTCAATGTTTTTAAAGCAAGAAATGGTTACCAAATCTAGATCAATTGGTATCAGAATGATATGAATGTAATATTAAAATCAAGCTTGCTATAAATCGCCATATTAATTTTTTTTTAACTCACTCACTTTTTAATGATATACGGGTATGAATTTGTGTGCCGAGACTTTATTCTCAGGACCACCAGAAAAATTGTAGGACCACCAGATTCTCTGAGCTGGTGGTCCTGTGGACCACTGCTCAAAAAAGTTTGTGTCAAACCCTGCAAAGGTGATCTTAGCCACTAACACACTGATGTCAGCCACTTAAAAAGTGATCTCAGTCACTACAAAAGTGATCTTAACCATTGAAGACCTGATCACAGGCACTTTGAAAGTGATCTCAGACACTGCAAAAGTGATCTTGGCCACCGAAGAAGTCATCACGGCCACTTTAAAAGCTATCTCAGTCCCCGCAAAGGTGATATTGGCCACAAAAAAACTGATGTCGGCCACTGAAGAAGTCATCACAGCCATTTAAAAAGTTATCGCAGTCACTACAAAAGATACTGACTCACCAGTGTCATTATTAGAAGCTAATTCAATATGTATTGAACTTAATTATCATTGGGATTAGTGGCGCTTAGACCTTCATGACAATTTTTTATTTTTTTCTTTCGATCGACAATAAGACGAGAATCGTTTAGGGTTTTCCATTAGTTTGTCAGGTAAATCAGTAATGAACTGATTGTGCTCGAACTGCAATACTTTATGTAATTAATTTTTTACTTTTCTAAATGTATTCCAATGCTTGCTTCTTTTTTAGACGTCTCACTTCAAAGTCAAACCAAGATGGTAAATTCCTAGGGGTGCATTTGATCTTCTTATAGTAATTTTGGGTACACATGTTTCAGCAGCATCATCATAGCACTAGAGCCAACATTCCCAGTCCAGATCAATATCTATTTTATTAGTACGTTCAACTGTCTGGATCATTTTACCACTTAACAAAGCCCCTAACTTATTCCTATCTACGTTTTTACATGCACTACACATACATTATATTTATTACACATACATGTAATAAAGACAAAAGAAAATGTTATTCCTAATTACAAAAAGCAGACCTGTTTACATTTAACATGTAATATCGGTAACATAAGATTTGCATGTTGCACTTCTCAAACCAAAAAGGCAAGCATGTTTTGCTGTTTTTGGTGGCCATGTTGGTTTTTCTCATGTTGATATTATTTACTTTTATAAATAATACTACATTTAACGTAACTGTCTACCCTCCGTTGATAAAATGTCGGGTAAATTAGCATGCCATGACAAAATATGTCTGGTTTCGATTTTTTCATTACCGATTTTGGCCATCTTACCTTTTGCTCTGTAAAAAACCCTCCTATGACTGGTGAGCGTAGACAAATTGTCAGAAGTTAGTTAAGACCTTATACTATACATTGGTAAAAAAATAATTTGGTAAGGATTTTGTTTTAGGTTTTGTTGAAAAATCGCTTAACTTTCCCTGACTACCGGTATATTAAAAAATCTCCATTTTAATGCCTGTGCCGTCAATAGCCCCTCAAAATGCCAATCTGCAATGTCTAATGTGTCTATAATTCAAAAATTTAGGGGTGACAGCGTACCCTTAAATTAATATCCCAGAGTTACCTGTTTCAGCTAGGACTGGGCTGACAGATTGTGTAAAAAAAAATCAGGGTGTATAACAGGGTGTGTAACAACCCCTTTACTATAA